>JAJJMC010008078.1:3118248-3267560 GCA_023531435.1 Papaver californicum | reverse complement strand
TAGGTACATTAGAAGAATAAAGATTTGTGGAAAAATTGGCTCAAAAAGTGATAAAGGCACCCAAGGACAAGTGTTATTTGGCACCCTAGAAGTGGATAAGGGGTACCCTCGAGTCAACTCGGTCAAACCGGGTCAAATCGGGTCAAACCCGAGGCAAATCGGTCAAACCGAGTTGACCAAGTCAACTCAGCACGGGATCGGGACGGGAGTCAACTGTGTTCAACTGTGAATCCACGTGAAAATTGAATTATTTTGCTTCCAAAGTGTCCCACAAGCTAGAAGAGATTGATACAAGCCTCAACACGTCAAAAACAGAGAAAAATTGGCCGGAAATCACGGGTAAAAACTAAATTTCCGATTCCGGCTAGGAGAGGGATTGTTTCATCAATTTGGGATAAGTATTACGAGTTTTATTGGGTTTGGGACTCTCCCTAGGGTTTGTAAACCCTATATAAACCAAGAGAAGCGAAGAAAAAAGGGGACGAAAACCTAGAGAAGAAATCAGAGCAAGTCCGGCCACTTCCGGTCGCCGCCGGTCACCTGCTGCTGGTCCGGCCGACGTGTTCTTCATCAGCCACCATCGGAGAAGACGACTCAGCAACATTTATATCTGTTGCTGATTCAAACTGCTCCTGTCGCCTATTCTTTCAACCATTTATTGCTTAGAAACACTTCTGTAACGGCTGAACCCTGTTCTGTGACATTTATAAACGTATCTGTTCAGCTGTTGCACTATTATTTCACCTTGTAAACTTTTTGAGCAATGAAAAGATCTTTTGAGCAAGTTCTCTTCACCATGGGCTAAGTATATTTACTGGGATGATGGAGGAGGTTTTTCTCTCAATTTTATGTGGTAAGTCTATTTTTAATTAATTAATTATAATTCTTTACTTGTTAAAATTGCATAGTTTCGAAATAGAAAAACGGTTTTCATTCAGTAGTGGTGTTTTTGTTTGATGGGTCATGCTGGGTTGACAACCTCTGATGTCCCATGCTTATGATTTATCTTTACTTGTTTGCATAAAATCTATTTTGGCAATATTTGAGCTTAATTTATTTAAAAGAATTACCCGATTAATCACATAAATTGTTAGAAATAACTGATTCCTGATTCCTGGTTTTCCCCATATTTTCTAAAAATCACTCTAGTTTATTTTCCTGATTTTTATTAGTTTAGATTTAGTCCAATATTTTCTAAAATCATTACCTTCACAAGTTCGAGAATCGAACCTCTTTTTACCACTATATAAAATCACATCAGAGCTGCCAAGTCACATGATCTCGTCTTTCATGTTAGCTACTTGAAGCCATACTATGTAGATCAAGATGATGAGTCTAGAGTAATAACCAAGAGGGATCCGTTCAACATGATTAACTCTCTATACAAGCAGGTTTCAAGTATAGATCACACAGACGTGTCTCAAGAGCAGGCCGAGTTTATAAGGAATATCTTGTTCGATTGAAGGATCAACCAGACAGTGAAGCCAGTTGGGAACACGAAGACTTACTTTGGCAACACAAGGATCTCATCCACAAGTACCACGCAACGAGGACGTCTGTGAATTAGGTGGGGGAGAATGTCACAAGGGTGCACCAAATGGCTAGCACATGGCCAAATATATGGCTAAAACACCCTTGTGCACCACCTTGGCTATCCCTTTGGCTAAACTGCTAGACTGCATTTTCTAGAATTCTCTTCTTTTTGTCCTTTTCTTAGAATCCTCTAGAATTGTGTAGATATGTGTGGATAAGGATAGAAAACTCCAGAATTATATAGATATGTGTGGATAAGGATAGAAAACTCTAGAATTAGATCTTAGCCATACACTTGTAATCTAGGCCATTAAAGGCATCCCTTACTAGTATAAATAGGGATGCCCCCTTCATTTATAAATCATCCAAGTTTGGGAGAGCAATACATACTTACAACTTTCATTCAAGTGTTCACCCTTGTTCTTGAGTGTTCTTGAGTGTTGATAAGTTGTTCTTGAGTTTCTTGTGAGTTTGATCTTGAATAGTCATTTGAAGTTGTGTTAAACTTCATTAGGGAAGGCTTATTTATCTAGTAAAGGATCTCTAGACAAGTGTCGTACGGAAGAAAGTCGAGGCGAAGGACAACCCAGTGACATGATGCCTCATTCGCTTCAGATTTTTATAATCCGTGGGATAACTTGATACATTGATAATTCAATATGGAAGGAATTATTGTGCATATAGTAATACAGTCAGGAGTACAGGACCTTGAAAGCTCAATTCAAAAGCTCTACACTTTTCCTATTTACAGTAGGTAAGCAAGTCGAGCAAACAACAAACTTCTTTTGATCAACATTCCCGTCCAAGGACAGAGTAGGGTGTGAAATTGACTTTCCCAGTATTTCCCAATATCATATCAGCAGCCACCATTTCAGCAGTCCCTAAAGCCTAAAATGTTCAGAAAAATACCAAGAGGATTATCCAGAGCTCCAAAAAGAAAGAAAAAAAGATAGATAAATGGATCAACAAAAGGGTTACCAGTGAAAGTCCTTCTCCTTCATGCCCAACAACAAGTACTATCTTTGGAAGACCAGGAACGGATCCAATCATTGGTTTTCCACCTGGCACTACATTGTCATTAGCAGAAAAACAAAGTTAATATCGTTCAATATATGTTGATAAGAGGAAGTTCATAACATTTTTGCCAGTCTCATCATTATCATTCATTCATTCTTGAATAACTGAAACAACAACAAACTCGTGCCTGTGTAGGTAAATGGTCGAATAATAACAAGGAAAGTAAGAACCTATTAACTTATCATGATTTACTATAAAAACGATGTCATACTCTCACTTTTCTGTTCTTGGTAGGATTTGCGAGGGACACTTCTCTTAAAGATGGAAAAAATACCCCAACACCACTACAAGAAAAACGGGTTTAAGCGACCAAAATCTTAGCAAGAGCTCGGAAATTTAGTCGCTTAAATAGTTTAAACGTCTAAAATTGCAACTGCCAAAAATTTTGGCGGCTATAAACATGTGTCCACTATTATTTAGCAACGAAAAAATAATTTAATCGCTAGATCCGTTTATTAAGTAATTTATAGCAACTAAAAAATTGATCATGTAGCTATTCACTTTGTGGCACCAACTCGTAGCAACAAAAAATGAATTGGTTGCTCAAACCTCTCTCAGCAACTAAATTTGAGCCACAACCAAATATGTTTATTTGCTGGATCCTTTTTTCAAATAATTTATAACAACTAAAAAATTGATCATGTAGCTATTCACTTTGAGGCACCGACTCGTAGCAACAAAAAATGAATTGGTTGCTCAAACCTCTCTCAACAACTAAGTTTGAGCCACGACCAAATATGTTTAATTGCTAGATCCATTTTTCAAGTAATTTATAGCAGCTAAAAAAGTGATCATGTAGCTATTCACTTTGAGGCACAGACTCGTAGCAATAGAAAAGGAATTGGTTGCTCAAACCTCTCTCAGCAACTAAGTTTAAGCCACCACCACATGTTCAAAAGAGAATTACTTGGTAAAAACCTCTCTCAGCAACTAAATTTAAGCCGCCACCATCATTTCAAAAGAGAAGTCAGTTTTTAAAGTAGACATTTAAGAACTTAGTATTAATCCAACAATCTTATTAGGATTTGGTTAATGGAGACATGAAAACTTGTTCAAATCATTATTTTGATTCACTATGGACAAATGTTTGAATGCACAAATTGAAAAGAAAAATTAACATGAGTCAATTAAATTGACTATCACGGAGATCCTTTATACCAAAACGGAGATCGTTTGAAGTCGGATGTTAAAAAAGATTAACAACCTATTGTTGATTAAATTTTAAGTATTTAATTATTCTTATTATTTGTATAGATCACAAACTAGGTAGCAAGATATAAATAAGAACAAGACAAATAAATACATATCCCATTCATAAAAGAGGGGTAATTCATAACACATAACAAAACTTAGAAACACTTCAAAAGACTTATACAAGGACTCCATCATAACATCTTAAACACTACCCCCAATTGGTATACCGTATACCCAAAACATTGTATATTGTCATCACACCATTTACAGTACACCCTATATATAACTTTCCACAAAACCCCTAAAAGTCAAAAAATACACAAAAAAATTCACAAAAGACATACACTTATCTTCAACAAAAGAGAATACATAACCAGCAGCAACTGCAGAGATCAAAAATAAATTCATATGGTTAACCAACTCAAACAACAGGATCCTCATGACCTCCAACTTCTTAAATTTCTACCCAGTTTTCGCAAAAACTTGATCATACACTGCATTGATGGAAAGAGTAGCGGAATTCTTGGATTTGAGAGCATAATGAGAGGCTAAAGTTTGTTTCTCTTGATTAAAACAAAGTTGTACGTCCTTAGCATCCCGCTCCATCTTCTCCCTCAACTCACGAACTTTGTCCTCTAGATTCAAAACACAAGAATTGCTGGCAGATAGTAATCCTCTTCCTTTTCCCTATGCTATTTGAATGTGTGATCCAGATATGTCTTTCCAAAGGTTTGGTACCTCCTATTGGATCTGTTATTGTTGGTTCAAAGAATTTTATCGCCGAGGTATACTGATAAGAATTTCGAATAATAATATAAAAAGAAACTTACTGGATAAGAATATAAGAAAGTAACAGTGAAATAATTGAAATATGACCTGAGTGCATGAAAGTGCATATTGGACATCACTTTCGGAGATTTGGTGGTGTAGGACAATTCGGATACTGAATTAACAGAAATTAAGTAAATAACTTGAGACATTTCTTGTATAATTAACAAATAATAAGTAAATAAGTTCAGACTTTCCTTGTAGAAATAACAAAAGAAAGATCGGAAAGCATTGGGGAAGGAGCCCAAAAGTTGTAGACATACCTTGATGTACTTACTGGCATCATGAGTACACCATATTTTTTCAAAATCTTGCAAAGTTGGTCTACCATGATGTGGGAATCCTCTTATATATCGAAAAATACCATGACATCGAAGAAAGAAAAAAGAAGAGATTCTAATCATGAAACACGTCGTGTTAATCGTTGAACCAGAGCACATAGTAAATGGTAGGAAATGATGTTTATACAATTCCTAGAAATCTAAGAAAGTGCTCAACTAGATGCAACATGAATAGAGAACATTAGTGGTTAACCTCCTTAGGCAAAAAACTTGGATAGCATTTATACTGCTTTTAGCAGACATACTTACCATGCTGGTCTCTACTGAAGATTTATTCACTCGTAATCCACTGATTCGATTCAAGCCATCTGCAGAAAATTAGAGTTCAACCAAGCGTAAACCAGAAAATCAGAAAAAGTGCAGATAAACTTAAAACAAAAAGAAATCTGAACAAAATATAACCTGCAAATATCTTGGCTTTCTTGTGATCACCCTCAAGTTTTCCAACATTTTCCTGCAATGCAACATAAGCTGGAGCACATATAAATCCAACATTTTCTTGCGCTTTTGTAACCCATTCCAGTCTTCTACAATTTCCATGGTACAGAAGTATTAACAGGTAAGAAACAAACATTATATGTTAATCTATCTCTAAGCATTAGATATTTCATATTCTTCAGGTTTGAAGCCGTAGGTTCAAATAACCTCAATCAGTATACTCGCATATCCTAAAATTATTCATACAAACTACAAACAGGTAATCCCAACAAAATACCAAAATCAACTGAGGATTCCCTAAATTAGACAGCTGAATTTCACTGACAAGCAATTTGGATTAGAAATTGAAATTGAATATACTACTTAGACATATGAAGCCCTAATCCAAGATCTTTAGAAATTAGACTGAAACCACCAGAACAAAAGAAACCCCTAATTTCTAAAACCTAAAAAAACAGAAACATCAACAAACCCTATCCAAAAGGATTCTACAAAAAATATTTGATAGATAACAATAGAGTTGTTGAATGAAAATGAACTTACAGCTTTTGATCATCATCGATTTCAAGCTTCTTTTGACATCCAGTGGTTGGATTGGCGATATTGAACTAAAACAGAAACAACACAAAGAAGTTAGAGAAGAAGAAGAAGAAGAAAGAGGAAGAAGAGGTAAAACAATGAAAATGATGATCTTAAGTTTGTGATGAGCAAACAAACCTTCATGTTCAATCCTCCTCCTTTTCTTTGGGTTTCGGCTGATGCTGCTTCTGTAGGGTTTTAGTAAAAGTAAGAAGGCAAAAGACGACCATCATTTGCTTAAATACTTTCTACTTAACAGGGCGGAGAAACATAATTTTGGGCTTAGGTTTGATTAGTTCTTCTTGTTCGGAAAAAGTTGATTTGTTATTTAGGGTTTTGTTTGGGGCGGAGGATTAGAGAGCAGAACCGAGAAAGAGAGAGAAAGAGGAAAAGAAAAATGAAGGGAGAAAAAATGTTAAGGCTTTTGAATAGAAATTTTGGATGGTGGATAAGGATAGTCATACGGATCATGAAATTTTTGGATGGTACAGATTTGATTTTGGATTGTCATACGGATTGAGATAAATGTGTGAGAAGCATGTGTGGTTCTCTCTATGCCAAAACGAACTGGTACATTCAATTTTATTATCAAACTTCAGTATGAAAATCCAAGGAATATATATATATATAAATTAATTTGGATATTGTTATCGACGATAGAGTCCTGGTAAAGATTTCGACTTAGTATAAAAGGTCATTAAAGACATAATATGAACAATTCAATAGGTTTAGGATTCCGGTAAAGGGAATGGTTCATCGAGGATAATATGACAAACAACGGTGGGTTAGGGTACCGGTGAAGATTCCAACTTAAGGGAAGAGGTTATTAAGGATAATGTGACGAACATCAATAGGTTTAAGATTAGGGTACCGAGAAAAGGTTATTAAGGATATTGTTATTGTATAATACTTGGTGAATTAGAGCGAGATCAATGAAAATTTAGTGAATTTGAGTCAGGTCGAATAATGTTATGTGATTGGTATAATTTGAGTGTATTGAGTCAGGTCGAATAATCTAAGTGAAATCGAGTGAAATTGATGAAAATTGATATAATTTGAGTAAGATCGATCAAAATTGAGTGTATTCAAGTCGGTTTGATAAAAAATTGAATGAATTTAAGTGAGATTGATAAAATCATAGTTTGATATCGTTAGATTTGTTAGATCGACAAAAAAATGAATAAGTTTGATTGAGATTGAATAAAATTCAATAAATCTAAGTGAAATCGAGTGAAACTGATGAAAATTGATATAATTTGAGTAAGATCGATCAAAATTGGTAAATCATGTACACAAAAGGGTTGCATCACATAGATGAAGACATTTAGAAACACAAGACTTGTTACTGCAATAAATAATTGGAGATGACCAACAATATGACAACTGAATGAATGCCAAACCATAATTCGACTTAACAGTATATGTATGCATTTACCTCCATCTTCAGGAATTTCAGAAGCCCACAAGTTGAAGTTGTTTCTTAACAGTATATGTATGCCTGACTTAGACATCAAAGCCATCTCCATCTCCAGATCTACTCAAAACCTAGATAACAGTGAACAAACAAAAAAACACACACATTATTTCTCATCTAGTAGAGACAATAATCGTGTAATAAGCATCATTTTTAGGAAATCAAAACAAACATCACCAAACACTAATAATCAAGAAAGACATAGACTCTAAATTACCTTTCCAGTACCAGAACCTTAACATTGATTTTCAAAAGAAACCTCTAAATCCAAACTACCAGAACCATAACATTGATTTTGAAATAAAAAAAAATTAAAAAACACCCAAAAGTTAACTACCAAATTAATTCTATCTAGTCATACGGATTGTGATCCGTTTCATTGGATAAAATCGTATCCGTCCATTTTAGTACAATTATACTTGGTCATAACACTTTCTTTTGATTTTTTTTTAATTTTTGTCTAAATATTAGATATATTTTAATTAGTAAAATATTCTTATATTTTACTGTCGAGGAATATGTATTTACGGAAGAAAAAATAATAATTAATAACCTAAGAAAAAATCCAAAGAATAGTAAAAATTATAATGGTTTTGGATATTTTTATCGACCTTCGATTATACATAAATTTTGATTTGAATATATAAAAATGAATAAGAAAAATAAGAAATGAATTCGATAATTATCATTGACTTTCCACTAGACAAAGTTTTGAAGTCTGGTGATCGTAGGTTATAGATTCCGGTGGAGATTCTTAATTTGGATAAGAGGTCCGTAAGGATAACATGACGAACATCGGTAGGATTCCGGATAACATGAAATCATACGTGCGTTGTTTGCTAAAGAGAACAAGTTTATTTATATGAAATTAATAACCATTCATTGTTCTTTTAATCGTTGGACCTGTATATATTAAGAGACGTACGTTTTATTGGGCGTTTTGGTATAAAAAAAAGGATGTTAATCTTGGTCCGTCAGATTCGTGATCCGGATGAGCATAAGATATTAATTTTGAACCGTCAGATTAACAATCCGTATGACTAGAAGATAAAACACCTAGAACCATCCGATCAGCTTTAAATTTTAATCTTGAACCGTCAATTCAATTAAACCCTATTTGTTCTACTTATTGACCATAAAGTTTATGGTATTTACCCTTAGTACCCTTCTATATAAACACCTTAAACCTAGGTTTCATCTTTTCTCACCACAACGCCTCCCTCTCTGCCTCCCTCTGCATCCCTCACGGAATATCTCTGAATCTCTCTCTTTCTTCTATTACACAAGATTCTTGTGCAGCGACAATTACATTCAGGCCTTGTGTCTTCCTACTATCACCAACACCATTACACAAACTTCTTTACAATTATATTCTTCATGCTTTTCAACTGACGTCTAGCATTTTTTTTGTTGGTTATAAAATGTTGTTATGATTTGTGGGTTTTCTTGCCTTTGCTAATTCTTTATTGATGCATTTTATTCTTTCAGTGATTCAAAATGTCCGATGACGACACTATTGTAGACTAGAGTTTCTAAATTGGGCTCTTTTCCTTCTCAATATTTGATGTCTGAGCACTATTAATCAAGATTTTTTTATTTCTAGATTTCAATTGCTTAACAATAATTTTTTTTCTTTTGATGTAATCAATTATTTTTCATTCGGATCAATTTTCCCAAATAGCTCTTTCATATTGTTAATAACCTCAAGGTCTATTTATTCCTGTGGTAATGACTTGGGGTTGCTATATATCTACATTGTGGTCTACAAAGTTAGTGGATTTTTCATTTCCATGTTAACCGAGAAACACGACAGACATTTAAGATTAGGTTTTTTTATGAAACCTTATCCAAGCATCGTTTCTATTAAAACCTTTAAAGTTTTCACTGTAAGTGTAACCATTGGTCCAATCAAAATTTGGTTGTGTGATTTGGTTAATCTTTTTTAGAAATGAAAATTTGTTTGTTTTGTTTCAATTTTTTTCTGTGTTCATATTGTTCTCTTATTTTTTTCTACTGTAGTGAAGTATGTAATATGGATTAATCTTTCTGTTTGTGTGATTTATGTTCATAAGCTAAGTACTTCAGTAGTGTGCCACTCATGTTTATTTAATATTGTCTTGATTAAATTAAGGTGTGGGACTTTGTTAGGAAAAGAGTATGTGCACTTGTGGTATGAGTTTAGATTTACCCTAGGTGGATGTTGGGTTGTTTGCGGTGAAGAACTCAACACTGTCAAGGTGGGTTAAATTCTGTTTGTGTGAAAATAGACTTACTTAGATGTCCAGTTTTATTATTTTGTTTCTTGATTCATTTCTTGATTTTACTGTATGTCCAATTCATGGTTAATGTTCCTTATTCTTATTAGTTCTGATCTTCTTTGTATTTGTTTGTTTGTTTGTTTGTTCGTATATGCAGGACCCAAGTTTATCATTTTTTTTTGAGAGATGAACATGAACCAGATGTGGAATGAGTACCCGTCATGGTTCTTTAAATCTCACTGAACAAAGCTACAAAACACTTCAAGATTCATATTACTGCAACCTTATAACACTTAATTTGCTTTTTAGCTTTGATTTTGAGATCAATAGAGTGAGTGCTTCAAAGTTGAAGTAGTTGTATCAGTGGTGTTCATTGATGGAATTGTAAATAAACTTGTTTTTTTTTCCTGTAAAAAATGATTGTAATTATTTTGACTAAATATGCTGTAAATTGAATTCAGGAATAATAAAGATGATCAATTGTGATTTTAATTTGGTTCATAATTGTTTTTAATTTGATTTTGTTATTCATTTATAATTATATAATTTTAATAAGTATTATCTAATCTTAATTAGTGATTTTTAATTATAATTATAATTTGGGATTATCTAAATCAGAATTTGTTCTTAGCGAGCAAAAACAATTAGTAGCTTAGAAATTTAAGCGATCAACTTAAGGCCAGTTTAAAAACTCAAACACAAATTTGATAGTTTAAAAGATTAAGCAATTAACTTAGAGCCAATTAAAATCAGAAATTACTTTTAGCGACTAAAAATTTAATAGCTTAAAATTTAATTTGATAGTTTAAAAGCTTAAGCAATTAACTTAGAGCCAACGAAATCAAAAATTACTTTTAGCGACTAAAACTTTAATAGCTTAAAATGTTAAGCAATCAACTTGAGTAAAAACTTTACTATCTTAAAAGCTTAAGCAACCAACTTCAGGCCAATCAAAATCAGAAATCCCTTTTAGCGAGCAAAATTACTTGGACGCCTAAAACTTTAACCAAGCAATTTCAGGTTGTGTTGCTCCATGTATCTAGCAACTAGGTCTTTTACTTGCTTTAGAATGGTTGATCTATCTGAAGCGATTGATATTTTACTTGCTATATTGGTTGGTCTAGATGTTAAGCCATCATAATTTTACTTGCTCCATGGTAGTTGGTCTAGATCTTTAGCAATGACAAAAGTACTCGCTTTATGTTAGTTGGTTGATTACTAGAGCGATTGCCTGGTCGCTCAAGGCTTTGACATACATGGCTTTGGGCAACCAACGGAGCGAGTGCCACTTTTAGTTGCTATAACGGTTATAGCGACTTAAAAAGGGCTTTAAGCGACTTAAAATGACATGTCGCTTAAACCCATTTTTCTTGTAGTGCACGCTCCAATATCTGGTCAATGATTGAATCATCGACTTCCCAATCAAACCCAGCAAACTCGCGGTTGCTCCCTGAATATTCAATTAAGGATGAACAACTAACATAAGATAACAAAGTTACCAAGAACAAGTTAAATGAACATATGCACAAAAATGTTTGATTCAAATCTACATATATGGTGAGTATTCTTTGTTAGAAATCGATTTTTCAACTCTAGCAACTAAAAATAATTAAATTTTATATTTTGAATGAAATGATGAGAACACAAAAAATTAGCATGCCAATTTGTGAAATAGCACTAACAAGAACAAGGTTCCCGACTGAATCCATTGTGGCAACAATTGAAACAGATAAGGTCCGGGCATCGTCCGGCGCAGATGAAGCATAAGAGGTAGAATAGGATGCAACAGTGGTTAAGTTGCATTGCCTTGAAATTCTCTATCACAAACAAGTGTCCCTATAGCGTGCAACATTAAAAAGATGGACTTTAGCCACAGTAGTATGATTTTCACCAAGGTTGAATCAAACCAAAAAGTACTTGAAATCAATTGGTTCAACTGTGAAATTTATGCAAGATGAATCAGTTAATAGCTGTAGAATCGAACCTTACGAGGCTTTACAGGAACATCTACTTGTATGTTTGACTCCTGGAGCAGGGTTTTCATCAGGGACCCACTCCATGAACCTGCTGCGACAACAACGGCTTTCTTACAGTACAATCGATTCTTAGCAGTTTGAACAGCTTCAACCTCTCCAGTTGTGATTACCAAAAATCTTGCGTCTTTGGATCACAACAAATAAAATTTGAAACATAGTAAAGTTTGATATCTTATAATAAAATCAACTCATATTAACACTTAGAATATGATAATCTATCAGAACAAGAAATGAATTGACTCAAGTATTTAACGTGGTTCGACAATCAAATTGTCTACATCCACGGGTGATAAAGATTTGTATCATTTTTATTATTCATCATCATAAGTTACAGAAAAATGATATAATACAAAATTATAATCATGTTAATCAAAGAACAATTGAATTATTTGCTCTGATCCTATGCCTTATGTCCAATTTTTCTAAAGATTTTCCAGTCCCTCTTCCTGTTTATGAGCTTGGTATTTATAGCCAATTTGATGGGTCCCTCCAATTTACTTTTCCACCTATTTGTTCTTATCCATCCTCTGGAGAGAAGTGTAATCCCGCAAGACTTAGCATGCGTATTGCTCATTTCCCTTTAGTTTCTCACTTGACGTCCCGCAACTCTTCTGCGGACTTGTATTCAAGTTGTTGTTTTTGGATTTGGATGAACGTTGCGGTTTTATTAGAATCATAGCATGTATGACACGTGGCCCTTGAAAGTGGCTTGTCATGCTTTAGTTCTTTTTGTTCCGCAACCTATAAAGCTGATACGTGTCTCTCATGCACCGATGCTCATCATTTTTCTTTATTGTGTCAGGCTTTCCCGCAACTTGGGTGTCAGTCAGGCATCAAGGCTATCTGTTTCGAGCAGTGTGTCATGCTTTCCCACAACCCACATGTCAATCATGCAACGATGCTGTCAGTTTCAAATCTTATCGAATTTTCAGATGTCTATTTCAGTACTTCCCAAAGGGTTTTGTTTCAGTGCTTCTTGTCCTATCATAATTCGTTACTTCTCCAATAGTTTTTGAACACGTGTAGTTTGGAATTTAATCCCTCACAATTTCCTCCTTTTTTTCTTTTGAATTTTTACACATGGAAAAATTTAGAAAAGAATAAAGAATTATTGCCTTTTCAACTTTCACACCTGCATTAACTTCTCTTTCCACGGTTAGCTTTACTTTTTTCCGATTTTTACGCTAGCAGTTACTCCTTTCCCCATGTTTCTGCCAGTTAGCGGTTTCGAGCTAATTAAATCTCTGATAAAGTTCTCTCTCTTTCAGTTTTCGACGTTTCGTCAGTTTCAACTTTCTCTTATTTAATGTTAGTCATATCCCTCATTCCATTCTTTATATCATTTGTCTTCTTCTTCTTAAAGTTTTTATGTTTTTCATTCTTCTGAGCTTTTGTGATCAAGAACTTTTGCATTGGGATCAAGTTTTCTGTTCGCTCAATCATCAGATTTTCGTATGTCTTTTGCTTCATTAAAGGTAATCCTCTTAACTTTTTCTTTAATGTATTTGTTCATCTTTTTAACTGAATCTTTTTTAGAGTAATCAGTGATGATGATAATGTTGATGATGTTCTTGTTTATCTATTTATTGTTTGTTGGAGTGAATGGTGATATTAATGATGATGATGTTGATGATGCTCTTGTTCATCTGTTTATTGAATGTTGATAATGAGGATATTTTAGTTTTTATGTGTGGTTGTTCTATCATGATCTTTTATTTCCCTTTATCAGAAAATTGTTGGTTGGTTTGCATTTTGATTTAATGAACATCTTGCTGTTCTTCTACTTTGTGATTTTCCTGTTTTGTTTTTGCTTTTGATCATGGTATACTTACTTTTTCTTGTTTTCCTGCGTAAATAAAAATTTATCATGGCTGGGAAGAATGATGGTAAAGTTACTAGTATACTTCTCATCAGGATGATCATTCTTTAACTAGGAAGTCATCCCGCTATACTGTGTCGAAGAAGAAAGGAGTAAATGAATCTTGTAGTTCAAGAGGTCACCCTTCTAACTTGACAAGGTCCGTAAAAGTTCCTGTTGCGGCCAGCAATCCAGCTCATAAGAATAAGCGGTCACAAGAAAAATTTAGCTTTAGGTCGATAAACCTTGAGGAATTCAAAAGGAAGCACAATCTTCAACTGTTCAAAGTTTTCTTTTACGATCATGTGGAAGGAGATGAAATTTCATTGGAAATGATAGAGGAGTTGAAGTACACCAACAACAGGTTGTTGATACCTGCGGGAGCACTGGATGCGGGATTGCAGCTTCCTCTTTATCAGAACGAGAATTCTTTCCAATATGAGGTTCTCGCAAGTCAAAACAAATCCCCGTATGGTTTAGCCTGATCCATCACTCAATATAACGGGAATTGGTGGCGTATATTGTATGAGTGTAGCATGCGCAACCAAGGAATGACCAACTTCACCTGTTACGTTCCCAATCATGCGGATCGTAAACATTATACAGTCGAAAACTTCCATGTTACGTATGCGGACAACATAACTGCAAAGAATTATAAAAAGTGGAGTGTTGGTCCGGGCCGCAAAGGTGGTGATGGATTTCGTTTGCTGTGGGAGAATGATAACTCCAAGTTGAAGTTCATTCTTGGAACGCAGGTCCCTTTAAAAGAGAAAATCCGTGACGATCACGATTTTAAATGGTACCGCACTTCTTTGGTTATTGAAGGTCCATGGGTCTTCGGGTTCATCTCAGATAGCGTGGTCTACAGTCTTCTATCGCGTTTTGCTAATTACTGCGCTTGGCAGTTGAATTTTACTGGTTTCAATATTTTTCTTATCACCGTGGTACGTAAAATTCTCTCTATCCTTTTATATCATGCTTTAAGCAGTTTTTTATTTCTTTTTTCTTTCTATAGCCGCAAGATGATGAAAGCGCAAAAGGTGACTCGGGGGTTAAACGCAAAGCCGCAACTCCCGCAGGAAATGTATTGATTTACCCAAATGTGTTCTAGCAGTTCTTTTTGAATTTTATTTAATGAATTCTTGTGGTTTATTAATAGGGTCGGAAGAAAGCTAAGGGTACACCCCGAGCTTCGCTGACAGGGAAGAGGGAGAAATTCGAGACTCTCCCCTTCATCATCCAATCTTGAGAGATGAAGGAAGCTCTGCTCCGGAGAGACATGAAGAACAACAGAACATGCCACTTCAAGTAACAAATTTTGAGTCTGCGGAACAAGTTGGTGTTGCGGTAGAAATTTCAGATGTTGCGGTCAATTTTTCGCACCAAACTGTCGTTCCTGATTCTTCTTTTCTTTTCCAACTTTCTGCTTTATTCATTGATGAGCCACTTGAAGCTGCCACAAGTGAAGATGATTCAACTGATAAAGAGGATCGCCTCATTTGAGGTGATCCTATAAATACTTCAGCAGAAGAGGATGCGCAAGCACATGCTGCGGTAGCATATGAGTTAGCGGATACTGGAGCAGTGGGTGGTGTGCCCGCAAACACTATGGTAGAAACTGCTCCTACCGTAGTTAACGTTGCAAGCGTGGCTGTTGCTGATGCAGTGCAGTCAAATAAAGAGATCCTGCAAAAGAATAAATGCAAAGGAATTGCGGAAGATTCAAATCTCTTGGATAAAGAAGAAGAAGCCTTCCGTTGGTTTATGTCAAATGAGCTTTTATCTGTCCCAAACGATTCTTTGCCGGTGGAATCAGATAATGCTACGGTCTCACATTTACGGGAGTGCATGCGGTCTGTACCGTATGACATGGTTAAAGATGCCTGGATAAAAGGTCAAGGTCAGCCCGTCGACCCCACCTTCCACATAAATCAACCTTCTTCTCTTGCGGAAACAATTGCGCTTGCGGATGGAGAAGTATACTCTTTCCCCCAACAGGCTCTTCTGCAGGTATTCTTATTGTCTTTATAACCTTCGATTTCTTCTTATTTTTACTTTTTATTTATAACTTTAATTCTGTAAATTGTAGCTTGCGCGGGGTCAAAACGCCGCAGATACATCGTATAAATTCTTCAAGGCGCGGTCCACGATGATGGAGTCCCAATTTAGGATTGTAGAAGAGGAAGCTATGGGTTTGAAGCGGGAAAATGACGCGCTTCGTCAGCAATTGCTTGATCTTCAAAATCAAGGTTTTATACTTTAACTCTCGTTATTTTTCTTATTTTATTTTACTTGTTTCTGAAGTACTTTATGGGATCAGCGGGGGATTCAGACCTTGTGACTAAGCTGCGACATAGAGTTATGCGCTTGACAAATCATGTTCTAAAAGTCAATAATGAAAATATGGAGGTCAAAACAATATTTGACAACCTTATCTATAGTCATGATCTGGTCACGCTGAAGTACAATGAATTAGAATCGCATCATCGGCTTTTATATGGGGAGAAAATCCACAAGAAAGTGGAATTTGATGCTACTTTATCGTGGACTAAAGATTGCGTCCTTGAGGCACGGGCACGATCTGAAAGATTGGAAGAAGAGAATCTCAAACTCTGTGTAGAACGTCAGAATATCCTTGCAGGATTCTCTCATTACGATCACATCACAATTCTCGGTTTTCTTTGTACATAGCACAACTCATTAAAGACAGAGATAACTCAGCTTCAGAGGCTCATGCTAAAGGGAAATCCCTTGCGGATGCTCAAGTTAAAATCCGTAATTTATCTGATTTCGTTCTTCATCGTGAGAGTGAAATTTTCCGTTTGCATAAAGAAGTAGAAAAGTGTACATCTAAATTGATTCAGTTGCGGAATAATGAAGCAGAGTTAAATCAGTGTCACCAAAATCTTCAACAACTCACTGCCAATTATAATAAGCTTTCGGGAGAATATGATTTTCTTGATGTTACTAAAGATGCAATGAATCTTGAATTAGAAGAGTTTGAATCCCTCGCAAGAGGTATCCTATTTTACCGCATATTTGAAGTTTAATATTATTCCCGCATTGATTAACCTGTTGTTTTTGTTTCAGGTTTTGAAGAAAAATTTAAAGATGCATCCGCAAGAGCTGCTACGGCTGAAGGAGAGCTTGGTGCTGCAAATACTAGGATGGAAGAACTCAACAAGCAACTGGAGCTGGCTTCTATCAAGGCTAATGAAGCGTAAACTCAGCTAGAGCTTGCCTCTTTCAAGGCTAATGAAGCGCACACTCAGCTGGAGCTTTTATCCTCTAGAATTAAAGGAGCTGAGGATAAATTGATGCATGAAAATATGAAGAATGAAAGCTTAGTTCGGGATTTGTCTTCAGATAGAGGGAAAATAAAGTTTTGGAAAACAAAAGTCCAAAATTCCGAAGCCGAAGTAAATCAGTACAAGAAAGAGCATGATAACAGAAAAACTTATATTTCTTGGTTAAGAGCCGAAACTCGAGTTTTAATTGCAAAGGCAGTCAACAATACTCTTGAAAAAGTTCAAGCCGATGGATTTTCCAAGATCTACAAGCGTAAAGATGTCCCTGATAATCCTCATTTTGAAGCAGATCTTCCTGCACCTTAGTTTTCTTTGTTGTTGCTTAGTTCTTCCTTGCTTCCAAATTGTATTTGCACTCTCATTTTGCTTTGTATTTTTGTCCCTGCAAAACAATTGATGAATATATATATTTATTGTTAGTGCATTGAATGAGTGTGAATTGATTAACCGCAAGGAAATTTTGTACCTTGAGTTACTTTGAGGGTTGTAGCGCATATCTAACTTCTCTCTGGACAGGAAATTAGGATGCGGTCCTTAGAAAATCTCCTGAAATGGAGAGTACCTGATACAACAATTAATGTCATGTTAGGCATCTCTGTAGCGAAATATCCAATAGTCATACACTCATAAACATTTACATGGACTTTCTAGAGAGATTACATTTCTGCTGCTTTACCTAGTATGAAGCCAAGTTATTATATAATTGCATTGTTGGTTGTGAGCACTTCCTGAAGTGGAGAGTACCTGATACTCATGTGAGGCATCTCTTTGGCGAAAAATCCAATAGTCATAGACATTCATATGGAATTTCTAGAGAGATTGCATTTGATATGCTTTACCTATTATGAGCGCAAATTATTGTACGATTGCATTGTTGGTCATGGGTAATATGGTTTGAGATATTGCGCGTTCCAAGGATGTCGTAAGATTTCTCCATCCATATTCCACAAATGGTATGATCCTTGTCCCGCAATATCTTGTATAATGTAAGGTCCTCCCCATGTAGGTGCAAACTTTCCTGTTTTTTTATCCCTTTGGTATTCCGGGATTTACCGTAGAACGTACTGTCCTTCCACAAAGTTCCGCAACTTCAGTTTTTTATTGTATTCTCTTGCCAATCTTCTTTGATAATTTTCTATTTTTTGAAGTGTAACTTCTCTTCTTTCTTCTAAGTCATCCAACTTTTCAAGCATTAGGTCTGAGTTCAAGTTCTTCTCCCATGCTTCTGTTCTTGTTGTGGGTAAAATGACTTCCGTTGGAATAACTGCTTCTCCTCCATAAGTAAGAAGAAATGGTGACTCTCCAGTGGACTCTCTTCTTGTTGTGCGATATGCCCATAATGTATTATAAAGCTGTTCACACCATCGTTTATGATGGCCATCAAGAGATTTCTTCAGATTCATGGCAATTGTCTTATTTGTTGCTTCGTCTTGTCCATTGCTTTGTGGATAGAGCGGAGTGAACTTGTTCTTTTGGATATTGAATGCTTCGAAAAGCATATCGATATTTTTCCCTTGTAATTGTTGTCCATTATCCAAAACTATGGCTACCGGAATTCCAAATCTACAGATTATATTCTCAAATAAAAATTTGAAAACATTCGTATCTCTGATATGTGAAAGAGCTTTGGCCTCAACCCATTTAGTGAAATAGTCTGTGGCTACAATCAAATATTTTATTTTTTTAGTACCTTCCACTAATGGCCCAACAAATTCTATCCCCCATTTTGCAAATGGCCAGGGGCTGAGTACGGAAATAAGTTATGTTGCGGGAGCTTTATTTCTTTTCGCATAGCGCTGACATTCTTCACATCTTTTTACCACATTTTCTGCATCTTTACGCATAAATGGCCAATAATATCCTTGTGTTTTTTCTTTTAAAGCAAGTGATCGTCTTCAACTATGATTTCCCGCATCTCCATAATGTATATCTTTGAAAATTCGTTGTTCTTCTTCTTGTGATAAACATCGAAGTAACGGTCCCCAAAAGGATCTGTGGAACTGAATTTTATCCTGCAACTGATAATTCACAGATTTTGATTGCACCTTCCTTGCCTCTTTAGTGTTTACAGGCAAAATCCCATCTTGCAAGTATTGATGTATTGAAATTCTCCAATCTTCTCTGGATAATTCATTTTCTGATTTTTGTGGAAAATTTGTATCATCTTTAACAGCTGCATCTTCAATATCTTCCCCAACTTCTTCTTCCATGTTTTCGACTGCCCACAACTTAATTGATGGTTCATAAATGCGCCCAATTTTGACTGCTGATGTAATCTGATCTTTTACCATTGAAGAAATAAATGTTAATGCATCAGCATGGCGATTCTTATCTCTGGATAAATGCCGAAAGGTTATATTTGGGACTTGAAACGCCAATTTTTGCACAAGATTCTTGTATTCTATCAGGTCTTCATCAAGCGCTTGATATTTTAATTCAACCTGCCGAATTATTAATTGTGAGTCACTTGTCGCACATCGCTTATCCCCAATTCAATGATGTGCCGAAGAGCATGAACCACAGCCTCATACTCCACTATGTTATTTATATGTTCGCCGAACTCAAGTCGAAACGCATGTACCATTCGGTCTCCTGTAGGAGTTGTAATCACAATTCTAATTTCCGCACCTTCTTTATTCCATGCCCCATCAACAAATACTTCCCATCTGCGGGAATTTAGAGAACTTTGGGTAAACCTTGGATTTCAAAATCATCATCTAATGGTAAATCCGCAAGGAAATCTGCCAGGACTTGCGACTTTTTTGCAGTTTGTATTTCAAATAAGATGTGGAATTGTTCCAGTTGTGCATTCCATTTTGATATTCTCCCTACTTTTCCCACATTCTTCAGTACAGACTCTAGCGGCGCTTTGCTTGGTACCCGCCATAATGTGTCAGAAAATACGTGCGTAATTTCTGGGTAGCAAAAACCATTGCTAATATTAATTGTTCAATTTTGGTATAGTTTCTTTCTGCAAGGTTAAGAGTTTTGCTGATGTAATACACTGGTTTTTCTACTTTGTCATTTGTTCGTACCAATACCGCACTTACAGCATCTTCTGTTGCGGCTATGTACAAGGCGAGCACTTCTCCAGGTTCTGGCTTTTGTAGTGCAGGTAATGTGGCGAGATAAGCTTTAATATTTTGTAAGGCTTGCTCACAATTCTCGTTCCATACAATTTTTTTTTTTTTTCAAGGTGTCAAAAAAGGGCTTACATATGTCCGATGATCTAGTGATGAATCTGCTGAGTGCGGCCAAACAACCATTTAATTTCTGCACTTCTTTAACATTCCTTGGAGATGGCATGTCAACAATTTCCTGAATTTTTGCCGGATCAACTTCAATTCCCTTTTTGGTGACCAAATACCACAGAAACTTTCCTGACGTAACCCCAAAAATGCATTTGTTTGGATTGACTTTCATTCTGAATTTTGTAAGGCCTCAAATATTTCTCTCCAGTCTTGTAGATGATATTTTGAAATTTTACCTTTTATCAACATATCATCTACATAAACTTCCAGGGTGCGGCCTATCCATGGTTTAAAAATTGCGTCTACCAACCGCTGATAAGTTGCTCCTGCATTTTTTAGCTCAAATGGCATTCTGGTGTAATAGTACAAACCGTGTGGAGTGAAGAATACAGTGTGTTCTTGATCTTCTTTAGCTAGAGAAATCTGATTATACCCTGAATGCCCGTCCATGAAGGATAACCTCATGTCCTTCAACAACGTCCACCAACTGATCAATGCTGGGAAGCGGATAACTATCCTTTGGGCATGCCTTGTTTAAGTTGGTGAAGTCTATGCAAATTCTTACTCCCCCATTCTTTTTTGGTACAATCACCATGTTTGAAATCCAAGTTGGGTATCGCACCTCTCGAATAAACCCTGCATCCATGAGCTTTTTTAACTCTTTTTCAATGTCAAATGATATTCGGGTGCTACTTTGGGTATGCGTTTCCAAAAAGGTATAACACCTTGATGTATATGCAACTATGTCGAACAATACTTGGATCGATGCCTGGCATGTCCTCCATCTTCCATGAAAAAATATCCACATAATCTCTAAGTAAAGTGACCAAATTATGCCCCCTTTCTGTTTCCATCAGCGTTCCAATCTTAATCATTCTAGGGAGTTCTTCTGTTCCTATGTTGATATTTTTGGTTTCTTCAATTGTTGTAAAAGTGGATTTGGGAGTTCCTAAAATTGTGGGAGCCCCCTTTAATTGCTATTCTGGAAGACTGCCCCCGTCATTTTTATGTATGCTTTCCTCCAACGAAGTATCTTTATTTGTTTCTTTTTCTACCTCACTTCCCGCAGTCTTAATCAAATATTGGTTTATCGCCTCTTTTTTGGCTTTCGTCTTTCGTTCTTTTTTCCTATTTTGTTGTTGCTGTAATCGTTCTCGTTCATGCGGATTTCTGCAAGAATACAAGATTTTGCTACATTCTGATCTCCTTTTATCCCCATCTCCCCTTGCGGCGTCGGGAATCGCAAGTATTGGTGATATGTTGAAGTTACCCCTTTCAATTGATGGACCCAATGTCTACCAATGATGGCATTATATGGAGATGGAGCCTCCACTACACTGAATTTAGTCAGAATACTTATTGGTCCATCCGTAACATCAAGTAAAATTTCCCCTTTTGGTTTTGAGGCTATCCCATTAAACCCATAGATTGTGTAGCAAGAAGGTGTAAGATGATCATCTTTTAATCCCATTTTCTGGAAGGTGTCATAAAATAATACATTAAGAGAACTGCCCCCATCATTAAGAATCTTTTTGACATTCCATCCATATACTGGTAGAGTAAGCACCAACGGATCATTGTGTGTTTCAATCTCCTGATCAACCTCGTCCGTTGAAAAAGTTAGCGGGGAAGCCATCCATTATTCCCATGTTTCAGTAATTCTTCCCGTAACTTTGAAGAATTCATGAATGTGAACCCTCTTACGAAGCTTCTTATCAATAGCTACACTCATAGATGATTGACCCGATTCATAATAGGAAATCATATTAATAGTTTGATCATTTTGTGGAATATTTACAGTTTTTCCCATGTTGAGCCTTGGTGGACGATTGGGAAAATAAATAAATTCTTTCGGCTTCCCCATATCAATCAATTTTTGAACTTTCATCTTCAAATTCCTGTATCGGCTTGTGGAGTGGCCCTGATAGCAATGAAATTCACAATACTCCTTCGAATTTTGTGTGTGTGAAGGCTGCTTTCCTTTTGTCCAAGGCCAATGAAAATCTTACATGTTCTTAATTGAATTTAGAATTTGTGGGTAAGGGGTGTTGAGTTTAGTGAATACTCGCTCCTCAAATTGGCGGTTAAACTTTCTTTCATCATCTGTCTTACCTCGTTTTGATTTAATGTCAGGATTTTCTCCCGCAACCCTCTTTCCGGAACTTGTTGATGGTTCTACAAAATTTGCGATGTTGGCATCCCTCTGATGTTGAGATATTATTCTCGGATGCTTCTTTTGAATATCCTGCAATCTTGCACATTTTTCAATAAAATATCCCTGAGATCCCCTTCAGTTTTTGTTTTTTCCATGAATATCAACAAAGAGTGGGCTTTCTCGTTTGGCCATCCCCCATTTGTAGCAATTAATAGTAATTTCTGGAGTTACATCCCCTACTGCTTGACAGATCGTCTGCCATCGATCTTTTTAGTCTCGGATGGTCTCCTCTGTCCAAGATGCAAGGGTAAATAACTTGCCCATCCCTGCATCTGCTGGTTTATTTATACATGTATGTCTCTAGGAACTTGCGGGTCAATTGTGTGTAAGAATGCACTGATCCTTATGGAAGATTATCATACCATGTTAAAGCTGTCAATTCATGCTTGAAGGAAAATACCGACACATAACAACATCATCTCGTTCCCATCGGGTCATGATGCGGTTGTAGTATTTTAGGTGAGTCGCTGGATCCTTTGTCCCATCATAACATTCAAAGATGGGAAGATTGCACTTATGCGGTATTGACGCATACGCAAGGTGTGGTGCCAACGGTGTTCTTCTGGCTTCTTTTATCACTTCTTCAAGTCGTCCTCCCTCTTTATTTTTCATAATTTTGATTTCTTCTCGTATTTTCTCCATGTCCTTTCAATATTTTTGCATATGTTGTTTTGCAACTCTGAATCATCAAAATCTACTCTATCAGATTCATACCGCTGATGTGCGGGTTCCACTACCATCACTCTTATATCTTTATTGATTTTTGATTTTCTTCTTGCAGGTCTATTGGAGCTTGCTTCTTGCCCCTGTATTCTAGTTATAGATTCTTCCGCATCCTGCTGGGCTTTTTGTTTGAGCATTTGGTTTTCTTGGGTCAAAAATGCATTTTTTTTCCGCACAAGTCTGTTGTACCTTGCGCATCTCATTCATTTCTTCTATTAATTGATGAATGGGGTCAACACTATTTTGAGATACTTCTTCAGGTGATTGAGCTGCCTGATTTACAGGATTGTTTACTTGATCATTCATGGGTTGTGGTCCTTTTGATTCTTCCACTATTTCCCTTTCTTGTGGAATCTCTATTGCCTGACTCCCCAAATTTCCTATATTATCATCTTGGTCTTGCATGGTTCTATTTGCCATTGTTTCCATTTATTGTGATTTCTTCTTGGCTCAATCTTATGTTGGTGTAAAAGTTTCTTTATCAATATTCTAAAAGAGTTCAGATAATAAGTTATGTGTTTCAAAAGATTTTAACATTCGTAATAAGTATATAAAGCAATTTGATTGATAGAAAATATCTAGCTAAGATTTAACATATCACACATAAACTAGATAATTTTCTAATTTACCGTAGGTTTTATAAGTTCAAGTGCAGACAAATCAATAGCAAGTTCGGAAATTCAATTCAAAACTTATTTCACTGTTTTATTAAGAATCAAAAATTAGTTAAACGTAAAAATCAAAAACTAGATAAACGTAACACAATTTGGTGAAAATTTATGAGCTAAATTTTCAAACCCATGGTTAAAAGAATAACTTATGTAATTTAACATATATGAGAGGTATGAAATAAAGAAATATTGTGTATGAACATAATGACCAAATCTATATAAACATCAACTGATGGAGTAAAACTATATATAAAGTTTTTACAATATTACTTTAAATCATTGTATTTTTTTTTAAAAAAGAGTTTTCTAACATAACAAGATTCAAGATTTTAAAGATGAAAATTTGGACAGGTATAATAAATTATTTACTACCTTCCTGTTTCTAGGTTTAGTATCCTAATACTCAGCTGGACCCTCTCTGTGGTTTGGGTATAAAATAGATCAAGTCCCTCTACAACATCAAAGGGTATGGTTATGATATGGGTTTCCTTCCAAGCCCAAGCCCAAGTGCGGATACAAGTGTTCTTGTTCTTGGGCCATCGGATCAGATGGGACTTTTAGCTCTTCAAATGGATAGATGTAGTAATATTACAAAAGCTCAGAAGGAGCACGATCGATTGATAGTCAGGACGATAAATTTCTTCACTTCAAATCCAAAATATTACCAACCTATATATCATAATACGTACTTAAGTTATGTTGGTCAAGTTTTAGTTGGGCTAAGTTACATAAGATATATTTTATGGCAGGGAGTAAATCATGGCGGTATGTAGTTGTTGTTCTGATTATTAAGGGCTTTAAATTTGGCAGTGGTTTTTTCCATAAAGTACAAGGAATTCATCATCACTTTTATATCATCCGGATGGGGACCTATGACTTTCCTACTTCGCACATATTCAGTTATAATAATAGTTTAGATCCAGCACATCACCATGTTGAAATAAATTTGCCTATTGTAGCTGCCCTTTTTACGTTTGGGTCTTTAGACCTTTATCAAAAAAAATATGTTCGTGTTTGTGACTTGAAAAAGTTGCAAATTAACCAATCTTCTGCTGAGAAGAAGAGTTCGATTTCCAGCGGCTTAAACTCTCTGGCATGGAGGCATCTTAACATATATATACAAATTTAATTAACAAAACATTACAATAAATCATAATCTAAACCTATGAAATCCATTAAAATTTGTATCAAAGTTTAAGTTTATTATCTTGCTTTGAAATAATACTAACTTAGATTAGTTGGTATCAAATCTTCCAAGATTTTGAAAATTTGAAAAGAGGTTGAGCTTGATTTGGAGGGAGAATTCGGTTTAGCAAGTGATGTGGTAGGCGCTTTAGTGGATTGCGTCTGTCTGTTCTGTTGGAAGTGTTCAGGAGAAAAATGAAAGTGTGGAGAGGGGAGGAGACCTATGCGAACATATATTGCTCTGACCCATCAGGCGTTCACCCACCTCTCCGCCTGGTGAGACGCGCGTTTGGCTAGGGAAGCGCCTGATGATTCAAGCGTAACTATAAGCGTGAGCCCGTCTTCGTTGAAACACGTATCAGATGCACGATTATACTATTGACCGGGCGTGTTGCTAGGATAACGCCCAATCAGACGTTCAGCTAAACATACACCTGTCTCTGGGGCGTTAACCTAAGCGTGCGTCTATCATCAGACGTCCCACCGAGCATTCATTAAGCGCCCGCCCCACCCAAGCGTTTTCACAGGCGTACGCCCGTAAAACTAAATTTCAACAGACGTATACCTAGCCGTGAGCCCAACGCCAGACGCTAGGTTAGACAACCGCCCGATAAAATTTTAATCCCTCTTCATTGTGTTTTAGACGGAGTAAAGATAAAAAAATTTACTCTTTACTATTTTGGTCTAGTCGTCCCACTGTGGATGTTTTAAAGGATTAGTGAAGGGAACCACTTATTATTTTTTAAGCAGTAAGCTGTTTGGGAGAAAAAATAAGATTGAAATAGAAAAAGATACCAAAAGAAATCCGAAGAAGTAGATACCTTTTGTTAACAGTAATGGAAACTAAAAGACCCCATCAATGTTAGGTACCGATTGAAATTGAAAAACAAGAAGAAAGGTTGATGAATCAATCAAATGGCACCGAATGCTCAGATGCATAAAAGACTAGTACCCAACTAGAGATAATTAGGAATTGGGGTATTAAGAAGAAAGCAAAGGTATCTCCACCGGGGAAACAAAGATAAGTAAAATAGGTTATTTAACTTGAAAAATTCATGTTTGCACCTTTGAGTAGATACTTGCAATCGAAAATCAAAACTACCTCTAAGAATTTGAAACGCCTTACTAGTTGATCTCTCCTTATAGAATAAGAATTATATGATCTTTATATACCAACCTCCAAAATATGAAACTATTTTGGTGATAAAATATCTCACATCAACCGATTGATCTAGACGAAAACAACGACCACACGCCACTAAGAAACAAAGTACAATTAAATCTCCCAAGTAACCACCTTCCATTGATTTAAAGCTTTAGACAATATATATTAACCATAAGTTGAACTCCAACCAAACGACCTCCAGGAAGTACAAAACTCTTCTTGGGGAGAGAACCAATATAGTTGATCGATATTGACGAACATTAAAGAAACACCTGTTGATCAGGGAGATTGATCTTGATCTTGATGAAGATAAGAGAAAGACTTGTAGATCCAAGAGATTGATCTAAATGAAAATAAGAGAAGAAAACCTACCAAAAAGGAAATGGTAAGAGAATTTTTTTAGTGAATTAACTCACTTCATCTCCCGATCCGCAGAGCGGAGAGAGAGAAAAAAATGACTTTAAGATACCCGGAGGCTGGAGACCATTATATCACATCACCAAGCTCAGGATTCGGAGAAAAAGCGTTAAGTTCTCTAAGCAACCAATCCAACTCAGTTCATAAGACTGCATTCAACCTTCTATGAGCACCCAACCGCCACACAATACCTCCAGCCTTTTCTTTACAAAACATCTTCAGCATTGCTATCTTTAGTTTTAGAGCATAAAGATTAGGGAAAGCATCTTTGAGAGAATTATTGAAAAGTCAGTTATCTAACCAAGATCTGTCAGTGGTACCTTTATTATCTTTAAACTTAATATTGTTCTTTCAGATAGAGCTGCAATTCATTATTCCTCTCCACAACGATCTGCCATAAGTAATTTTTGGGTTCTTAAGATCCTGCCCATTAGCACCATACCTGTCAATGATGTTAGATTTCCAGAAAGCATCATCTTCTTATGTGGCAAACCTCCAAAGCCATTTAGTAAGTAAAGCTTGATTCAAATAAGATGAATAAATTTCAGGTGGGGTTTCTTTGATTTAATTTCTTCTCTTTCATTTAGTTTGATTACTTTGGTATTAACTTGAGCAAGTCCTGTTTAATCTAGACTATTTGGGTGCTTTAAGAATTAGCGTGTATAAATAATGATGAATTCGGCTTGTATAGCTGATTGTCACAAGGGTGCACCAAATGGATAGAACATGGCCAAATATATGGATAAAACACCCTTGTGCACCACCTTGGCTAGCCCTTTGACTAAATGGCTAGACTTCCTTTTCTAGAATTCTCTTCTTTTTGTCCTTTTCTTAGAATCCTCTAGAATTGTGTAGATATGTGTGGATAATGATAGAAAACTCTAGAATTGTATAGATATGTGTGGATAAGGATAGAAAACTCTAGAATTAGATCTTATCCATATACTTGTAAAGATCTAGTCCATTAAAGGCATCCCCTTACTAGTATAAATAGGGATTCCCCCATCATTTGTAAATCATCCAAGTTTGGGAGAGCAATACATACTTACAACTTTCATTCAAGTGTTCACCCTTGTTTTTGAGTGTTCTTGAGTGTTCATAAGTTGTTCTTGAGTTTCTTGTGAGTTTGATCTTGAGTAGTCATTTGAAGTTGTGTTAAACTTCATTAGGGAAAGCTTACTTATCTAGTAAAGGAATTCTAGACAAGTGCCGCACGGAAAAAAGTCGAGGCGAAGGACAACCCCGTGACAACTAGTATCAGAGCTTTGGTTCACACTACTCTCGGTAAGATCTCTTACTATATCTTCAGATGCTGAAAATACTGTTATTACTAATGTTGATGTTGAGAGGACTCAGAAGACAAAGAAACAACGGGATAGGTCAGAGGGCCCACATATCGATGCTCGTGTGGGATCGTTGGAAGGAAAGATGCCTTCCACTATGGAGATGGTAGAAAAGATGAACATGGACTTTAGGGAAGCCATGAATCAACAAAATGCTACCATAGATGACTTGGAGAAATCAATGGAGGTTTCCTTTGAGGCGTATCGGAACGAGATGGGTATATATAAGCACGAGATAAAGGAGATAAATACTTATGTGAGAATGCTGCAAACTCAAATTGATGAGCTAAAGACCCAGATCCGAGGAGACACGGTTCGTGGACCATCCAGGGTGAAGGTGCCGGAACCAAAGGAATACGCCGGTGCAAGGGATGCTAAGGAGTTGGAGAATTTTCTGTGGAACATGGAGAGGTACTTCAGGGCCACGGGCCTTGATGATGAGAAAAAACGGGTTGACACTGCAACCATGTACCTGACTGAAGATGCACTATTGTGGTGGAGAAGAAAGTATGCAGAAATTGAGAGGGGAATTTGTTCCATCACTACTTGGGCATAATTCAAGAGGGAAGTCAAGGCCATGTTTTATCCAGAAAATGTTGAGCACAAAGCCCGGGACAAACTTCAAAATTTGAAGTGTTCAGGTACCATTTTCGAATATGTCAAACAGTTTAATTCCATTATGTTAGACATATTAACAATGAAAGATGAGGACCGCTTCTACCACTTTAACCGTGGATTACCTCGTTGGGCTTCTATGGAGTTACAACGTAGAGGTGTTACAATGAAAGGGTGGGGGAGACAAGAAGAGATATCACGATAAGCCACAGTCTAGCCGGGAAGGGTCCAAGTCAAACAGTGGGTGGAAAGGAAAGCAAGAAAACTGTACGAAGAAATGCTTCATTTGTAGAGGTGACCATCTTGCTTACAATTGTCCCAAGAAAAATATGCTCAACACCTTGATTGCGGAACAGGAGGAGAAGACCGAAGTCTCACACTTGGGAACCATTGGTTGAGTGCAATCAAAAGCCAGCCTGAAGCAAAGCAACCAACACCAAAGAAGAGTACGAACAAGGGACTTATGTATGTGGACATAAGTCTGAACGAGAAAAAGACCAAGGCCATGGTCGACTCAGGTGCAACGTACAATTTCATCTCTAAGGGAGAAGCTGACAGGTTGAAGTTGAAAGTCGAGGCAGACTCAAGCACAATGAAGGCAGTAAACTCAGCATCCATACCGGTTCATGGAGCGGCCAAGGGGGTAGACATGAAGGTTGGTGCATGGAGAGGGACTACTGACTTATGGTGGTGCAGATGGATGATTTCAGAGTTATCCTCGGGACGGAGTTCTTATATCGTGCCAAAGTAGCTGTAGTGCCTTGACTTGGAGTAGTCAGCATTAGTGATGAGAAGTCCCCTTGTGTGATCTCAGCCACCCGTACCAAGGAGACTTTCTCAAGCGCATTGTCGGCTCTACAACTGAAGAAAGGAGTTCAGAAGGGAGAACCAACCTTTGTAGCAGCCATTATGGAGGAAAGTGAAGAACTGGATGAGGACGTTCCGTTGGAAGTGCAAGAAGTTTTGCAAGAGTACCAGGAAGTGATGCCAGCCGAGATTCCCAAGCAATTACCACCTAAGAGGGAGGTGGATCATCAGATCGAGTTGGAACCTGGAGCAAAGCCGCCCTTCATGGCCCCATACCACATGGCCCCGCCAGATTTGAAGGAGTTGAAGAAGCAAATCAAGGAATTGTTGGATGCCGGATACATCCAAACCTCTAAGGCCCCTTTTGGAGCCCCGGTGTTTTTCAAAAGAAGAAGGATGAAAGTCTTCGGATGTGCATTGACTACCGATCCTTGAACAAAGTCACCGTGAAGAACAAGTACCCAATTCCCATAGTTGAAGACTTGTTTGATCAGTTGGGTAGTGATCGATATTTCACAAAGCTGGACTTGAGATCGGGATACTATCAAGTTCGAATAGCATAAGGGGACGAGTCGAAGATCACATGTTTTACGAGGTACGGAGCTTACGAATTTTTGGTTATGCCTTTTGGACTAACAAATGCTCCTTCCACATTTTTTACTTTGATGAACAAGGTCTTTCACCCATATCTCGATCGGTTCGTACTCGTGTACCCTGACGACATAGTCATATATAGCCACACTTTGGACGAGCATCTCGAACACTTGCGGATCGTGTTCCAAGTATTGAAGGAAAACTCTTTATATGTGAAAAAGGAGAAATGCTCATTCGCTCAGCTCAAAGTGTCCTTTTTTGGACATTGGATAGGTGATGGACAAATCTGGATGGAGGAAAAGAAGATCAAGGCCATCAAGAAGTGGGAACCGCCTACCAAAGTGGCTCAGTTGCGGTCCTTCCTAGGACTTGTCAACTACTACCGAAGATTCATCGAGGGATACTTAAAGAGGGCAGCACCACTTACTGACTTGCTGAAGAAAGCTAGGACTTGGACATGAAGTGAAGAATGCCAAGCCGCTTTCGATGATCTTAAGACCGCGGTTGTGAAAGAAAGATTACCTGATCACACCAAGCCTTTTGACGTTTATACTGATGCTTCTGACTTTGCTATTGGTGGAGTACTTGTGCAGGAAGGACACCCACTAGCCTTTGCGAGTCAGAAGTTGAACGATGCGGAATGGCGTTACACGGTGCAAGAGAAAGAGATGACCGCTGTCATACACTATCTTCGGACATGGAGGCACTACCTTCTTGGGTCACACTTCATGGTCTTCACTGATAATGTGGCTACTAGTTACTTCCAGACTCAGAAGAAGTTGTCTCCAAAGCAAGGAAGGTGGCAAGACCTTTTGGCCAAGTTCGATATGAAGTTCAAGTACAAGCCAGGACGTACCAACTATGTTGCTGATGCATTGAGCCGAAAATAGGAACTTGATGCTCTTGCCTTAGAACGTGTAGCTGCCATCACCAAATTTTCTAGTACCATTCCGGATCGTGTACGAGAAGGCTTGGAACAAGACTCTTTTGCAAGGAGTCTCATTCATGCGGCGAATAAGGGGAAGACTCGTCGGTTCTGGTTAAAAGACGGTCTCTTATTCACACATGGGAACCAGATGTTCATACCTAGGTAGGGAACCTGAGGCGTGAACTAATGCACGAGTGTCATGACACCCGATGGGCAGGCCATCCTGGTCAGAGAAGGACATTGGATTTGTTGGAAGCAAGCTATTACTGGCCAAAGATGGAGGACGACGTGGACGCTTATGTTCGAACGTGTCTAGTGTGCCAGCAGGACAAGGTAGAACACAAGAAGTAAGGAGGACTTCTAGATCCATTACCAGTGCCAGATAGACCATGGGAAAGTTTATCAATGGACTTCATCTCTGACTTACCTAAGGTAGATATGGTTTGGGATCAATCTTGGTGGTTGTGGACAGGTTCACCAAGTATACTACCTTCATCGCTGCACCAACAGATTGCATCGCGGAACAGGCTGCCCGATTGTTCGTGAAGTACATGGTCAAGTATTGGGGCATACCAAAAATAATAGTTAGTGATCGTGATCCAAGGTTCACTGGGAAATTTTGGACATATGTGTTCAAGTTACTTGGGTCCGAGCTTGACTTTTCTACAAGTTTTCATCCTCAAACAGATGGATAGACGGAATGCACCAATGTATTGTTGGAGGAGTACTTGAGACACTTCGCGAACGCTAACCAAAGAAATTGGGTGGAACTTTTGGACGTGGCTCAGTTTTGCTACAACCTAAAAAAGAGTGAATCATCTGGCCACTGTCCATTTGAGTTGGCCACGGGCCAACAACCTTTAATGCCACAGACACTCGCTGGAGGATATAGAGGAAAGAGCCCTGCTTCTTTTCAGTTCACTAAGGAATTTCATGAGAAGCATGACTTGGCCAAATCATTCTTGGAGAAAGCCTCTCAGCGTATGAAAAAATGGGCGGACGAGAAAATGAAACCCGTATCTTTCGAAGGAGACGACTTAGTCATGCTGAAGTTGAACCCACAACAGTTCAAAGCTTTTCGTAAGGTACATAAGGGACTCATTCGATGGCACGAGGGACCATTTCGCATCATTAAGAAAATCGGGAAGGCATCTTATAGATTGGAGCTGCCAAGTCACATGAAAATCCATCCCGTCTTTCATGTTAGCTGCTTGAAGCCATACTATGCAGATCAAGATGATGAGTCTAAAGGAATAACCAAGAGGGCTCCGTTCAACATGATTACCTCTCTAGACAAGCAGATTTCAAGTATAGAGTCACACAGACGTGTCTCAAGAGCAGGCCGAGTTTATAAGGAATATCTTGTTCGATGGAAGGATCAACCAGACAGTGAAGCCAGTTGGGAACATGAAGACTTACTTTGGCAACACAAGGATCTCATCGACAGGTACAACGCAACGAGGACGTCTGTGAATTAGATAGGGGAGAATATCACAAGGGTGCACCAAATGGCTAGCACATGGCCAAATATATGGCTAAACACCCGTGTGCACCACCTTGGCTAGCCCTTTGGCTAAATGGCTAGACTTCCTTTTCTAGAATTCTCTTCTTTTTGTCATTTTCTTAGAATCCTCTAGAATTCTGTAGATATGTGTGGATAAGGATAGAAAACTCTAGAATTGTGTAGATATGTGTGGATAAGGATAGTAAACTCTAGAATTATATCTTAGCCATACACTTGTAAAGATCTAGGCCATTAAAGGCAACCCCTTACTAGTATAAATAGGGATGTCCCCTTCATTTGTAAATCATCCAAGTTTGGGAGAGCAATACATACTTGCAACTTTCATTCAAGTGTTCACCCTTGTTCTTGAGTGTTCTTGAGTGTTCATAAGTTGTTCTTGAGTTTCTTGTGAGTTTGATCTTGAGTAGTCATTTAAAGTTGTGTTAAACTTCATTAAGGAAGGCTTACTTATCTAGTAAAGGAATTCTAGACAAGTATCGCACGGAAGAAAGTCGAGACGAAAGACAACCCCGTGACATGATGCCTCATTTGCTTCGGCTTTGTATAAGCCGTGGGATAACTTGATACATTAGTAATTCAATATGGAAGGAATTATTGTGCATACAGTAATACAAGCAGGAGTACAGGACCTTGAAAGCTCAATTCAAAAGCTCTACACTTTTCCTATTTACAGTAGGTAAGCAAGTCGAGCAAACAACAAACTTCTTTTGATCAGCATTCCCGTCCAAGGACAGAGTAGGGTGTGAAATTGACTTTCCCAGTATTTCCCAATACCATATCAGCCACCATTTCAGCAGTCCCTAGAGCCTAAAATGTTCAGAAAAATACCAAGAGGATTAGCCAGAGCTCCAAAAAGAAAGAAAGAATGAAAGATAGATAGATCAACAAAAGGGTTACCAGTGAAAGTCCTTCTCCTTCATGCCCATCAGCAAGTACTAACTTTGGAAGACCAGGAACGGGTCCAATCATTGGTTTTCCACCTGGCACTACATTGTCATTAGCAGAAAAACGTAGTTAATATCGTTCAATATATGTTGATAAGAGGAAGTTCATAACATTTTTGCCAGTCTCATCATTATCATTCATTCATTCTTGAATAACTGAAACAACAACAAACTCGTGCCTGTGTAGGTAAATGGTCGAATAATAACAAGGAAAGAAAGTAAGAACCTATTAACTTATCATGACTTACTATAAGAGCGATGTCCTACTCTCACTTTTCTGTTCTTGGTAAGATCTGCGAGGGACACTTCTCTTAAAGATGGAAAAAAAAAACCAGTACGCTCCCATATATGGTCAATGATTGAATCATCGACTTCCCAATCGAACCCAGCAAACTCGCGGCTGCTCCCTGAATATTCAATTAAGGATGAACAGCTAACATAAGATAACAAAGTTACCAAGAACAAGTTAAATGAACATATGCACAGATATGTTTGATTCAAATCTACATATATGGCGAGTATTCCCTGTTAGAAATCGATTTTTCGACTCTAGCAACTAAAAACAATTAAATTTTATATTTTGAATGAAATGATGAGAACACAAAAAAATTAGCATGCAAATTTGTGAAATAGCAGTACCAAGAACAAGGTTCCCGACTGAATCCATTGTGGCAACCATTGAAACAGATAAGGTCCGGGCATCGTCCGGCGCAGATGAAGCAGAAGAGGTAGAATGGGATGCAACAATGGTTAAGTTGCATTGCCTTGAAATTCTCTATCACAAGCAAGTGTCCCTATAGCGTGCAACATTAAAAAGATGGACTTTAGCCACAGTAGTATGATTTTCACTAAGGTTGAATCAAACCAAAAAGTACATGAAATCAATTGGTTCAACTGTGAAATTTATGCAAAGATAAATTAGTCAATAGCTGTCGAATCGAACCTTACGAGGCTTTACAGGGACATCTACTTGTATGTTTGACTCCTGGAGCAGGGTTTTCATCAGGGACCCACTCCATGAACCTGCTGCGACAATAACGGCTTTCTTACAGTACAATCGATTCTTAGCAGTTTGAACAGCTTCAACCTCTCCAGTTGTGATTACCAAAAATCTTGCGTCTTTAGATCACAACCAATAAAATTTAAAACATAGTAAAGTTTGATATCTTATAATAAAATCAACTCGTATTAACACTTAGAATATGATAATCTATCAGAACAAGAAATGAATTGACTCAAGTATTTAACGTGGTTCCAATCAAATTGTCTACATCCACGGGTGATAAAGATTTTGTATCATTTTTATTATTCATCATCATAAGTTACAGAAAAATGATATAATACAAAATTATAATCATGTTAATCAAAGAACAATTGAATTAAAAATTTACACAAGTCTCATACCTAAACTCTTTGCTCTGATCCTATGCCTTATGTCCAATTTTTCTAAAGATTTTACAGTCCCTCTTCTTGTTTATGAGCTTGGTATTTATAGCCAATTTGATGGGTCCCTCCAATTTACTTTTCCACCTATTTTGTTCTATCCATCCTCTGTAGCGAAGTGTAATCCCGCAAGACTTAGCATGCGTATTGCTCATTTCCCTTAGTTTCTCACTTGACGTCCTGCAACTCTTCTGCGGACTTGTATTCAAGTTGTTGTTTTTGGATTTAGATGAACGTTGCGGTTTTATTAGAATCATAGCATGTCTGACACGTGGCCCTTGAAAGTGGCTTGTCATGCTTTAGTTCTTTTTGTTCCGCAACCTATAAAGCTGATACGTGTCTCTCATGCACCGATGCTCATCATTTTTCTTTATTGTGTCAGGCTTTTCCGCAACTTGGATGTCAGTCAGGCAGCAAGGATGTCTGTTTCGAGCAGTGTGTCATGCTTTCCCGCAACCCACGTGTCGATCATGCAAGTCAGTTTCAAATCTTATCGAATTTTCAGATATCTGTTTCAGTACTTCCCAAAGGGTTTTATTTCAGTACTTTTTGTCCTATCATAATTCATTACTTCTCCAATAGTTTTTAAACACGTGTAGTTTGGAATTTAATCCCTCACACCAGTTATGTCTGATCTGGAATTTATTGAGTTAACAGAACTTGGCTCGTAAAGTTGATGTTTCACTCGCAAATAAACAGTTAGTTTCAGCATAGAGTTTTTGCTTAAAAATAAATCATAGAAACCTTATTAGTCGAAGTGCTGGCTCATTATAAAACTCCGCATATCTGCTTCTCGAGGCAAACTGTCTGTTTTCCTACACGAAACATTTTTCTGCAAGTTATACGAGAAGAAGTAGTTATTCTCTCCTTTTTTTTTCCTCCCAGATTTGGAGTTACGCACCTTCTCAAGAAAAGCAACGGTGCGTTGAGCATCCAATAGGCAGTCATCTGGTAAAAAAGCAGCTCCACCTTCTTTCTCTATCTCAAGTGAAGGTTCCTTAAAACGCAAATCTTTAGAAGACAAGTACTCGGCTCTCAATCCATCTTCAGATAGCAGCTTCACCCTCTCTCTTAGCGTGGAAGCGTCTTCTTGTGTCCTACTAATTAACAAGCTTCCTGGAAATACGAATACAATGAAGAAACCATTTACCATTCTCAACAGCAAACATGGAAACAGACACAAACGGAACAAATGGAGAAATCTTTTTAATATAAGTTACCACAGATATAATTCTTCAATAAAGCTTTAAAAGCAGACGAACAGACGGAATTAACTTAATCGAGAAAACTATATATCTTTGTCAACCAAATCATAAATTTCCGAGGCACAGTAACATTTAGTATTCTTGTCCATCAACATTTTAGGCTTAAATGGAATGCAATTACCTGTCTTCTTCCATCCCAACAGATCCAAAGGATCCCTGCCTTGATTTTTTATATTTTCTGCTAACATTTCACATAGTCACTTGCTTCTCGTACCAAGTTCCCATTTTTCAGTATTAGGTTTTTTATGGACTATCCATAAATAGCTTGATGTTTTTGAGGACCATCCATAAAACAAAATAAGATCACTATGAAATAATATCAACACACCCCTTATTCATATATTTTTTTATTGGCTAATCTGTCATTACTTAATTAGTATTAATATTGATTAATTAGTTAATTAATTTGGTTATAGTTAGTGTTAGATGAGGAATTGGAGTTATAGTTTTAGAATAGAAATAGAGAGTGTTTTAGAAAAGAAGAAGAAGAAGTTTGGGAAAACTAGGTTTTACCTAAAATCAATAACAAACATGGATGAGTATGAGGAAGAAGTGAGAAACATCATGAAAAACTCACTTTGTATGCGTTTGGATCGTTTAAAAAAAATTCATTTTTGTATGCATTTAATGCGATGGACGTCCCAGAATCGATGGATAATGGAGTACCATATCTACCGATTATACACTCCTGTGCCAAAATAATGGTATAATCGGTAGTCTCGTGATTTTTATTACTACCGATTGTACAAAATTCCCAGATTGATTTTTTTTTTGGATTTTGATTTCATAATCGGTAGTTTAATGGAGTACCATATCTTTCGATTATAGGTGTCGCCCCAAAAATGAATTTCTCAAAACTTACAAAATTTCTAACTCTTCATCTTTCACAATCGGTAGAAATCGATTTATGTCTACCGATTGTAGCCAAAATTGAATTAAACTTTAAAATTTTAAACTTTGTAATCGGTAGTTTAAAGATCAAATTTATTTACCGATTATACTTGTTTTTTTGTACATAACTTTTCTTGCCATAATCGGTAGTAAGTAAACATAAATAACTACCGATTGTGGTTAACCGGTAGTACGGGAAATTAATAACTACCAATTGTATTTAATCGGTAGTATATAAACATAGTTATCTACCGATTATGTAGATTGTACTTAAATATATGACTTCATAATACTATTTCAACATACCATGTTCATCACTTACTATATATTGTTCAAAAAACTTGTTCAAAAAAACTTAAAACATCTGAAAAAAACGAAACAAAACACATCATAGATATTCAAAGAGTGATCAATCTCATTGATCTCATGAAATTCTTCCACTCCTTACTCTTGACCTGGTCCTAGTATCAATTCGCTTATTCTTCTTCTCCTTCTCCTTAGGATCAGCAACAACTTCATCTTCCTCAACTGGACCTATGTACTCACCAGCTTCATTGTAGTATGGGTTTACGCCTGAAAAGTCTTTCTCCATGAAAAAGAGTCGAGGATCAAAGGTCGGATCGGCCTCCATCCTCCGAATCATTTCTGCCTCAGATCCTTCATCCGAAGATGGAACTTCAACGTAGTTGAGGGGATTTTCAAGACTGTTCCACCAACTATCAGGATCGTTCATCATTTGTGAAAAAGCCGGATCATCCAGCATCATTTGATATATTTCTTCAGGAGTAACTCCTTTCGGCAAATTGAAAAGAGGACGTTTAAGAATTTCAACCTTTTCAGACGGAGAAAGAACTTCATCTCCATCCATAACCCTAATGAACATACCCAAACATGGATTATACACAGTAGCTATTATAAAATAAACAAAAGCACATAATGGGTAGTTAAAAATTATGCAATATCAAACGATTACACACAATCGGTAGGTCATGTTCTTAGTATATGTCCGATTATATGCAATCGGTTGAGTGCAGCCCTAAATGTTAAAACACAATATATAATCGGTAGATAAAATTATGCAATTTATACCGATTGTGCATGATGTTCTTCAGGAATGATGAACTCGAGGCATAATCGGTAAAGTTCGCCAGATTTCTGCCGATTATGCGTCGTTTTAGAAAATTATAAAAAAGAATTATCATGATTTCTTCAAAGTAATGACATAAAAGTTCGATGTAACTTACTTTTTCTGGGGTTTTTGAGATTGATGGAGGGTCATATCGTCGGAATCAGTTGAAGAATCGATTTCAATAATTTTGGACTCTTCGATCACCATCTTTTCGTTTCCCTTCTTTGATTGTGTAGGAAAAGTTTTTGGAGCCATTTTCGATGGAGAATGAAAAGAAATTGAGGAGGAAAGGGAGTAGAAGAATCGGTAGAGGAGAAGAAATGGAAAAGGAAAGGGAATAAAAGAATAGGTAGAGAAGAAAAAGAATAAAGAGGTAGAGAAGGAAATGAGAATAAAAAGAGGCTAATTAGGTTTTGTATTTTGTCTATAAACGGTTTATTATATTAATTTTTTATTTTCATATTCTGTCTTGGAAAATTCCCTTCACCTTAAGCAGCGTGGATGAACCATAAACGGGTTAAATCTGTCCATTACCTTAATGATATTGAAATGAGCTTCATAACGGTAATTTGATCGTTTCCATCGTCGTCATTCCTCGAGAGATCTCGCTATAACTTCATCATTAGTTTCACCCCTCAAACGATATCGATTGACAAGATAAGTTAAATTCATAAATGGATCAACTTCTCTGCTTATACAATTAAATCGAAAAAAAAGATCAGCTTTATTACGGTTATTGGGGTTCCCGGTGTCAATGCAAAAATGTTCGTGAATACTCTCCAAATAACTCATACTCATTACACCATTTTTCCTACGTTCTTCTCCTTGCATCGGATATAATTGCACATAGCGCCTACATAGCGATAAATCTTCCTCTACCGTGAACTGTTGAGCCATTAATCTATACGATGATTACTTCGATGTTAGAGAGTTAAAATGTATTGGAGGTGAATAAATGAAAATAGGTCACCCTTCTTATATAGATTAGAGTCTTGACGGCTCTTTTTTTCAAAAAAAAAAAGAGCCGTTGAGGCCTGGTGTAACAAGAGTGTACAGAAAATATGTACACTAAGTTCGTATGAATATTAACAATCGGAAGTATCGGGATCACCATTATCTACCGATTTTTACAATCGGTAGTCTAACAAATGTTTTTACTATCGATTATAATATAAAATGTGTCCAGAAACCAATCAGTATCATCATCTTAATCGGTACATAATTAACTACCGATTGTATTCAACAGGTATAATCGGTAGTCTTTCAAAAATTCTTTACTACCGATTGTATATGTTACCCCAAATTCATAATCGATTTTTTTTTCAAATTTCAAAAATATTCAAACTCCATAATCGGTAGTATAAAATAAATTTAACTACCGATTAAAAATGTTGTCTCAAATTCAAAATTGGAAGAATTTTCAAATTTCAAAAATATTCATTACCCATAATCGGTAACCTAAGAAATTTTTTTAACTACCGATTATAAATGTTGCCCCAAATTCAAAATTGATTTTTTTTTCCAATTTTGAAAATTTTCAAACTCCATAATCGGTAGTCTATGAAATTTTGTAAACTACCGATTATAGAAGTTGCCCGAAATTCAAAATTAAAAAAATTATCCAATTTTAAAAATAATCATATTCCATAATCGGTAGTCTAAGAATTTTTTACAACTACCGATTATAATGTAAATTGTTTCCAGAAACCAAGCAGTTCCATCAGGGTTATCTACCGATTGTGGATCAACATGCTTAATCGGTAGTTGATGTAAACCAAGTATCTATCGATTGTACTGTAAGAATTTCGACAAGGTTATTTATTAAAAATGAGTCTTTAGCAAATCAATCGATAATTCACAGAAAGAAAATAAAATTTATCCATCATCCGTAAAGTAATTCATTCATCATCCATAAAATAAACATAATGTTATAACATTAAACAAGCTTGTTACAAATCAATCGATAATGATGTTCTCTAAAAAGCCAACCAAAATCTAATTTTTAGATTTCTTGGTTTTAGTACGAGGGGACGAGCACCAGGGACAATTGTTTCAGTATCAGGGACATTGGCTTCACCATCAACGCTCGATGAACCATGAAATCTTTTATTGGGCTTTGCTGCTGGCCTCTTAGCCTTGTAAGAAGCTTTCTCCCCAAACTTACTTGCATAAGCTTCATTATCAATGTTATCTATTATATCTTTATGCTCTTTCATCTTCTCAACTGACAAAGGCACCCCCGCCTTTATACACCCAGCAATCTTTTTGGAGAAAAACGCAAACCTATTTTTATGTTTTTATGCAATAACAATCAAACGATTATTATCTAAAATATTAAGCTGTAATATTAAAATCAAACGGAAAGAGGATTACATACCAGCCTCTCATAACCCGAAGGTTTGTCTTTGATGATACAAGGATAATCGAAAACATTGATGGTCTTTCTTTTATCTTCACGGATCACATGAAGATGAGAATGCTCCCGGTACCATTCCATATAGCCTGGATATACTTCATAACCTCGGTTGACAGGTCTTCCCTCGTTGATCAAATATTTCATCATGTTATTCAAATCTTCAACTGATGGGTTACCAGAGTAAACTACTGTGATAGAGTCCTTACCACATACAGAATTCTCTATGTCCAATTTGAATCTGCCACGTATATGACTCCAAGGTTCTTCTTGTACAAAACCGAGTTGATGCATCATCCTAGAGGCATTGTACATAACATATCCAGTGGGATGCCACAAGGGTCCATAGTAAAACGATAACTCAGGCCTTCCCGCTATATATCCACTAGATCGGTCTTCCTTGTATGGATCAAAGCATACATCTTTAGACGCCATCAAGTCTAATTTCCTCCTCAAAGAAATCAACTCCTGCTCCTTAGACCTTGAACGGTTGTTGCCGAAGATGTATTTTATTCCTCTGGGTGTTCCTTTCTTCCATACCGGATTCTCTTTGGCCAGCTCGAGGGACGGGAAGTGGTCATAGATCCATGTCTAGTGTACATATCAAACCAAGTATGAGAAAATTGATTCTTAAAAGAGAAAAAAATAAATAACAATCAAAGCATCAATAGAGTTACCAAAATACATGTCGTAGGCTCACGTTCCCGGCAATTTGGCTTGTTGATTCCCTCCATGCCTTTCTTTACTCTTCCATTAAGAACGCGTGGCATGCGGTGCCCCACGAGTACTCACGAACCTTATTGAGAGGATGCAATAGTTGTAGAAGGTTGACGTCGACCCGGTTGCCACTACAATTGGGGAAAATGACAGATCCTTCGGCGATAGAGATTCCGCTAGCGTTCCTTTCTCTTCTTGCACTATCTGTTACTTTCTTACCCCCTTCACGACGAGGCCCCAAAACAATTGTATCTTGGGCTTGCTTAGCTCACCTTTCCCCAAAAAAACAAAACAAAAAAAATATTTCCAAGAAGACACCGTTTAATTACTACATAATCGGTAGTCAATTAAACAAAGTAACTACCGATTGCGCATAATCGGTAGCTCGGGCTCTACATTATCTACCAATTGTGCATAATCGGTAGCTCGGGCTCTACATTATCTACCGATTTTGCATAAAAATTAGAACAGAAAACTCTAAGCTATAGACACACATAATCGGTAGCTAGGGATATAAATTTTCTACCGATTAAAACCATGTAAAATAATCGGTAGTTAGGTAGCAAATTAACTACTGATTAAGCCTAAAATTTGAGTACAGAGATACAATCGGTAGATAAAAACAAATTCTAACTACCGATTATATGGATGTTCTTGAGGATTTCCGAACATTCATAATCAGTAGATAATGACAAATTCTAACTACCGATTAAGCCTAATTTTTGGTTCAGGAACGTAATCGGTAGTTAAGGACTAAATCTAACTAGCGATTATGATCGATGTGCTCTAGGAATAAAGAACACGACCATAATCGGTAGATAAATACTAACACGAAACTACCGATTATGTGAAATCACCGAAAACCCTTACAATTCTATTGACGATTTCATTCGATTGAAGCAAAATAAACACAAACAATGGTAAACCCTTACCTTATTGGACCCATTATATAGTGCTGGAGAGGCTGATTGTCGGAATCAGTCTCCGTATCTAGATCATCATCTTCGTGTTCTTTACTATGTTCTTCAACGATCTCTCTATTTCTTATTCTCTCGACAAAATTTGGCCAATTAGTATTACCAGCTTGACGGGTTGTTTTCTTTTGTCGAGCCATCTTTAGATTGTAATTACGACGATGAATTTTTTTACGATGATACGATGAATTGGTTTACGATAAATTGGTTTTAGGCACAATCGGTAGTGTGAAAAGAAGAGAAGAAGATGAGAAGAAGAAGATAATCGGTAGAAAAGAAGAAGAAGATGTTTTTTAGGTTTTTTTATTTTTATTAGTGAAAAAAGGTTAAAGGTATTTTTTAGATTAGTGAAAGGGTATATAGGTATTTTTTAGATTAGTGAAAGGGTTTAAATTAATCGTCCCAAATTCTTTTTTTTGTAGCCCTCAAAAACACTGGGATAAATAACCTTGCCCTGCAAATCATCCACTTCTACGTCTTAACAAACTTCACCAAAATCCGCTGAAATAGAAGAAATCAGAATCTATGGACCTAACAATTAAGTATCTGGAAAAACTGAAACTATCAAAACATTTTAAATTTTAAGTATATTTTTGTATGAAAAAAACAAATTAAGGATACATTACCAGCACCAATAGCACCATGAGAGCAAGGAACAAAAGCATCAACAACATCAACAAATATACTATCTGATTCGTTCAGAAATTGGCGAGCTATCGTCAACCCGATAACTCCAGCTCCCGCTACTACAACATCGAATTCCAACGGAGAAGACGTTGACGACATTGATGGCAATGTTGATGCTGACACGAGTGAAGAGCCCAATTTATGATTTCTTGTTCTTTCTTCAAGGGTGATACTATTAATCTTCTTCTTCTGAGAAATTCTCCAGTTAGATTGAGTTATGAAACCAAAATTTGATGAGATTTTTGGTTTACTAATAAGTTTATTAATTGCATCGTTTAAGTTAGGGGTTGAAGAAGAAGGAGAACAAGACATGGATTGTGTAGTAGCCATTATAATTTAATTAAAATTAATTAAAAATTATAAAGCTGTTTTATTCGGATTCCTTGTTAATTTTAATCTAATCCCCCACTTCCTCCATTGACTGATACGGAAAGATGATGAAGAACAGAACCTCAAATTTTTTAATTCAGGAAATGTAACGAGGTCGAGGTAGTAGAAGAGAAGGAAGGCGTTACTAAAGAGAGGCACAAAATTGTATTCACATGTTAATTTGATTGGTGCAAAACGAGTCTAATTATGTGCACACTCCTCTAAAGAGTGTATATTTGACATATTAATTTGATTGGTTAATTAGTTAGCTGATGATCCTATTACCCTCCATGTTAAGAATATCGACCCTCGTTACATAACTCTCTAAATTAAATTAATGGTTGAGATTAAAATGTTACGTGCACACTCGTTAAGGAGCGTGCACAAAATCGGACTCAAGCAAAACTTGTGAATAGCTCAAAATTAGAAATATCCAGAGTCAAAACTTGTACAAAGTTCTCAGGGACCGGACATAAAACAATTGTTGCGTCCTCGATAATAGGGTATCAATCCATGATACGTGCTCGAGGATAAGCCAATGTAAGCGCCCGCAAAAGTGCTGGCGCTAGCATTAAGCCAGCACCACGAGGATGGGTAGTGCCAGCCTTGTGCTGGCGCAACGAAGGACATGACGTTGGCACTAGGCCAGCGCCGCAAGCATGAGAGCGATTCTTCCTCGAGGATCGGTTATGAATTTATGTCGCGTCCTCGAGGACTGGACATTGAACTAAAATGTGTCATCGAGAACATAGCATTAAGCTAGGACGTTTCCTCGAGAATCATGCATTAATTAAGTTAGGATGCGTCTTCGAGGATCACACATTAGCTAGTCCCAAGATATGACCTATTTGAATTTTGTCTCTTATAGCATATAACAGTAAATTAATGTTGTTTGAACATTGATGCACATTCGAAACAAGTTCAAGGAATTCAGCCGAAGTTACACAACTTTTTTTTTAGAAAAGAAAAGGATATATTAGAAAAAAAAAGAGAGGATTGTACAGTGTATACAAGAACAGGTCAGAAGACCTGTAGAAAACCCACAAATAAAACTAAAAAAATACTACACAGTAACCATTTTCTCTCATTGAAACAAAACTTGAGCTATGGAAAAGCCATCGAAAGTCTTCATACTATGAGTCCACAAATAGACAGTTTGATTGATAACAATTTTCATCTCCTCCAAAGTCTTAGCTCGTCTTCCATGAATTTTATTATTTCTTTCTTTCCAAGTTTCCCAATTATTAACAAAGAGGAATAACAACCATAGCTCTTTTCGTCTATCATTAAAAATCATCGCTTTCCAAGTTTCAATTAAAGAAGAAATGTTATAAGGCATAACCCACCTCAGTCTACAGGATTCTATGAAATAATTCCATAAATCATTAACCCAAGAGCAATGGATAAAGATCTGATGTTGGGTCTCTGGCTCATTGTTACAGAGAACATAAGAAGTATTAATCCCATTCACTCAACTATGATGTAACATTAACTTAGTAGGCATCGAGTTATGCAAGGATGCCCAATGAAGAAAAATTGTTTTCGGAGGAATATACGACACATCCAACAAACCTACAAATTCCCATTGGATTTATTCTTTACACAAAATATTATATAGATTCCTAGTAGTAAAGTCACCCTGTAAAACATCCTCCACTCCCACCTGAATCTCTATTGAATTCAGGTCATCTCTAAGTTCCAACAAATCTATTCTCTCCGTCGGATTTAAGACCCTGAAAAATGTCAAACTCCAAGACGTACCCATAACCTCAGCCACACTACAATGTTTTTGTAAGCTTATCTTGAATAGCCTAAGAAATTTGATTTTCAGACTAGAGTTCCGGATCTACCAATCGTTCCAAAACCGAGTTTCCTTACCCCCTAAAACCTTGAGCTCTACACATCTCTGTATTCCACCCTATACTTCAAGATCATAAACCACATACTCCTCCCAATTGTGACTTTAGGTTCAGCTGGAATTAAAAAAGAAGAACTAGAACCACTCTTTTTATTTATAATTCTCTTCCATAGTGTATCCATCTCTTTCGAATAGCTCCAAATCACTTTGCCAATAATGTTATATTTACTATAATGAGATTTCAAATGCCTAAACCACCAAATTCTTTTGGTTTATATATCTTTCTCCATGAAATCCAACTCGTTTTCTTTTCATTCTCATCCCCCCCCCCCATAAAAATTTTCTTATTATAGTGTTCAACTTATTCTCTACTGAGGCTGGCAAATGCATAAGTGACATATAATAGATAGGGAGATTCTCAAGTGAAGTTTGTATCAATGTTACCCTTCTTGCTTTAGTTAGAAACTTTATCTTCCACAAAGCCAATTTCTTTCGTATTCTTTCCACCACCGCATCCCATACAACCACATTTCTATGAGAAACTCCTACCGGCATCCCAAGATAAATGATAGCCAATGAATCAGTTCGGCAACCAAGTTCCAAAGCTAAGTCTTCAACTAAGTCATCATCACCAATACTAGTAATGAAGATTTTCTCCAAATTTAATTTAAGATCTGTGAAGACCTCAAAGATCATTAGAATTACAAGTAACCTTCTCACTTCATCCCTAAAAGCATTAAGAAAAATAATCGTATCATCTGCAAATTGTAGATGCGAGATCATCGTACCACCATTTTCAACTTGAAACTCATTTATCCTCTCATTTCTTATAGCGCAAGAATGAAAAGAAAAGGAGACAATGGATCTCTTCGTCTAACCCCTTTGATGGTCTAATTCTGTCTGTGGCCACACCATTAACTAGAATAGAGAAATACGCAGACGTCACACACCACCGAATCCATTGCACCCACTTATCACTAAAACCATGTTTTTCAATATAACAAAGAGAGGGTGCCAATTAATGTTATCAAATGCCTTATCCATATCGATCTTGCAAATAATGCATAGTAATTTCTGCTTTAACCTACTATCAATACACTCATTTGCTATCAAAATCCCATCCAAAATATGCTTCTCCTTTATAAAAACACCTTGAGATTGAGAGATCAAAGATGGCATAACCACCTTCAGTCTATCTACCAAAGCCTTTGAAATAATTTTATAGAAACTGCTGATCAAACTGATTGGTCTAAAGTCTTTCGTAGTGGTCGAATCCTCCTTCTTTGGAATGAGTTTGATAAATGAAACATTTAATCTCCAATCAACAGACCCACTAGAATAAAACTCATTTGTAGCCAGCATCACATCCTCATTCAAAATATTCCAGCATAACTTAAAAAATTCCACTGTGTAGCCATCCGGACCTGGAGCCTTGTTGGAACCAAGATTCTTGATAACATTGTGAACTTCCTCCTCATCAAATAGTCTCTCTAACCACAACTTTTGTTGATCTTCAACTTGAGGAAAATACATATTTTCAAAATTTGGCATAATAGTGTGCGTAGAAGTAAAGAGATTAATTAAAAACATCAGAACCACTCACTTCAAGTTTTGTAATGCAACACCTTCTGCTCTTTGCATTTGCAATTCGATGAAAATACCCCGTATTCTTTTCCCCATCAACGAAACCTTGAACTTTATCTCTTTGGTAAGCCATTCGATCCCTTGCTATTTTAAAATCCTCCAACTTCAGCTCCTCATTTGCTCATTCTAAAATCTCATACTCCAACAGTGGATTCACCTCTTCCTGGGGATTAAGATGTTTAATAATAGAAGTAGCAGTATCTTCCTTCTTCTTCAAATCGCCAAACATAACCCTGCTCCATCTCTTTAAGAAAAACTTTACTAAAAACAACTCCATGAATGAGCAAAATGAAGGTTGCGTTAATGATAAAGATCTCTGGGGAAACCGCTAAAAACAGATTGAACATGTAGAGGCAATGAAAGACTTATGCTTTCATTTCCCAGGAATGGAGCACGGAGTTACTTATGGTCTTCAGCAAGCAGGAAGCAGAACGAACTTTCTAGAATGCAAGCAAGTAGATATGCTACCAGCAGCGCTCGGGCTTTCGAATTCGATTCTTTACAATTCCCTCATAGAAGTGCATTCATAGCATTTCCTACTGATTCGTGGACTTGGATCTAATCTATTCTGAATTAGACGTCGCTACGCTCTTCCTAAGGACTCGCAGAATCGAAATAACTAAATTCTTGGGTCATCTCAATGGGTTCAGAAACCACACGTTTCTCTGGATCATCATAGCGTACTTCCGAATATGAAGCGCATGGATACAAGTTATGCCTTGGAATGAAAGACAATTCCAAAATCGCTTTATCTACGAACAAGGAAGTTTCAATAGAAAAAAGGGATGTATGACGTACTACATCTAAATTCAGAGTAGAATCGTAAAGAAAATCAGATCTATGGATAGTTCATATATAACTAGTCAATATCTAATATCAGTCCATTAATAAACTAGACCAAGGCCGTTTCTAATCTCCATACTAAAGGTGTTTTAAAATAATCAGGTTTCAGTTTCTCCCTCTGAAGGATAAGTGGTTACGACGCTTCCCCTAAAAATTAGGTCTTTTATCCATTTCTTCGTATTTAAGTTTTGTAGTTTTCTGAATAAGACATAACTAGGAGATCCACTATACTGCATGGTTCTCCACCAAAACTTAATATTGTTGTAGAAGTCCTTATGTTTGAGCCAATAGTGCTCTATCGTAAAAGAAGATTTAAAGATAACTTCCGGAGATTACTCAATTAGCAAAGGATTATAGTCCGACACCGTTCTCACCAGCGCCGTCTATGTTGCTCTACTGAAATTTAAATCAAAGGCAGTGTCGAACATATACCTATCAAGTCTACAAAGTAGAGGTACCTCATGTTTATCACTCCATGTAAAGGCACCACCATTTAGTGGCAAGTCAACCAGCTCAAATTCAGAGATGAAATCATTCAAAAACTGCATATTTCTTTCATCACCGCCCACTGTATTCCTTTCCATATCACTTATCACGGCATTCATATCCCCCACAATGTACCAAACAGCATCATTCCATTGTTTTACAAGTCTCAAATCATTCCATAATTCCTCTCGCAGAGCGTAGTTGCAAGGAGAGTATACATTTGACAAAACAAACATGAAACTAGAAACTCTACATTTCAGCAGTAAAGAAATATAATTCACGCCTACCCTTTCATCAACTAACTCAAGTCTTGAATTATCCCAAATAGAGAGAAAACCACCACTATTACCAGCATTTCCTTGCGAAGGCATGAACCTCCAGCCTAGATCAGCATCACACCACATCTGCCTAACAAACCAGAAAGACATGAGATATTTTCGTTTCCTGAATCGTGCATGCCAAGCACTTATGAGCCAAAATATAGTCCCTCAAGGCCACCTGTTTATTAAAGGAGTTCAAACCCCTTATATTCCAGTTTAGGATTTTAAACCCCATCACCAGAAACTACTCCCCTCGAAGACACTTCTTCACCATCCTCTAAGCCACCAGGATTATCTTTCCCTGATGACGAATCAAAATTGCTGCCACTCTCCTGCACTTCCTTCCCTGCAGCAAGGCAATCATACCTCTCCTTATACTTCACCAAAATTGCTTCAATAAGTTCTTTAGATTGATCTTCATCCGCCCTGCGCATGCCACCATAAGTGCAATAAAGTTCAAAGACCAACTTAAAGCTGAAAGAATAACTTCACTGACATCCACTTTTGACTTTTGAATATCTCCCAACTTAATTATAACCTGATCTTCTACAACAGAGAAAAGATTCCCTGCAGAAGAAATAACCAAGGGCCTTGAAAAGTCTATTGCCTGCATAATTTCTAACTCACGGTCATCACCCAACTCCGCATTTACTCCTACAATTGCAAGGCCATCTCCACTGCTAACCCCAGGATGTCCACCAATCATGAGCCTATCCAGGTGAGTGGGATCTTCCTTTCCTCTTCCACCAACACCTTGAGAAGCATCAATAACAGCGGGCACATCACTAACCTTAGCACATATATCAACCAAAGAAGTGGGATCTCCATCTCCTCTTCCACATCCATTAGAAGAGTACCTACAAAGATTAGTGACAGGCAATGACTTGTCAAGGAAGAAAGAAACTTCTCTTCCCTTCTCCACACAAGCCATTAAACTACCATTAACTTTCTCACTAGAATTGATGGGGTCTTCATCTCCTCTTCCATCAGTACTAGTAGAAATAACAGCAGCACTCGAATCTGAAACAAGCTTACAAGTATCTGTGGAATCTCCATCTCCTCTTTCCCCAGTTACATTGATAGCCTTGTCCAAATTCGAAACCTGAGAATTACCCGTAACAGCCTTTGGCCGAAAAGCCCACTGCTCAGAATGCTGGGTTGGACCTGACCCATTAATCGGCAAAAGTCTTTTGTCCTGATTCGACTCAAAAAGAACCAGACAATTTACTTGAATTAATTCACTCCCGATACAGCGGGAGATTTCGAATTTGAAATTAGAGAAACTTTCTGTTTCTGGTCAAAAGATTCCACCATTTCGTTATGAGGCCTTATTCTCACGGAGAAAATTATAATCTCATTCGATAGAGATAAGGGCATCCACAGTCACGCGATCAGACTATAAGACTAAAGATTAAAAAATTTAGTCTTTAGTCCGGATCAAGAACAGCCGTGTATAGTCGGATGGTGCTCTAGCAATGCGCCTGGGGTGAGGCGGTGTCCTAGCGAAACGCTTTGAAAGACGGGTGGAGTCCTAATATTACGCTTGCTCGAGACGGTCTCTTAGCGTAATGCTTGATGTGGAGCGGAATCCTAACGTAACGCCTAGTATTGGACGGTATTCTAGGAACACGTCCAAAAGACGGGCGATGTCCCAAAATGACGCATGGTGGGGCAAAGTTCTAGCATCCCGTCTGGTCGATTATCACTTGCGAATAGAGCGTATGAGAAGAAAAGGACGGATGGTGTCCTGGCACCCCGCCTGGAAATCCAAGCGGAATCCCAAAGCCTCGCCCCATAACTAATACTAACTAATATTGACTAATACTAACTAACACTAACTAATACTAATACTAATAACTAACTAATACTAACTAATAGTAATTCCAAGCGGTGTCCTAGGCTTCCACTTTCTAACTAATACTAATAACTAACTAATACTAACTAGTTAACTAATACTAATAACTAACTAATACTAACTAGTTAACTAATACTAATAACTAAATAATGCTACTAACTAGAACCGAGCGTCCTAGGAGTTCGCCTAGAACCAAGCGGTGTCCTAGGATAACGTTCAAACTGAACGGTATTCCAGCAGCATGCTTGTGTGTGGGCGTGATCTAGTACCCCGTTTCATCAGACGAACCCCCAGAATAACGCTTGATCAGGCGAACTACTAGGTTACCGCCTGTGTTTCTGAGCGTTGTTCCAGAATAACGCTTGGCTCTGGGCGAATTCCTACGACGCCGCTTAGCATCAAGCGGTACACTACGAGCCCGCTCGACTATAACCTGTTTAGTCGGGGATTAAAGACTACTTTTCATTAGCTATAGTAGAATTCTTCGACTATCCACTATAAGTAATCGCACCACTACGCTACGTTTTTCCGGACTAAAGATCACTTTTGATCTTTAGTCAGCCATTTAATCGTCTCATTGCGGATGCTCTAACCCATCTTTGACCATTATCTTCAACCAGAAGAATCGCCGGAATTATTGAAAAATCTCCTTTTTCACTGCAATTTTGAAGAAATTGAACTGCTCCATCCTCAATGTACTTTCAGTTACCTCCACAAAGCCTCCCATGGAATCCCCAATGGTTCTAAATAAGTTATAACTCCAAAATTTCCTTGGGATGCCTCTAATTTTCAGGCACTTAAATAACCTGCTCATATATTTAATGGGAATGATCTGATTGTTACCCTTGACTGAGAATGTTTAAACTCCATCTGTTTCTCCTTTTGATATTTAAAATGACGAGAAACTCTCACCCAAGCTCCATCGATAACTAACTTCCTTGGCCTCCATAGCTCCCTCCATTTATCCCCAGACACTTCGAAAGTTGCAGTTTGAGAATCGATGACATCCAACTCAATGAATGAGTCCCAATTTAAAAACTTCTTCACCTTTCTAATCACTCTTCCCCATCTAACGAAACCTTCGATGTTAATGAGACCTCTATTACTATCATTAGAAACAGGTATAGATCCTGGTAGAAGCTCCTGGAAATCACTTTTAGAAGGAAGAACTTGTCCAACTTTCTTTAACAATTTAAACTCATGTAAAATCTTCCTCAACTCCTTACTCAAAACTGCCCAATAGTAACAGCTATCACCACTTGGAATGCACAGTGCATAAGACCTGTCTTCATCTCCTCTTCGAACTCTTGAGACTCTCAAAACTTCCCTCCTTCACTAACCCTACTCTCACATAAAAACAAAGCTTCTCCTTCCCTTTTTTTCCATCTTTTAACTGAATTAATGGCTCTAGCTTCATCAATCGTGTCACAAAGCCAAATAGCCATTTCAGGCGAAAAATGTAGCCATGACCTGAAACCACCCCTCTTCCTTTCCTCCAGATGAACACCCTTACGATTACCTAAAGTTTCCATTGAAATGAAGAAAGTTTTCCTCTCAAGGTAGAGAGGTTTCAGACTTTCTCTCTACATATGGCATAAAGAAGATAGACGACTTTCGTTCTCTTCCAGAAAAAAAAATGTTGTCAGAAAGGGAAGAAACCGTTTATATTTGTAGCATTATTGTTACATATATACCACTTTAACAACAATTAATCATGGTACCCAGAAGCACAAGTTTTGTGCTCAACAGCTATTGAAAAAACTGATAAACAATGTATTTTCTTCGACCAATGTTCTGACCTTATAAATTAAAGAAAACATTTTGGCAGTAGATGAACCCCGGCTGAGAAAATGTTTTCCAACTTTATATGTGCTAAACAGTTGCGGCGCTGAGTGAAAGGAGATCTGAAATCTTGTTGGTATAGAAGTCTGGTTTGATGGAGTTGCTTGGACTTTGAAGCATGGGCAAGGAAGTTACACCTGCAGAAAAGAGAGAACACGAGAACAACCGAATCTCGTTAAGTAGATATTGACGAATATGAAAAGATACGAGTACAAAAGAGGAGACATATATATGTTCTCTTCAATCAAATAGTTATACCTGAAAGAACCAGAAGGGTTTTACAACCACCATTCTGTCCAAATAATATATCAGTGTCCAATCTATCCCCAACCATGCAAATTTGTGACTTCTGAATGCCGAACCTGGGATTTGCATACAAAGAAAAAAATGATAATGAAGTTCAGATAAATCAAATCTTATGCCCCAAAAGTGTGATCATTTGATAGATCCCGATAAAAAGTTTATGCAAGGTATATCCTTTTCCATGATCTTGCTACACCGGAGACATGAGACAATTCAGCTAAGAAGCATGCAGAAGCTGAAGTAAGAAATAAAGAGATTTTATAAACAGTCATACTTTTCTGATACATAATCCATCATGAAAGTTGAGGGCTTTCCTACAACAATTGGCTCACGCTGAGTTGATCCAACTATAGCACCAACCATAGAACCACCACCTGAAAATGCGGAAATTAACTAATTCATCACAAAGGCCTTAACAGAATAATATGTATCTGAGCTAGTCAAACCAGCTAATGTTTTCAGAAAACAAAGATTCGGATTTCTCATTATCAATAGTGGACCATGTACCCCGATTTTCTTGTACCGAATTGAGCACACAAATTAGGAGAACATTGAGTTCATAACCAAAAGGTCAGACAAGAGAAATGATTCAAACGAACCTGCCCATTCTTGAGCATCAGTAAGATGTGTCACAGCATCACGGTTTGTAGCAATGAAAAGGCAACCTGGATTTTCACGTATACAGAGGGTTGCATACCTTCGGCCAAAAAATCAAGTATCACCATATGAGCATTTCCAAAATCAAAATTCTTGGCTTCATATGCAATATGACAACAGCTTTGTTTTTAAGTATACTTACTGAACTTTGTAGTAGTTAAAGTTGCGATCAAACCCTACAACAACAGCACCGACCTAGAAAATAAGAGGCACGGGTTTCTCGAGTGTGAAAGGTTTTTCTCATCACTGAAGACAGACCCATAATTAACGACAGAAAAAGGACGAAAATCTGAAGCAAGGCAGAGTAGAATTATACACTTTCATCGTGCTCCATGAGAAAACCAGGTTTCAACTCTATCTTTTTCCCACCATCTTCCTATACAAAAAGCAGAAGAAGTAAGAACAATATAACCATCCATATGTCAAAAAGGTTTTTATGCCATTCCGGTGCTGGACTAGCCAAACTGGTTCTCAGCAAGTTTACTTCCATCATTTTATTTCCAAGGTGTAAAAGATTACCGGTCCACCAAGGTGTTGGTACTCGGCAAGATCTAATTCCTTTAAAATGCCCTCTTCACCAACTACGTAAACCTGAGATCTCAACAAGTGATTATACATATCATAATATAACCAGATCATAAGGACTAAAACCAACATTATCTTCAAATACACGCAATAAAATATTCAATTTATAGTGCCTCCACCATTCTGGCATAGAAGTTTCAATTAATATGTGTCTGTAATGTGTAGGTAATGGTTAGAGATCATGAAGTTATTGACAAGAAACAATGTGTTTAACTACTGAATATCCTGCGAGAACTGGTACCTTTTTGTCCTTGGGGAAATTGATGGACTTCAAATAAGCAGCCGCAGCAAACGATGATGCAAATATCTCCTCCTTCAGTGATAAATCTAAGGTTAGAGATGTAATAAGCAACGGAAATAATGAGTATCATGAAAAAAATTCAAGTTCACCTCATTGACACTAAGACCAAGTGTTTCGAACTTCTTCCCGTATTGTTTTCGGGACTTTGTCGAGTTGTTTGTAACAAAAACTAATCTCTTGCCCTGAGTTCAATCAAAAAGAATGAAACATTTACTTTCTTTACATCTCAGTATTTATCTGTACTTGTATTTGTTTAGGAATTTGTACAATTACGTATTCATTAACACGAAGCTACAAACCTTTGCGCGAAGCATATCCAAAGTTTCAGGTACTCCGTCAATCAAACTATCGCCTTTCCATATAACACCTGTGACATTCTCAACGGATCAAATAACTACTCATTTACAATTAGACAACAATTCTAGCTAACAGCTCTGATACCTGCAAAACATATTCAGAATTGTATCTAATAAAAGCCCCAATTTACCCCAAATTTTTACCCAAGTGATACTAAAACCCATAACAAAAATCACAAATTTTGACAAAAATCAAGTACTAATTCTAGCAAAAATCAGATATTCATTTCAAATTGAAAGAATTAGAAATAAGAAATTGTACACAAGTCAAGAAGAAGAAAAGGAGAACAACTGACCATCGCAATCGAAAATAAAAGTTTCGACGGAATCAATTAATTCATTAGCATTTTTGAGGGCTTCAGCTGAGGAAGCTTTGATCATCAGCTTAAAAGTAGAAGTTGAAGTGGAAACCTCCATTTTAGAATTATTCCATTTCTTGAAAATAGGGTTTAAGAATAAAGAAGATTTGTTTTGCCCTAGAAATAGAGATTTAGGGAAGTTGTTAGGGGATTTAAGAGTTGAAGCAACTGAAATTGAAAGAATAGCTCTGCAACAATTACTCAGCATCTCTTCTCTTTCTGTGTCTCTATTGGTTTATGCATTTTGAAAAAAAACAGTTGGGATTTTTAGTGGTCAGTTATATGCTGACATGGTAGTTTGAGTGATCGATGAGTTTTATGGTTCTATCCAACTACACCTACCCAATTCTAGTCTATATCACTAAATCGTTGGGTGCACACAGTTCAATTAACCAATTTGGGTTAGCCAGTCTCCTACTCCAAGTGGCCAGGATAATCCTGTGCTCATACATCGCAGTTCAATCCAGTATGAAGATATATATGGTCTTTAGAGGTTCTTCTCCGTATATAAATGTTTTGTGGAAGTGTTACAGTGGAATCCTATCTGTTAGCAACAAGTTAAGAATTTGGGGTCAAGCGATATCTCCAATTTATCGGATATGTAACAATAGTATTGAGACTGATTTTCACACCCTCTTTTTATGCCCTTTTAACAAGGCAGTCTGGTTTGGGCTAAATTGTAAAGTAAATAATAACAACTTTTATAGTATGAAGCACTAGATAGAGTCATGGGTCAATAACAACAATCGCAGTCCTTTGGAAAACTTAGAATGAAGTTAGTTGTGTGCACTTACAACTTGGTATATATGGAAAGCACGTTGCTTAATGTGTTTGTAAAAAATTACACCATCACCTGAAGTAACTATTGGTCTCATTCATGCATAGTCATATCAAAGCCTGCAATATTAGCTCATCCAACCATATTCCAAGCATAAATTCAAAAACAGTTCAACTCAATCATAACTCAGAACCATCCAGCACAGACTGGCAATGCTTTGTTATAGTACTTGGTAGGAAAACTTTATTATTGCAATTGTAGTAATCGGCATAACAGATGAAGAGGGAGAAATCCAAGGACAGAGGGCTTTCAACTGCAGAGAAGACTCTCTAGAAGAAAGAAACACACCGGGAGCTTCAGCTGCAATTAAATGGCATCATCAACTAAAGAAAAGAGTCTGCAACATTGAGATAAAGCACAAATGGCTGGTGAAAAAGCCGAGGTTGAAGTGGAGGTTACCAGAAAGAACAACAAACTATGCGATGATTGATGAAAGTGCAGAGTTATTTTGCTATTTTAGACAGTTTAATTGTATTTACCTAAGAAATGATTGGCAACCAAAACTAAAAATTATTCGCTGGATCATACGTTTCATCCACTAAAAATGGTAGCAACGTTCCTTTCAATCTTAATTGTAATTTTACTAGATACAATGCTACTCAAACCTCTTCACTGAGTAGTTAGTTCATGTAATCTACGACCAGTTCCAAGGAAAAAAAGGTTCAAAGATAATCTTCCAAAAATTAATTACGTGCACAAATTTGTATCATTCGGACGATCAAATAATTCAGAATTATTAGATTAACAATTCCAACACTTGATCATATGCATTCTAGACTAGGCACCAAACCATTTATTATACTCCGTATATTTTTAACTGCATAGGCTGAACTTGATCATATACATGTTATACATGTTATACATGTTATAAATGCATTTTCATACATTTTAATATAGGGCAAATTATGGTTTGGTCCTATTAAGTGGTTCTAAGTTAGTTTGGTCAAACGATATTTAAGGAATTTTTATTTGGTCCTTTTATTTAATACAAAAACATCTTCTTTTTTTTCTCATTTTCTATGACACTTTCTTGTTTTTTATTTTCATTTCTATCTATCTTATCATCTCTCTTCTTAAAATAAAGAAGAAAAAAACATAAAAATTAATATCTTCCAAGTTATAAGTTGAAAATTCATAAATTTTATATATTCGAAAAGTTCTTGATGAGATCTATACAATGAGTACTCATTGTACCATATTTTGGAGCTTTAATCTTCACAGGTATTGATAATGGTAATTCATATTCAAAAATGAACACCATCTATATGGTAGTTCAGTATTATAGTTCATTTTGGAGAATCACTACACAATTTTTGCATATTAGTAATGGAAATGTAGCCGTCACTAATTCACAACCAAAAATTGTTGTTGCTGAAATTTAGCAACGGGCCACCGTTGTTATAAATTTTGTAACGGCCCTTGACGTGTTGCTATGAACAACAACTGAGAAAAAATCGTGCAAGTCGTGCGTGTGCACGGTAACACTTTTGGTTATATCTCCACCCAAATTCATGTGACTTAGAAAAAAAATTCACCCTAAATATAACACGTGCTACAGACGTGTGTGAGGAAACTAACCCTAGCTTATACTTATTGTCTTCCTCTTTCATTTTCATTCATCCACTAGCACAACATCCTCCATGAAGAAAACTTGATCAAGCTTGTTCACCAGAAAACTTCATCTCTGTCTATTACTCTTTTATGTTTCAATATCACTGTCTCTTACTTTCAATCTCTCTTCCTCTTTGTCAAAGAAATTTCATTAAAATCAACAACAAAAAGAACTTTATCTTTGGTCCTGGTCTGTCTACCTCAATTCAAAGGTAAATCATCATCATAAGTTTTATATAATCTATCAGTTTTCTAATCCTTAATGGGTTCTTGTAATACCCTTTGATATTTTTTTCAAAATCAATATTTTTATTTAACGATTTTATAGCTCATTTTAGGTTTTGATCTTGTTTCTGACTAATGGTGTTTGTTTGAAGCGACGAAGAAAACCTAAAATCCAGAACACAGACTCCTCTTCGAACATCATCATCAATGGATGACGATGATCAAGATACGTGTGAGAGAATAAATCTCGATTGACACGTGTCCAAGAATTATTAAAGGAGTAATGAATTAAAGTACGAAGAGAAGCACCCGAACAAAACTCTGTAAAGGAATTCTGAAAAGTCGACAGATATAAAGTCTGACATAATTGCTGCATGAGTAACACGTAGGTTGCGGGAAAGTAACAGCATTAAATGCATATGTTGCGGGGAAGTACGGAGCTCTGATTAAAACAGATAACTTTAACTGCATGACTGACACCAGGGTGCGGGAAAAGTGTGACTCATTAGTGTAATGATGAATATTGACCCGAGAAACGCGTGTCGACTCTACAAGTTGCGGGACAAAAAGGACTAAATCATGACGATTCACTGATAAAAAGCTGCGTATCAGACATGCTATAAACCTAATCCGAAAGTAATTTTAAAATACAAGACCGAAGGAGAACTACGGGACAATAAATGCAAGACCGAAGGAAGACTACGGGACCAGACCGTAGGAAAGCTACGGGATGATAAGTAATACACTAAGGAAGACTTACGGGATTACATGACTCATCAAAGATAGATAAGAATGAACAGGTAGCAAAGTTAATTAGCGGGACCCCATGAATTGGCTATAAATACCAGAATCATGAACAAGAAAAGGGGTTGGAAAATCGGAAGAGAAAAACGGAGATAAGGCGTTAAAGAAGACTAAAGAGCTTAGGTATGATACATACGAGATTTCTGATTCTAATTAGAGTAGTGGATTTTAATTATGATTTATTGGTTAGAAAATGTATCTTTTATCCTAATTTCTATATTTCTTCTTCTTTTGTATTGATAAAAATTTGATCTTATTTATAAACCTAATCATTTTATTAGTGGATATAAACAGTTAAACTGTGGAAATACTAAAATCTTTGTGTCATCTTCTTATTGTAGTGATTGTCTTTGATTCTTTATATTTTTTATTGTGCATCGATTCATCTTAGTTATCGTACTCATCTTTAAGCAATTTTGGTTGTGACGCCATTTCCTTTGTATGTTTGGTGATCACAATTTGGCGCTAGAAACATGGATTGAGTAAAGAATTTATTCTACCTGTCAAAAACTTTCATTTCTTAGAAAAAAAAACTTTTTCTTTAGAAAGTTATATTTTATCGAAGAATTTTGTTGAATAAAACACAATATTTCAGATTCTTAGCAATAAAAGAAAAAATAGGCGCAAAAAATTCTACTAAGTTGTATGATCATAGTTATTAAGCTTTTGACTTAAGTCACTCGCAAAATTTTAATATTTAACTGAGTTATTTGGATTTCACATAAATTTGTTTGTATACGAATTTATGAGATTTGAGGTAAAAAGAAAATTTTACTTGGTTTGAAGGGGATTTTCGTCTTTCAAATGAGATCATATAAATTACCCTTATTTTTAAACGAACCATTTCAGGAAACATGTAGTTAATTATCTGAGCTCTCTTAGGATTCTGGAAAGAAATTTTCAATAGCAACCAAAAGGCTGAAACAGAAAGGAGCAGAAACATTTTAAAAGGATTTACATAAACCGGAGTTATGTCTCAAGAAGCAAGTTTGAGAAATCAAGGGAATAATGCAAGAGGGGTTCTCCAATAATATTCTAATGATCAACAAAATAATTCAGATAGTCACGCAGATATTTCATCATTTGAAGAGAATACACAAAATACAATTGATCATCTGCAACGACTGATGGAAGAAATGAATGAGATGCGTAAACAACAAAAGACTTGCACTGAAAAAATTACATTCCTGACTAGATAAAATAAAGTATTAAAGGAAACAGTCCAACATGGTGCGGGATCAACTAGAACAAAAACAAAGGGGCAAGAAGCAAGCTCCAGTGGACCCGCGAGGAGGAGAGAGAGAGACAATCGGGATCAAAGAATGATGTTAATGGAATCCGCATCTCAACAATCTAGACAGGACAGGTTGAATCATGGGGACTCAGGTTCGCAACATGATAAGTGGCAAAAATGCTTTGAAGCTATGGAACAAATAAGGGAAAAAATAAAGAATTTAAAAAAAAAAGAACGTGGAAGAATAGAGGAAGTGTTAAGGGAAGACAAGAGAACACCATTGGCACCACATTTGGCGTACGTACCAATCTCCCAAGAATGTAACACTCCTATTTTTGAGTGTTATGATGGTACCAAAGACCCAACTACTCATTTGAAGTATTATAACCGTATCATGGCACGATAGGGGCAAGATGTTACAGTCATGTGTCAGAATTTCCCATCAAGTTTGAAAGGATTGGCGTTAGCATGGTATGATAATCTGCAAGAAGGGTCTGTGCATTCATACGCACAGTTGATTCGAAAGTTTTTAGAGGCGTAGATGTACAACAGGCCCGCAGATTCGGGATTAGACAGATTGTACTCCCTCGCCTCGTGGCCAGAAGAAACTATTCGTGATTATACATATCGTTGACATACGGTTTGTCAGGCAATCGGGGATGTTCCCCCAGACGCCGCCATTATAAGTGGGGAATAGCTGACCGGAAAAGCCAGCTTTTTGTTGATATTCATAACGCCAACCCAAAAAGTGAGGGGAACCTTAGAGGAATCATTGAAATGTGTGCAAGGTTGCAAGACATTCATAGGAAATTTCCAAGAGTAGTGTCACAGCAGCAAGGAAATGCAAGAAGGACTAATTCAATAGAGCCTTCATCTGGGTCAGGAAAGAGGTTTGCAAGTAAAATTGAAAATAATGAGTCAAAACAGCCTAAGACAGATGGAAGGAAAAAAAATTTACAAGAATTTCAGGAGCGAGTATTTACTAAACTCAACGTCCCTTATTCTGAAGTTTTAAAGGTAATAAAGAACAAGCCGGATTTTCAATGGCCGCGAACAAAAGAACAGCAGCCTGAATATACCCAAAATTCTAAAGAGTATTGCGAATACCATTGTTATCGGGGACATTCAACCAACCGATGCAGAAATCTAATCTCTCTAGTGCAAAGGATGATTGACGGAGGGGAATTAAAAGAATTCATTCAATTACATGATCCTTCATTAAGGCTTGATAAGGGGAAAGCTGTCAGTATTCCTCACAACAACCAAACTATCGATATGATTTCTTTTTTTTATCAAACCAACCATCCATGAATGCAGCGATCAATGAGAAATTACGTAAAATAGTCTGCAATCACGAAATCTTCAGAGTCATGGGAAGGGTTACTGAGTCATGGGAAGATTGGATGGCGTCCTCATTAACTTTCTCCGCAGCTGAGGTTGATCAAGAGGTATAGATGCATAATGATCCGTTGTTACTTACGTTACCAGTATCCGGATGGAACGTAAGGAAAATTCTTATGGATGGGGGAAGCTCGCTAAATGTTATGTTTTATGATACTTTCCAAAAAATGGGATTGAAAGAAGATCAGTTGACCCCATCCCGTTATACAATTTATGGATTCAATGGTATAGCCTCAAAACCGAAGAGAGAAATTGAGCTAGATGTTATGGCTGGACCAATAAATATCATGACAAAATTCAGTGTGGTGGAAGCTTCATCCCCGTACAATGTCATCATTGGGAGGCGATGGGTACATCAGTTGAAGGGGGTAGTTTCGACTTATCACCAGTACATGCGGTTTCCAACTCCAGAAGGGGAAATGGAAATAAGAGGAGATCAAGATAAGGCCAAATCCTGCATTCTAGCAGAAATTCGAATGAATGAAGAGCGACAGCAGCAGCAGCAGAATAGCAAAAAAGAACGCAAGATAAAGGCAAAAGAAGAAGCATTAAATCAATATATGATTCAAGTCGCGAGAAGAAATATCAATAATGAAATAGGAGAAGGAAGTAAGGAAAAAGAAAGTACATCAAGAGATGATTTAGGTAGTTTTTCGGCATAGCAACCAAAGGGGACCCCTACATTTCTAGGAGTTCCCAAACCCACCTTTACCACGGTTGAGGAAACCAAAAATGTTAACATAGGCACGAAAGAATTTCCCAAGTGGATAAAGATTGGAACGCTGATGGAGATGGAAAGAGAACAAAACTTGATCACACTACTCCGAGATTTTATGGACATATTTGCGTGGAAGATGGAGGATATGCCAGGTATCGACCCAGATATTGTACAACACGAATTACACATACACCCTGAAGCAACACCTTTTCGGCAACGCATACGGAAAGTGGCACCAGAGTATCATGTATCAGTTGAAAAGGAATTAACAAAACTCATGGATGCGGGATTCATCCGAGAGATGCGATACCCAACTTGGATATCCAACATGTTAATCGTACCAAAAAAGAATGGAGGAGTAAGGATTTGTATCGACTTCACCAATTTGAATAAAGCCTGCCCAAAAGATAGCGATCCACTCCCCAGTATTGATCAATTGGTAGATGCAGTTGAGGGACATGAAGCCTTGTCCTTTATGGATGGACAATACGGATATAACCAAATAGCACTTGCGAAAGAAGATCAGGAGCACACTGCATTTTTTACTCCTCGAGGATTATATTGTTACACCAGAATGCCATTTGGATTGAGGAACGCTGGAGCAACATATCAGCGGTTGGTTGACGTAATTTTTAAACCATGGATTGGACGTACCTTAGAAGCTTATCTGGATGACATGTTGGTAAAAAATAAAATTTCAGCAAATCATCTACAAGATTTGAAAGAAATATTTGAAGCGTTACGGAAATACAGAATGAAAGTCAATCAAGAAAAGTGTGTTTTCGGGGTCACATCAGGAAAGTTTTGGGGATATTTGGTCACTAAGAAAGGAATTGAAGTTGATCCCGCGAAGGTCCAAGCAATAGTAGACACGTCATCTCCAAGGAACATTAAAGATGTACAGAAGTTGAATGGCTGTTTGGCCGCATTAAGCAGGTTTATAGAAAGATCTTCCGAAAGGTGCAAACCCTTTTTTGATATTCTAAAAAAGAAAAATAAATTCGAGTAGAATGAGAAATGTGAGCCAGCTTTTCAAAATATCAAGGTGTATCTTGAAACATTACCTGCTCTACAAAAGCCAATATCTGAAGAAGGTCTAGCCTTATACATTGCGGCAACTGAGGATGCAGTAAGCGCGGTCTTAGTTCGAACCAATGACAGTAAGACTTTGAATCCTGTAGAAAGAAATTATACAAAAATTGAACAATTGATCTTAGCTCTAGTTTTTGCTTCCCAAAAGTTACGCACGTATTTTCTGACGCATTACGTGAGGGAACCAAGCAAAGCACCATTGGAATCAGTACTGAAAAACGCAGGAAAAGCTGGAAGGATAGCAAAGTGGAATGCCCAGCTAGAACAATTCAACATATTATTCAAATTACAAACTGCACAGAAGTCACAAGTTCTGGGTGACTTCCTTGCGGATTTCCCGGTGGAGGATGATTATGAAATCCAAGGTTCGCTCGGATGTCAAAATTAACTATGTTTCATTTTTACCTTTTAATTTTCATTAATATGATTGTTTACTATTCTACGATATTGAAATTCAAGGTTTTCCCGGAATTGAGCATGATGACCCGTAGGATGTCTTGAATTCTGCAAATTCCCAGAGATGGGAAGTATTTGTTGATAGATCCAGAAATAAAGATGGTACGGGAATAGGAAATTCAATCACAGCACCTACGGGGAATCGAATGGTGCATTCATTTCGGCTTGAGTTTGATGAGCATACAAACAATATAGTGGAATATGAAGTTGTGGTTCATGCCCTCAGACTCATTATTGAATTAGGGGTAAGTGATGTGCGACTCACAAGTGACTCACAATTAGTGATTCGACATGTTGAATTAAAATACCAGGCACATGATGAAGATTTGGCGGAGTATAAAAATCTTGTACAAAAACTGGCGCTCCAAGTTCCAAATATAACTTTTTGGCATTATCCAGAGAAAAAAACCGTCATGCTGATGCATTGGCATATATTTCTTCAATGATAAAGAATCCAAACACATTATCCATAAAAATTGGGCGAATATATGAATCATCAGTTAAGCTAAGGACAGTCCAAAATGTGGAAGAAGAAATTGAGGAAGATATTGAAGATAAAGCTATCCAAGATTATCCAGACTTCCCACGAGAAACAGAAGATAATCTGATTGAAGAAGATTGGAGAATCTCAATCCATCCATATATACAAGATGAGGTGTTACCCCCGAATTCTAAAGAAGCAAGAAAGGTGCAGTTGAAGTATGTAAATTACCAGCTTCGGGATAGAACTTTATACCGCAAGTCCTTTGTAGAACCGTTACTTCGATGTTTATCACAAAGAGAAGGACTTCGGATTCTCAAGGATATACATTATGGAGATGCGGGAAATCATAGTGGAAGGCGATCACTAGCGTTAAAAGCAAAAACGCAAGGGTATTATTGGCCATTCATGCATAAGGATGCGGAAAATATGGTGAAAAGATGTGAAGAATGTCAGCGTTATGCGAGAAAAATAAAGTCTCCCGCAACAGAACTTAATTCGGTGCTTAGCCCCTGGCCGTTTGCAAAATGGGGAATAGACATTGTTGGACCGTTGGTAGAAGGTACTAAAAAGAAAAAATATTTGATCGTAGCTACAGATTATTTTACTAAATGGGTTGAGGCCAAAGCTCTTGCACGAATCAAAGATACGGTTATCTTTAAGTTCTTGTTTGAAAATATAATTTGTAGATTCGGAATCCCGGCAGCCATAGTTTCTGATAGTGGGAAACAGTTTCAAGGGAAAACTATAGATATGCTTTTCGAAGCATTCAATATACAGAAGAATAAATCAACTCCATTTTATCCGCAAAGTAATGGACAGGCCGACGCAACAAATAAGACAATCGCTACGAATCTAAAGAAAACACTTGATGGACATCACATGCGTTGGTGCGAACAGCTTCATAATACACTTTAGGCATATCGTACAACAAGGAGGGAGTCCACTGGAGAGTCACCATTCCTTCTTACCTATGGGACGGAAGCAGTCATACCCACAGAAGTCATTCTACCTATAACAAAAACATAAGCATGGGAGAAAAATTTGAACACATATTTAATGCTTGAAGTTGGATGATTTAGAAGAAAAGAGGGAGGTTACGCTTCAAAAAATGGAAAATTACCAAAGAAAATTGGCAAGAGAATGTAATAAAAGGGTAAAGTCACGGAATTTCGTAGAGGGACAATATGTTCTGCAGCAAATCCCGGAGTACTAGAGAGATAGGAAAGCAGGAAAATTTGCGCCAACATGGGGAGGACCTTATATTATACAAGGACTTGCGGGACAAGGGTCATATTATTTACGAAACATGGATGGGAATATTTTACAGCACCCTTGGAACGCACAATACCTCAAACAATATTATCCTTAATCAATAATACAATTGCGCAGTGGATTGCATTCATAATAGGTAAAGCATATCAAATGCACTTTCTCTTGAAAATCCAAATAAATGTGAAAGGATTTTCCAATATAGAGATTCCTAACATGGAAGTGATTACTGTATCAGGTATTTTTCATTTCGGGAAAAGCTTACGATCAACAATACAATCTTACATCAAATTAGTTTCATATTAGGTAAAGCTATAAGCATAACCTCTCAAAGAAAGTCCATGTCGATGAGTGCATGATTATTGAATATTTCGCTAAAAGGGGTACTTAACATAATAATTAATTGTTGTAATTCTCCATTTCAGGGGACTCTTGGGACCGCACTTTAATTTCCTTTTGGCCAAAGAGAAGTTAAATGCATATTACTCCCATAATATGACTCAAGGTATGAAAATTCCCGACAGTCAAATAAATTACACTCATATCTTGAACTAATAATCAATATATATATTCAAAGTATGTTTTGCAGGCATAATATAATAAATCAAAAGGGGAAAGTACAACTATAAATAAAGGGAAGCGGGATGATAGTAACAATATCATCAAAATTCTACAAAAGAAGCTAAGGAGCAGGAGGAGTGCCTTTGAAGTAAGGAACTTCCGGAACTTTTACACGACTGTAAATTGTTTTAAATCCATCAGCTTGTACTCGATCAAAAGTGTTATTGATCGCTTGAGCAATTTTAGCTGTAGCATCTTTTTTCAGCCATAATACAAAATCATGTCCTAGAAGCTCAAAGCGAGCATGTGCTTCATTATCTCTAGTAGAGCCGTTTTCTAAAAGAGTTTGCATTTCTTTAACCTTTGAGGAGGTTTCATCAAGCTGCTGCTTGTTAAGAATATCAATTCTGGAATTTGCCACACCAAGCTCACCCTCAGCTTTCGCGGCCCTTGCGGTCGCTTCATCAAATTTCTTTTCAAAATATAGAATTAAAACGTAGAGTTAAACAATGTGGAAATAGAATCAAACCAAAAATATGTAGCAAATGAAGTACCTCCAGCGAGGGATTTGAACTTTGCCTCTTTATGGACCATAAATACCGATAACTTCTCACACCGAGACTCTAATCTTTGCGCCTCCATTTCATTAAATCATAGCTATTAATAAGATCATTTAATCTTGCTTCGCTATATGCGATCTTATTATTAACTCTTGATACATGATTTTTCAATTGAGAGATTCTACACCGCATCTTAGACAAGAGTTCTGGATCCCCCGCTGATTTCAGGGAATAATTCAGAATGCAAGAAAGAAATTATTTAAAGAATATGATAAAAAAAGAAAAAAATTAAACCTTGGTTACGAAGATCAGATAGTTGTTAACGAAGAACGTCATTTTCCCGCTGTAGATCCGAAGTTCTATTATTCCTTTCTTTATATTGAGTTCCCATCATTATGGACCGAGCTTTGTAGAATTTATACATAGTGTATAAAGCATTATGACTTTGTGCAAGCTGTAAAACCAAAACATAAGTAAAATAAAAATAGAGAATGATAGAAAGAATAAATATAATAATTACCTGTGTAAGAGCTTGCTGCGGGAATGCATAGTATTGTCCCTCTGCGAGAGTAAGAGTATTTCCTAGAGAAGAAGGAGGATTCATGGAGAAGGGTGGATCAGTAGTATCATCAAACCAAGCGTCCCTAGCATCTTCAAATGCAACAGTTCCCATAGATCGTCGTAGTTGAGAAACTGCAACACTGTCAGACTTCAAAGGCGTCGGAGTACAGGAAACGGAAACAAGGTCTTTAGAAAGAAACCATTGAAAGGATTCATTTTCATCCCCTAAAAGAGTTGAATCATCTGCGATCCCCTTGCCTTTATCAGTGTGAGGGATTCTTATGTTTGGTTCCGAAGAGTCTGCAGCTTGAATGTCTGAAGACATAATCAATCCCGTAACAGATGCATTGGCAGCGGGACAAGAAGAAGTTATTTCCATAGCACTTGCGGGAATGGCCTCCTCAGCATGAACACCCGAAGGTTCATTCAATCCCGTAACATCAGTGTTGGTGTCGGGATTGCAAGAAATCAATGTTGTAGTGTTTACGGGAATGCTTCCCGCAACAGAGGCCCCCGAAGGTTCACATAATCCCGCAACTGGAGAAATACCATCGGCAATTGTATCATCCCGATGAAGACGATCCGGAATTCCAACAGCACCACTGGCATTGATGGGATCTTCTTCTACAATATGATCCGTCTCTTCAGCTACTTCATCCCCATATGAAATCACCTCAACACCAAAATCAACAGGAATAGGAGAAAGTTGTTGATAAAAGCTGGAAGCAGCAATGTTATCAATTGGAGGATTGACAATAGCTTCGGGAGCCCCTTCCACAACACTCACTGCCAAAGTTTCTTCTATAACATTAGCTGAAATTGTGGGTTCGGGATTTGATATTTGAGGAATGACCTCTTCTTCCTCTAAGATGATATTGGCAGAGCTCCCACCCCTTTTTACAGTACGGCGACGAAGAGGGAAGTCTTCAGCTTCGCTCTCTTCTTCATCAGAGGAGGTACGGGATACCCTTTTGGCCTTTTTCTTGCTCTTCGTTGCGGAAGCTTCAGCTTTACGCTTTTTAATAGCGTCACCTCTTTGAAAATTTTCATTTATCCACAGCATAGGCAGCGGCTCAACATATGGCACAAGAGTTAACTCATCTTGTGGCTCAAGTGGAGGTTCAACCTACGAAAATGAAAAATGAAGGAGGATATTATACTTCAAAGGAAAATGACAATACAAAAGAAGTAAAAACAAACTACATGTACCTCGTAATCATGCTTGAAACCAGAGAAGTTTAATTTCCAAGGACAGTAACTAGGAAAACGATTGAGAATATCTCGAACCATATCATCTGGAAGAGACCCAAACATCCGGGGACCTTCGATCACTAAGGGAGTACGGTACCATCTATAATCATGATCTAACCTGATTCTTTGTTTCAGAGGGATATTAGTATTTTGGATACACTTTATTATGGCATTATCTATTTCATGAAGTAAGCGGAATCCCGAACCAGCTCTCCGACCAGAACTCACGCTCCACTTTACATAGTTCTTCAAGGCATAGCTATCTGAATAAGTGGCATGAAAATTCTCGACCGTATAGAAATGCTGCTCTGCGGGATCAGGTACGTAGCATGTAAAATGAGTTAACCCTTGACTACGAAGATTACACTCATCCAACATACGCCACCAATTTCCAGTATATTGAACGATGGAACGAGCACGGCCGTATGGAGATTCGCTACGGGATGCAAGAACTTCAAATTGAAAGGGACTCTCATGACGATACAGAGGAAGACGAAGCCCTGCTTCTAATGTTCCCGCTGAAATCAGTAATCTATTCCTAGAATAATCAAACTTCTTTTACCATATCCAAGGAAATTGCATCTGAACCTTGATTATAGAAAGAAACTTTGAACCCTTCAAGACGATATCTCTCCTTGAAATCATCAAGATTCACAGATCTGAAGCTATAGAATACATTATCCCGTTTCTTCTTGGGAGCAGGATTGATAGCAGGAGAAGGAACATGTGCTGCCCGAGAAAGCTCGGCGCGAGAACTGATAGGCCTGATAGAAGCAGGAGGACGCCTTGATACGGGATAACGAGATTATTTCATGCTTGATTGATGATCATGATGAAAAGAACCACCAGGTGATCTAGCTGTTGATCTATCGGCCATGATAAGATTTTTATCTACACAGAAAAAACAGAGTAAAGAGATCAACAAAATCAGTTGATCAGGGAAAAGAAAAGAAAAAGAACATGGGTAAAACGTTTATCAATGTAGCAATCACCATTGTCAATCGATCCAGAAAATACTAAACAGACAACCGTCAATACCCTTAATAATTAATCCCAAAAGAAATCAAGCACAAACATAGATGAACAAATAAATTAAAAAAGAAAAGGGATTACTCACAGAAAAATGGAAGAAAGAAGCATCGGTTGATTAAAAGGAGTGCAAACTTGATCCCGGTGAAAGATGAAATCCAAAAACACCGGAATCTAAAGAGAATAAAGAAATGATGAAGAGTCTTTGAAAATTGTAAGGAAAGCACTGTAACTTTAAGAGGAAGAAAACAAAAGGAACGACGGAGAATCTTTGAAAAGTTTAAGGAAAGAGAAGCTCTGCAACTTTAAGAGAAAGAAAACAAAAGGTGTAAAGAGTAAAGTAATAAAGGAAATTGATATTAAACGGATCGAAGCTGACGAACCGTCGAAGACTGAAAAGAGATACACTTTATCAGGGATTTGATTTTCTCGGAAAAACAACAACTGACAGAAACGTGCTAATGGGAGTTATTACAGGCGTGGGAGAAAGAAAAGTAATGATTATTCTTCTTTTTTTTTAGGAATTGATATCAACCGTCAGATTCGAAGAATAAAGAAGAAAAGGGGGAAAATTGTGAGAGAATAAATCTCGATTGACACGTGTCCAGGAATTATTAAAGGAGTAATGAATTAAAGTACGAAGAGAAGCACCTGAACAAAACTTTGTAAGGGAATTCTGAAAAGTCGACAGATATAAAGTCTGACATAATTGCTGCATGAGTAACACGTAGGTTGCGGGAAAGTAACAACATTAAATGCATACGTTGCGGGAAAGTACGGAGCTCTGATTAAAACAGATAACTTTAACTGCATGACTGACACCAGGGTGCGGGAAAAGTGTGACTCATTAAAAGTGTAATGATGAGTATTGACCCGAGAAACGTGTGTCGACTCTCCAAGTTGCGGGAAAAAAAGGACTAAAGCATGACGATTCACTGATAAGAAGCTGCGTGTCAGACATGCTATAATCCTAATCCGAAAGTAATAATAAAATACAAGACCGAAGGAGAACTACGGGATAATAAATGCAAGACCGAAGGAAGACTACGGGACCAGACCGTAGGAAAGCTACGGGATGATAAGTAATACACTAAGAAAGACTTGCGGGATTACATGATTCATCAAAGATAGATAAGAATGAACAGGTGGCAAAGTTAATTAGCGGGACCCCATGAATTGGCTACGGAGATAAGGCGTTAAAGAAGACTAAAGAGCTTAGGTATGATACATACGAGATTTTCTGATTCTAATTAGGGTAGTGGATTTTAATTATGATTTATTAGTTAGAAAATGTATCTTTTATCCAAATTTCTATATCTCTTCTTCTTTTGTATTGATAAAAATTTGATCTTATTTATAAATCTAATCATTTTATTAGTGGATATAAACAGTTAAACTGTGGAACCATTATAATCTTTGTGTCATCTTGTTATTGTAGTGATTGTCTTTCATTATTTATATTTTTTATTGTGCATCGATTCATCTTAGTTATCGTATTATTGTCATCTTTAAGCAATTTTGGTTGTGACACCACTTCCTTTGTATGTTTGGTGATCACAATATGGGTGATATGGGGTAAGTACTTTCTATTGTTTTTATCGATTTTCCCTAAAAATTCAAATAAGGTTTCCAATTTTCTGTAATTTCGAGATTTTTGAGTTTTTCTGTATGTTGCGTTTTTTATCTTGTTTTACTTCTGTTGTTGTGGAAGTTTTGATTATTATTGTGGATAAGTGTCTATTGTGTTTTGGATGTTCAAGTTAGGGATAAATCCTTTGGTTCTAGTTCTGGCTCCAACTAGAGAACTTGCTCGTCAAGTTGAGAAGAAATTTCCTGAATCGGCACCCAAGATTCATATACTATGTGTGTATAGTGGTGTGTCCATACAACAACAGATGCACACGGCAGTGAGTCAGTAGGCCTGTCAATGGATAGCCGAATATCCATTATCCGGCCGAATCCATACCGATAATTTAGGATATTATCCGAAGATTCGGATATCGGATATCAGATAAGGATAATTTATCAGATATCTACCCCTTAATAAAACAGATAGGAACAACTAGTATCTATCGGATTACTATCCGGTATCCGATAAGTTAAAGGTATTAATATAATTTTATATATAGCTATATAAAACCCATTAGGAATCACCATTAACCCTAGCGAATTCCCTTATCCGTAAATCATGTTTCACTTTCAGTAGACGCCTCTATCTCTTCTTATTCCTCTTTCACGTAAAGAAACTAAAGATCTTGAGTACCATATTGATATCTCCTTTATCAATAAGATCAATCATCATCATAAATTCGTAATTTGGCGACCTTCAATTCGCCAAAAATTACTTTTTTTCTTCATTTTTTTTTCTAGATGCATTCTACTAATTCCTCTCTTGTTGTTGCTGTTGTTGTTTTGATCAGGAATTGGAACAATTGGAGGACTTAGAAATTACGAACACAACTTACAAGTGAACTTTAGGTTGTTTTTATATTATTTAAGATTTTTTTCATCACATATTTTCTATTGATCTAAAGTACTTTCTTCAACTGATTCATTTAATTTTCGTTGTTTTGTGATCATGAATTATCCACTATTTATTTTTTATCAGAAGAAATTACTCACCACTAATCAAACCAAGCAACTTCAGGTGAAGATATGTTACTATTTTTCAATCAAGGAATCAGTAGTAATTACTAATCTTTTAGTAATTTATTAAGTTACTGACTTGGTTTATGAGTTAGGTTTTATAGGAAAGCATGACTCTTATCTGGGTTGTCTTTGTGTACTTGTTACTTACTATATCTTTCGTTCCAAAGATGTAATTCTTCTATATACAACTAATTTTGTATACTTATAACTTGTAATCTGTGTCATGTTAACACAATCATATGATTGGGTTATGAGTTATCCTTTATAGGAAAGCATGATTTATTGATTCCTTGTTGTTATTGTAGGATAATGTCAAATAGAACACCCAATAATGTTGGTATATCCAATTCCTGCAATCCAGCATCTTCTGTGGCTTCACAAGTAACTTCGTAAAATGGTCATAATGATGAAACAGGTTCATCACGTCCCCAAGCAGAAGCAGATGATACTACAGAGGTTACTGCAGAGAAAACTTTGGCACTGAAGAGACAACGTAAATTAAGATCACCAGTTTGGGATGAATTTGAAAGGGCAGTTACTGTGAAGGTTGAACCAGATGGGAAGAAAATTAATGTTACTGATGCAATATGCTCTCACTGTAAGCATAAATTCAACGCAGGTAGTGAAAGTGGAACCAGCCACTTGAGAAACCATTTAAGAACCTGCAAGTCAAAACGTGATAACCAACCTGGCGAAGCAAAATTGACTTCTATGAGAACAAGTGACCAAGGTACAAAGTTAGCCAACTGTAAATTCAATGCTGAAACTTCCCGAGACCTTCTTGCTAAAATGATCGTTAAGCATGATTATCCTATTAATATGGTTGAGCATTCATATTTTCGAGAGTTTGTGAAGTCTCTCAACCCATCTTTCATGGTTCTTGTAAGGAATACAACTCGAAAAGATATTATGAAAGTGTACGGTAAGTTTAAACTTGAGTTGCAAGGGTCTTTGGATCCACTGACTTCTAAATACAGTCTCAGAACTGATATGTGGACTTCTGAACATACGCAGGATGGTTATTTTTATGTTACATGCCACTACATAGATGATGATTGGAAGTTGCATAAGAAAACACTTGCATATCTTTTGGTGCCATCTCCACATACGGGAGAAGTTCTGGAAGAAGTTGTTAAATCCATAGCTTTGGAGTGGAATATTGATAATAAATGGTTTGTTTTAGCTGCTGATAATGCTGCTTCTAATAAGGTGATGATGGATAACCTTAAGGATTGGCTTGATAGCAAAGGATATTTGGTTCTTAATGGGAGGATGTTTCATATACGGTGCAACAATGATATATTGCACTTAATTGTACTAGACGTAATAGAAATAGTTGTAGGGTTTATAGCAAGGATTCGTGAATGTGTCAAGTATGTCAGGTCTTCGCAAGGTATCTTTATATGTAGACACGCGATGGAATTCAAATTATTTGATGCTTAAGAATGCCATTGATTTGCGCCAAGGATTTGTGTGTTTAGCGGAGTTAGATAATGGTTTCAAGTGTTTGCCAAATTCAGAAGAGTGGGAACAAGGAACAGTCATATGTAAGTGTTTGGAAGTGTTTCATGATATTACAAAAAAAATTCCAGAGGTTAAATATCCAACAACAAACATGTACTTTAAAAGTGTTTATGAAGTTAACTTGAGCATTCGTACTTGGGAAATTAGTCCCCATGATTGTATTAGAGAAATGGCAAAGGAGATGAGATCAAAGTTTGACAAGTACTGGGATACATGTAATGTGTTGATAAGCATCGAAGTTGTTTTAGACCCACGGTATAAGGCATTATTGGTAAGTTTTACTTATAGGAGATTATATGGCGATATTCTAGCTAGAGCTAAAATAGAGGATTTTTGTAAAGATTTAGGTACTTTTTTTTCATTGTATGAATCTCAAAGTGGCTCTTCAAATCCTGATTATTTTAGCAACTCCTCCGCGGTTGGAATACGTTCATCTAACCTTTAAAATACTCAAGTTAGATCTAAACACATAACTGACCTTGAATTCAAGGAGTTCGTAAAGCAAGACTGCGTTGTTGAGGTCCACAAGTCAGGGTTGGAGAAATACTTGGATAAACATTGCTTGAACAAGGAACCGATGAATTGCAATTCGATATATTAATATGGTGGAAAAATCATGCTGCCACTTACCCAACGCTTGTAAAAATTACGAGATGTCTTGGTTGTTCCGGTGTCAACTGTAGCATCAGAATCTACCTTTAGTGGTGGTAATAGGGTACTTACAACACATAGGAGTGCTCTAGCTCCAGAAGTTGTTAAAGCATTACTTTCCTTAAATGATTGGTTGCCTGATCTTAAAGGTTAATATGTAACTTTCATATTTATTGGTGATTTCATTTATATACTTCCCTATCTCATAATGTATAACTCTTTTTTTTTTATTTCAGATGTTGTGCTTGGTGACAACAAACAAGCTTAGATGAAGGTGGAAATCAATGCTGCAAACATCTAGTTCTTAGGTATGTAATTTACTGCTTTTAAATACTCAACCAATAGTTTAGTATTTTCCTGCTTTTATGATTCCCTTTTGAGTATATGTAGATCAATAGATATACACTATGAAAATTTGTGACATGAATGCACAAGTACTTTTAGTATCTAAGTATGTGTAAATGAATAGTTAATTCTTACAAAAACAAAGTAAAAAGTCATGTAATATAATTGTGAGTAAGATTTCATATGTTTTTGGGATAATTGGAAAAATGCCCCAAAAATGCATGCCCTGTCGGGAAAATGTCCCGTAAAAAAAAAAATGGGAAAATGCCATATCGGTACATTTTCCATCCAAGTAGCGTTAAATGGTCAAACAATGCACACTTGACCTTATACACGTGTGGGCCTTAAGACGAGATTACCCTTTAGCCGTCCAAATCTAACCCTAGGAGACGTGGCGAAATCCAAAAGTAAGGGTAATCTCGCCTTAAGGCCCACATGTGTGTAAGGTCAAGTGTGCACTGTTTGATCATTTAACGCTACTTGGATGGAAAATGTAACGATAGGGCATTTTTCCATAACTTTTTTTTGGTGGGGCATTTTCCCGACAGGTCCTGCATTTTTAGGGTATTTTTCCAATTATTCCTATATTTTCATCCAACAATACACACCTCTATAATATGTTTTCTTGATTGCCAGGTATCACCTCAAAATGTATTACCCTTTTGTAACTTCAAAAGGAATTAATCCTTACTGCCAGGGGCAGAATCAGGTAGGAAATTGGTTCTTAAAAGCTAGACAATGCTTTAACAGGTGTTAGTTTCTTTAACATATTAAAAATGTTTCAATCTAGTGTTATTTATTCTTCCCAGACTTAGAATGAGAACTTGTTTATGCTTGATTAAGCTGGTCTTGGCTCCTTATTTTTTCTTTCATGATTGATAAACACTATCTATGGAATAAGAATTGTTTATGCTTTTATTCACCTCATTAGTGTTGACTGTTGAATACTAACTGGCATATTCCATTGTATGCAGGTATGTCTATATTAGGATTTAAAATAGGATAGAACACTTACTAGAAGTAGAAGAAAAAAATGGAAAGAGGATTTTCTTTTTCAAACTGAAATGGAAGAAAGATAGATGATGATAAGATCAGCTGACAAAGAAGGATTCAATATTTTGTATTTCCTTGTTTTCTTGTATGAACAAGTAGTATTTATTAAATAATTTCGGAGCTTTTTTCTTATCTTTGTTAAGTAATTTTGAGTTTGTCTCTGAATCTTTGATAAGACCCTCTTTTTATACAAAAGATTGACTTTAACAGTGTTATGTTTAATTCAGTAATGATTTACTTATTTATTTTTGTTTTGTTTTAATAACTAAATCGGAACGGATAATTTAACATAATATCTGACATCCGTTAAGATTGACGGATACGGATAAGGAAACAACTTTTAATTATCCGTCAGATATATATAGGATATCCGACAGAAATTAACGGATACGGATACGGAATAATCACTATCCGTTCTGATAGCTACTGTTAACAGGCCTACGCGGCACGCTCGATTATGGAATTGACGTCGTTGTTGGTACTCCCAGTTTTATTAATTATCGTTGTAACAGTGGCGCCTTAAATTTGTCTGAAGTTCAGTTTATTGTCTTAATTACAGTAAGGACTTAGAATCTTTATTTAGTTCTTTACATATTTGTTTTCTTGTGTGGTCTCCAGTAATATCATCATGGAATGGGTTTAGAAATGCTTCGCGTTTAGTCTTTCTGAGCTATCTTTTTCTTTATTATCTGATCTTCCTTGTGGTTGTTAGGAACATGCAGAAGGATAGAAGGCTATTGTTTTTACACAAACAAAAATTGATGTTGATCGATTGGATTACTCTATGGGACGAAGTTTAAGTGTGAGGCACTGCATGGAGATACTGTCGGGCTTCCGAGATGGGGCATTCAATATGGTAGTTGCTGCCGATGTTGCTGCTCGTGGACTTGATGTTCCTAATATTGATCTTGTGAGTATTCGTTATTACCAGGTTGTCGTCTTTTTTTTATTATGTCACTTCCTTCTCCATTTTCCATCTGATGGACAATGTGCTTATGTATGTTTAAAGCCTATGCTATGAACTGTCAGTTTGTAAATGCAGCCAAATTGCAGCATATTCAGTTCCTTGGCAACTATGTTGTTGAAATTTATGGGGTGGACTTCAACTGCGTATTAGCATGCGTTTGTTTTTTACTGGACTAATGGTGAGCAATAATGGTGAACTTAAATTTCTATCTTTACTTAAAATCTGAAGTCCTTGATCCGTCAAGACTATTTTTGGACTAATAATTTTTCTCATGTAATGCAGGAAGCTTTTAGGATGGTAAATGAATGGAAGTTCATGATTGGTTGATTTAGGAAGGTACTCATAATATTGTAGATATTCCTTCCTGTCAAGGTTAGCTCCACCAAAATCTTTGTTTGTGGTTTTGACTACTGGTGCACAGTTAATTGAAATCAAACTACTGATATTTTTTATGCTTATTTTATATGTACAACTCATCATCCAAGCATATATGTAGCTGCTGCACTCCGATCTGTGCAGGTTGGGTAAAAAAGATTGTAATTTATTTGAAAATGATAACAGATTATTTCTGGACTAATAATTCATTGGTTGTTTCCTCTCATTGTTTTTGGTCAATGAACCAGTACATGTTTCAAGTTAAATCTCTAGTTACTTTATATATTCTGAGGTTTACAAGTTACCTTTTATGTAGATATTCTGGTTCTTTTGGACAACTTTATATAGTGCCGACTTGGTACCAATTATTGAAGGAAACTACACTATTGCAACTCAGAAGCTGAACTCACTCGATAGTAACATCAGAAGAACCAACTCACAAGTGTTGAAGAAATCTACATTACACATGGTAAGATTCTCTCAACAGTTGATTTCGTATGGTGTATGGTTGATAACTTGATGATATAATATTACTTTTATCAATATCTTTTCCATGCTTGTCTTTTGAGACCCTTAGTGCTCAAACCTTCAATTCTGTGCTTGGGCAAATATTATGGGAACTTGATTTTTTCTTTGCATTTCTGTTTTTTAGACTAGTACTAAGTGGATGTGAAGGCCTAGGATCTATTTGGAAAGAAAAAAAAATATTTTGATAACTTGAGCTTTGAGAGCTTTGCTCTTCTCCTGTATTGCTTTGTTTTGTTTTCTTTTTTGCTTGATGAAAATGAACTACATGATACTCCCTTTTATAGATAGGAGATCACAAAATACAAAGAGACATTTTGACAAATCATAAAGATAGGATGGACTTTACAAATCTCTATGTGACTCTTTGACAACAACACAATGAACTTAGACAAATAAAAGTAATCCCAAGAGTGCTTGGATAAGAACTCAATTTATTATGCCAACATTGCCTCCCGTAAATTGAGTTTGCTCTTGACTCCCAATGCTTCAACATTCTTTGAAAATACGGGACCTCCAAGTGGCTTTGTGAAAATATCCGCAAGTTGCTTTTCACTTTTGCAATACTCAAGATTGAGTTCTTTTTCATGAACAAGCTCCCTTAAGAAATGGAAACGAAGACGAATGTGCTTTGTTCGCCCATGAAGAACTGGATCTTTTGAGATTGAAATAGCCGAGTTATTATCACAAAAGAGTGTTGTAGGACCACTTTGCTTGAAATTCATACTTTCAAGAATTCCTCTCAACCAAATCGTTTGACATCCGGCGAAGGAACCTGCAATATACTCTGCTTCAGCAGTAGAAAGAGATACGATTGGTTGCTTCTTTGAACTCCAACAAATTGCTCCACTTCCGAGATTAAAAACATATCCGGGAGTACTTCTTGAATCATCAACACTTCCTCCATGATCACTATCTGTAAAACCAACAAGCTTGACAGGAATATTTTTCTCATAAAAGACGCCATAGTCAATGGTTCCTTTTATATATCGAAGGATTCTTTTTTCCGCCTCCAAATGATTTGAATATGGCTTTTCCAAAAACCTGCTGATCAAACTAACAGCAAACATGATGTCCGGACGAGTGGCGGTGAGATACATCAAGTTTCCAATCAAGCTTCGAAACATAGTTTTATTCACCAACTTTCCTTCTCCTTCTTTGCTCAACTTTAATCCTGTAATGCAAGGGGTTGTAACAGGATTTGAGTTCTCCATTCTGAATTTTTTAAGAATCTCGGCTGCATATTTTTCTTGAGAAATAAAAATTCCTCCTTTCGTTTGTTGCACATTTATGCCAAGGAAATGGTGCAACTCTCCCAAATCAGTCATTTCAAACTCCTTCTTCATAGAAGCTTTGAAATGTTCTAACATCTTAAGATCATCACCCGTGAAGATAAGATCATCAACATAAAGACTCACCACCATAAAACCTCCATTCGAATTTCTTTTGATATAAAGAGTGTGCTCAAAAGGACAACGCTCGAAACCATAATTCAGAAAATATTTATTGATTCGATCATACCATGCACGGGGTGATTGCTTCAAGCCGTAGAGAGCTTTCTTGAGTTTGTACACCTTTTCTTCCTCGCCTTTCTTCACGAATCCGGGTGGTTGTTCAAGATAAATTTCTTCTTGAAGAAAACCATTCAAGAAAGCCGACTTGACGTCCATTTGGTACAATTTCCATCCTCTTTGAGCAGCAAGAGAAATGATTAGGCGGATTGTTTCAAGTCTTGAAACCGGAGCAAATACTTCATTGAAGTCTTCACCTTCTTTTTGCTTGTATCCTTTAGCAACAAGCCTCGCCTTGTATTTGTTTACGGAACCATCAAGGTTGGTCTTTGTTTTGTACACCCATTTCACACCAATAGAAGATTTGTGTGAAGGCAAAAGTGTAAGCTCCCACGTACCATTCTTCTCAATGGCATTGATCTCCTCTTTCATAGCTTGATTCCATTTTTCTTCTTTTGAGGCTTCCTCATAAGAAATTTGGTCTTCTCCTGCAAAGAATGCAAAGAAGATTTGATTTGGCTCGTCTATCTCTTCCGTCACATCATAAAGTTCTGTCAAGCTCCTTGTCTTTGTTGGTGGTGGTGATGGTGAATTTTCTGGGGATTCGTCATTTTCACCATCATTGGCCTCCTCTGATTTTGATTCATCTTCTTCATCATCAAGTAGAACCTGCCATGTTAGTGAATCTGACATTTTCGAAAAATCATAAGAGGATTTTTCATCAAAAACAACATCTCTGCTTATCACAATTTTCTTTGTTCGAGGATTGTAAAGCTTGTAAGCTTTTGTCCTCTCACTATAGCCAATGAAAACACATTTTTCAGATTTATCATCAAGCTTGGTTCTTGCAGCATCCGGAATATGTGAGTATGAAAGACAACCAAATGTTTTAAGATGTACCACATTTGGTTTCTTACCATACCACGCCTCATTTGGTGTAATACCCTCCAAGCTCTTTGTCAGTGACCGGTTGATCAAATAAACGACACAAGAGACTGCTTCGGCCCAAAAATCAGATGGCATATTTTTCTTCTTTAGCATGCACCGAACCATGTCCATGATCGTCCGATTTTTCCGTTCGGCAATTCCATTTTGTTGAGGTGTATACCGCGCCGTCAATTCGTGTCTAATCCCATGGACTCGACAAAAATCTTCAAATAAAGAAGATAAGTATTCTCCACCTCGATCACTTCTCAAATTCTTGATTTGAGAATCAGAAAATTTCTCGACACGAGACTTGAAATCTTTGAAGCAAGAGAAAGCTTCGGATTTTTCTTTCACAAAATACACCCAAACTTTTCTTGTGAAATCATCGATAAACAATAAGAAATATCGATTACCTCCGAGAGATGGAACTCGGAAAGGTCCACAAAGGTCGGTATGAACGAGCTCCAGAGGTGACTTTGTCTTCCAATTCGATTTGGAAGGAAACGACTCTCGGTGTTGCTTTCCCAATTGACATTCTTCACAAACTTCGCCAATTGCATTGATATTCGGCAGTCCTTGGAAAATTGCTTTGTTTGCCAACTCCTTTAGGCTTTGAAAATTGAGGTGCCCAAATCTGTCATGCCACAACTTTGAAACATCCTCTTTTGCAGTTAAGAAACAAGAAACATTCAAAATATCAAGTTTGAGTGGAAATAAATTATTAGAACTCAAACCGATATTTGCAACGGGTTGATTATTTTTCTTCATAATGCAAGTGTTGTCCACGAAACGGATATCAAATCCTTTCTTCAACAAGTGACCAACACTTAGCAAGTTGCTTTTCAATCCCGGCACGTAGAACACATCGGATATTTTCTCGGCTTTTCCGGCTTTTGTCTTGAAGGAAATTTCTCCAACACCTTCGATTTTGTAAGACTTCGCATCTCCAATTGTAACCTGCCCATGGTTAGCTTCAACAAGATTTGAAAATAAATTTTTGTTTCCCGTCATGTGTTTGCTAGCACCACTATCCAAGTACCAAGTGTTTCCAAAATCTCCATTGGAAGCAATTAGTAAAGTTTCTGAATTTTCGGCTTTATGCACATAGCCGACTTCTTGTTTCTTTTCAGGGTACTTCTCCCAACAGTCATTGGATTTGTGTCCCGGTTTGTGACAATAGTGACACTCAATGTAAGGTTTTTTACCTTTGTAAGTAGAATGACCTCGACCACGCCCTCTTTGAAAATTATTTTGGACGGATTTCTCCTCTTCCTTCGCCTCCTCATTTGAATTGGCTTGACCATGATTGTTGGACCAAGTTTTTCCGCCTCTCGTTTGTCCATGACCTCTACCTCGTCCACGACCACGGCCTCCCGAAGTTGAGGATTTTAATGCTTGATCGGAAGAAGAAATTTTAGGACTCCTTTTGAGTATTCTTGCTTCGTGTGCTTCCAATCTTCCTTGTAAATTCTCCAATGTCATCGAAGAGTAGTCTTGTGACTCTTCAATAGCCACAACAACATGATCGAACTTCTCGGGTAGACTTCGCATGATTTTCTCGACAACTCTTTGAGCTTCCATGATTTCGCCATTTATTGCCATTTGATTTACAAGAGAAGTGATTCTTGTAAAATATTCGACAATCTTCTCGCTTTCCGTCATCTCCAATTTTTCGAACTCGGCTCGTAAGGATTGCAAACGAACCTTTTTCACTTGATCTTTTCCGGAGTAAGTAGTTTGAAGAATCTTCCACGCTTCCTTCGAACTACTTGCCTTGGTTAGTCTTTCATAGATCGGAACTTCGATTGCTTGATAGATTTGGAAGAGAGCTTTGCTATCTTTTTGTCTCTCTTTTTTCAAAGTCTTCTTTTGTGCATCGGTCAATTGAGTTTCATCTCTTGGTGTTTCAACATCATCTTCTTCATCTCTTGGTGTTTCAACACCATCTTGAACGATACTCCAAAGATCTTGAGATTCAAGACATAGCTTCATTAAGTTGCTCCAATAATCGAATTTTTCTCCATTGAAACGAGGCATAAGAGAAACTGGATTGTTGGACATTTTAAACGAGGCTCTGATACCAATTTGAAGGCCTAGGATCTATTTGGAAAGAAAAAAAAATATTTTGATAACTTGAGCTTTGAGAGCTTTGCTCTTCTCCTGTATTGCTTTGTTTTGTTTTCTTTTTTGCTTGATGAAAATGAAATACATGATACTCCCTTTTATAGATAGGAGATCACAAAATACAAAGAGACATTTTGACAAATCATAAAGATAGGATGGACTTTACAAATCTCTATGTGACTCTTTGACAACAACACAATGAACTTAGACAAATAAAAGTAATCCCAAGAGTGCTTGGATAAGAACTCAATTTATTATGCCAACAGGATGTTGGTTTTCTTTCAGGTTCTGGTAGGAGAAGAAGTTCCCAACACTGCTTTTGCAGAACTCTAGCCATTTCTGGTGATGTCTAATCAGGTTTGGGCTGTTTCAGATTCGTTATTTTTGATCAGGAACTTTATAGCTTTATAATTATTATTCTAGCAGTTATAATCATCTACCTATACTTAACATATATTAGGTTTTGTTGTGATTTGATATGTTGTACTAGGATAGATAAAAAAAAGAGTTAAGAGTCATCGAAGAGTCATATCAAACCAATCCATTTCCTTAGAGTAATATCTAAACTTAACATTAGACAATTAGTATATCCTACATCTGACAGTTGCTAAACCAATAAAATATTATGAGTTTAGTTTCAAAATCTTCAGTTGCCTCACCACTAGTCACCACTGAGTTTAGATTAAAATCGTTTCTTTATATACTTCAATCCAGATGCAAGGTAACCAGCAACATAATCTATAAATCCTACATCTGACAGTTGAACTCACCATGAATAGTGTTCGATGTTGCAGGGTTGTCATATAACCAGAGGAGTTGAACTCAAGATTCATGTCATATGACCAGAGGATTTGAACTCAAGATAGACAAATATGAGTTTCTTATATTTTGCATGTGTGTATATGTTTCAATAAATCCTACTTCTGACAGTAACCTAAGTATCAATCAACAAAACAATAAACATAGTGATTCGAATAATATTTGCTTCCCTTTCTTTTTGTAGAATAACTTTAATGTTGAAAAGTTTGTAAAATGAATTGGATTAAATGACAACAATTCCAGGAGAATAGGGTACTTGCAAGGTAATATAAATTGGGAGGGAAATTAATTTTGACTAGGTCAAGACAAACCTTTTTTTTATGTTGTAAAAATTTAGCAACGACAAAATCTGTTACTAAATTTTTACCAGAAAAACGGAAGACGGTTTTCTTTAACCTAGCTAAGATTCTATAACAGTTGTAGAAATTTGGTAGCAACTCAGATTCTGTTACTAATCGTCCAAACAACTGTTACAAAAACTATTGCGACACCAAATAGTAACAGCAACATGCACATTGTTAAAATTTATTTCACCCCTTTTGTAACGGCTGAAAAGTGTTACAACCCAATTTTGCAACATCCTATTCTTGTTGCTAAACGCTAAATTTGGTGTAGTGAATGAACTCGTAATATTGGTAGTTAATTTTAACAGTTCATTTTGTAGAATGAACTCGTAATGTTGGTAGTTTCTAGCGGTTCATTTTGTAGAATGAACTCGTAATGTTGGTAGTTTCTAGCGGTTCATTTTGTAGAATGAACTCGTAATATTGATAGTTTATTTTAGCATTTTATTTTGTAGAATAAACTCGTAATATTGGTAGTTTATTATAGCATTTTATTTTGTAGAATGAACTCGTTATATTGGTGTTTCATTTCTAGCAGTTCATTTTGTAGAATGAACTCATAATTCCTAGTTCATTTTATCGAATGAACTCGTAATATTTCATTTCTAGCGGTTCATTTTCAGAATGAACTCGTAATATTGGTAGTTCATTTTGTAGAATAAATTCGTAATATTGGTAGTTCATTTATAGCAGTTCATTTTGTAGAATGAACTCGTAATATTGGTATTTCAATCTATTTATTTTTACCAGTTCATTTTGTAGAATGAAATCGTATGATTCTAACGGTTCTTTTTGTAGAATGAAATAGTATGATAGTCATTTTGTAGAATGAACTCATACGGTAGTTCATTCTGTAGAATGAATTCGTATATTAGCTCATTTTGTTGTTGATTTGTAGCTAAGGATAACGTAAGAATCATTGTTCCAAAAATAGTAAAAGTCGTGCACATCGTATAGATCTCATCGAGAGATTTCCAAATATATAAAATTTATTATTTTATGACCTATGGTTTAAGCTATTTATTTTTTTTAGGTTTTTTTCTTTATTTTTATTAAGAGAGGGAGAAAATAAGAAAGAGAAAAGGGTATTTGACATTGTTTAAAAGATGATAACACCATCATGCGTGGATAATGTTCACCCTATGACCAAATAAATTTTTTTAGACCAAACTAAAAATATATTTTTAAAAAAGGACCTTACAACAGTTGAACCAAGTCAACGGGACCAAACTGACACACTATATTAAATTCCAGGACTAATTGATAGTTTCTACTTTAATATATGTCGAATTCTTTTTCTTTTGAAGCATGGAATTTATTTTACCAACTAGAATACGATTACAAGAGGATATGTCATACCCATAGAGTCCTTTAAAACAAATTGATTAAGAAAGGATGAGTTGTATGGTCTTATATTGTTGTTGAGAGATTTCCCGTCTGACGGCTATCCGTTGCATGATTTTCCAGATAATCCGCTGTCTGGTTTACTTCCTTGTAGTTGTACTGGATAGCGCATTGTGAAATTTAACACATTATTTGTTTGATAATCATTTCAGCTACATGCCAAAGTGGTCCAGCCTCAGAGTTTATAAAGCGTTGGAGGTTTTCTGAATCTATTTCGAATTGTAATTTTTTCCAATTCCTCTATGAAGCTTTTCTTGATGCCAATAGCATAGCCCATTCTCATCTATTACGGCGGTGGTTATTCATAAAGGTTGCGCCATTTCTACTATAGTTCTTGCCGCCGAATCCCTATATATGAAATTTGCACCTGTAATTCCCGGGTATCCCCTAGCCGTCCCATCTGTATTGATCTTAGTCCAATCTAAGTTAGGATTGACCCAACCTACCGATATGGTTATTGTTAGTGTTCTTATGGTGTTTGATGGATTTAAGGATAGTAGTATACTAGTTAACATGAGGCATAATCTTTTTTTCCTAAGTGAACTCTAGTTGAAGTTGGATTGCCATCGCTTATATCCTATTTACTAAAATCAACATTAAAATATATATCGAATTTTGTACCAGATTCACTTGTCTTATTAGAACTATGGACATACTAATTATTGGACTGACATTAGACTTCAATTAACATCAAAACAAAGTTAGCGGTAAACAAAAAATTATCTCACACAAGGAAGGGAATACAAGATACCATTCACTTCTTAATTGTTTTCGAAACATAAAATAAAAGAGTAAGACGTCTATTTATAGATGCTTAGATGCACTATTGAAGTAGCAATAACGATACCAACTTACTCCTATGAACAAGGAAATGCCTAGTGAATTAGAACTCGATGTTGGCTAAGTAGTACCAACTATACTGACTTATTCAAACTAAAAGAAATCTTCAAATGGTAACAAGTTACTAACATCCAATATTACAAACACCCATTAATTTTTTCAATTTTTCAAATGCTAATGCGTTTGTAAGAATATGTGTGTTTTACGGTAAAAACAAATAAAAGGGTGAAAGAGTAAAACGTAATGAATACGTACAAGAGATCAATCGTACAAGGCTAGCCTAAACCAAGAAATGGACATTCAAGTCTTTCTTCGGTCACAAAGGAGGAGAAGGGTTGATTTTAGGGGGGGAGCAGAGAAAGGTAAAATCAGTGTGTGATAAATTCTAGTTGAAGAATATAATTTTGTGTAGTTGAAGAATATAATTCTATGTAGTTGAAGAATATAATTCTAGTTGAAGAATATAATTCTATGAGTTCAAGTAGAGAAGGTAGAATTGTTTATGATGGTCTGATAAACTTGCTCTGTCATTTGGAAATAGATGAAGTGATCGATTTATAGTGTTGAATTATGATCTCGTAAGAAGTCGAAAGGCGGAGAACGTGGTTGAATTTTGCCCATAATTATAGGGAGGATTCTAGAAACCGTAACACCCGTTAACTCTTCATCCAGTAATGTTTGCATGACTTAATCCTTTCTCATTGTGGATGTTCAGTTACACCGCACATGCTGTAAAACGCTAGACCAATACCCTAATAAGTATACGCCTGTGATATGTTTGATGTCTCGTATACTTGATGGTTTGGGTACATGAATGACTCTTTTGATTAATTAATTGATTAGGAAGTATGCCCATAGTGTTAATTAATTACGTAAACCAACTACTAATGTTAAGTCTAGTAAGTTTAGTAAGTTTATTAGTGGATCAGTACATCGAGGAGACTATACTATTCAACATTCTCTAAGCATTGCATATTAGTAGTGCCATCTATGGGCACATTGATTTATTTCTATTAATTTATGCCTGATGCTGGCGGTTGAGTAAGATGGTACTCATGATCAGTGAATCACTTCATGGTATCATTGCTAGGAAATGAGTCACCATGAAGAACTCAAGAAAGGATTATGTGAATAATAGCTTTATATTGATGTTTGAGAGTCGTGGAAGTGGCAACAATGCACGAACTCTACCCTCCTACCCTCACCAATAGACAATTAGTCTTGAGTAACCGTGCATTATTTCAGGAATGATATGAGACATGGGCATCACTTCATACACGATGCACAATTATAGCATCACTTAATGGCTAATGCAAGCATGTGGCATATCTTTGTAGAAAGTTCCAGCTCATGATACGTTAGTCGTATGGCTTCGCAGGATCCCTCTGTGAGTGATTTGCGCTAATGCCATTACTTAGGGAAAATAACATATTGGTGCTCCTTTAGTGCATATCTTCGTTACTTATGCATCGGGGATGACACCGTTGAACCTTTTTCATAAAATATACCGGGTGTTAACCATTTAGTAAGAATCCTCGATTACTAACTATATGTGACTTGGTATATAAATCAGAGCAGCAAGTAGTCAATGGCATTCAGTGGCACATCCGGACACAAAAGCATGCACATATGCATGCGACGGCCAATATTGCGAATGCCACGACAACTAGGCACCAACATTAGGCTAGGGACAAGAAGTAGTCATGCGCTGGGATTAGCCCAACGTTGTGCAAGTCTACTCGAGGTTTGGCCGTGCAAGCATGTTCAAGGCTTGGCCGCGTGAGGTACTCAGGGATAAACTATGAAATTAATGCCTTAAGTCTTGGGAAGTGTTAGCTGGGATAGTCGCGCAAGCTAGGAGATGTGCAGACTAAGTATAATTGTGGCGCTTGAGAGATGCGCAAGCTTGGTGAGATGCACAAGATTGGAGAGATGCACAATCTTAGAGAGATGCGCAAGCGTGTAGAGATAAGAGATGCACAAGCTCAGAGGTGCAAGGGCTTGAGATGTGCGTAGACAAGAAGCGAATGGGCAAGAGAGGTGCAAGCGCTGCTAGGTAGAAGCCTGGCGCCGAGACTAGCCCATTGTCATATGCATTGGTCTTGCCGCTAGGACTAGCCTAGCATCCTACATGCAGGTAGTTTGGTGCTAGGCTACTCCCAACGCCGTGCATGTAGAAAGTCTGGCATTGGGCTAGTCCCGACGTCTTGCATGCTATCTTGTGCTAGCGTTCATTAGTTATTAGCGATGGGACTAGCCCAACGTCGTGAAACACTGGGGTTTTGATGCGAACTTCTTTTATAAATATTTAATTTTTGGCCGAATCACTGCTATTGACACCTGGTGCCAAGAATTTCAGCCGAGGAATTATGCACTTGGTATAAGCTTAAATTGTGTTTTTCGGTTTAATGGATATCCATCTAAGAGAAAGACATTTATTCGAGAATAAGGCAAAATGAGAAAATAACACAAAAGTTATTCTAAATATATATATATAATTCTTTTGTATATACATAGAATATCAAAAGTCATGAGGGGGAAGCTCTGATACTATGTGGATGTATATATTTGTAGAAAGGATACAAGGTCAGTATATAGTGTCTATAACTATTAATAAAATTTGTATTCTCAATTCTGTTGCAAAATATGATATAGAAATAAAGGTTATATAATTCTGATACAAGACCAGAAACAAATCTGTAAATTCAATATTTTTGATACGAGACAGAAATAATTTTACAATTTTCGCCTTTGTCAATAATCTAACATCAATTTTAAGTCCCCTGCTTAGTGCGGAATAGTAATATTTCGTAGTAAGCACTAGATAGTGACAATATACTTCTAATAAATATTTTAATTTAATATATACCTGAGAAGTAGCATTGAAAGGCAGTGAGAATGAGGCTTGAACACGGGGTGGAAGTGGATAGTGAAGGGAAAAAAGGGAATTGAAAAATAATGGGCTAAGACGTGACCGTGGGATCCTAATTAAAGACGACTCATTAGATAAAACTTCCTCTTTGCCTTCTTATTCACAACTAGGATTAGCATTCAAAAGTATAAAATGAGCAACTCATGAAGAGAAGTTTCACCCAACACCATCAGTTATTTAATGTCCAACAACAAGCACTAGCAGTCTCTGGCCAGGTAAGTTTTTTACGTAATTTTTTTTCCAAGCAAACAAGGGTTTCCGCCTTTTTTTTACTATTATTTACATGACCAAGCCTTGCTCACTCGGGCATTTTTTTTTTGTAGTTGATAGAATTAACAACTCCCTTTCTTTGTAATCGTAGCTCTTTATCATCAAGTGTTTGTGACAAGATTTATCTCACCAGTCCAATGTCAACATCAACATCAATCCAAGTAAGCTAGGGTTTAAACCATTTTGATTGATCTTTGTTTTGATTTTACATATATTGATATTGTATAGTATGAGAAAGTCAATAATATAGAATTACTCCATTGTTGATATAGAAGAAAACTTGAATCCATCGTAGATGTCTAGTTAGCCTGAGGATGACAACAGTGCATTTTCCAACCATAGCAAAGGGGAGAATTCTGCTGCCTTGATCCTTGAAAATTTACCTAACATTAATGACAAATTATTCTCGGGAATTGCTGGAGGATGTGTTGCTCCACCAAGCTATACAAATTATTCTCGGGAATTGCTGGAGGATGTGTTGGTCCACCAAGCTATACAAGTAATTTTATTCCGAATTTTGAAGACTATACTATAATTCAAGGCGTTACTCCACAAGCCATAGTTTGGTTATGTTTGAAGAGAGAAGAATACAGTGCTTCATTTATAGAATTCAGAACTCCTCAAACTCCTTTAGCTGAATGGACAGGGTAGGCAAAAGTCATGCTGAGCAGTACAATAAAAAATATATTAGAAGGTGGTGGAATAATTCATTTTGTGAGAGCAACTGTGTTGCATATTAACAAGGATGTAATAGGTTTAATATCATTCGCTTCTCAATGGTGTAAACCAACTCACACATCTATCTTTTTCTGGAGAGAGAGCTAATCTTTTGCATCTCCATGTCACGGGGGGAATCCCCTAAATATTTTCTGAAAGAGAAAATCAGACAAGTTCATTTTTGACATAAAAGATGGAGGAATTGCATACGGGCAAAGGCGGTTTGAATACTAAATGCGTGAACTAGATCAATTACTAGTGCAACGGAACGCGTAGCTCTGAAGGCCATATTATTGACGATCCTTTGTGCATAATTGTATTCCTTACACTTTGGTTGTCTAGGTACCTATTTAAAGACCATCCTGGTGATAAACTAAAATCTTCAGGCGTTCCTTTTGCTATAGCGCTCTCCCAAGTTGATATACTTCCCATTGGTACCTTATTTATCGATTCTTTATATTTCCATTTGGATTGTTTATACCGTGATATAGATGTTTCTAATGGCTACATGAAATAGGGGTCTTTTATCGATACATACTACATCAAAAACTCGGATTTGGAACATTTATATCCGTTGTTGTAAATTTTGCAACGCATTTAAAGTGTCTTAAATTGTACCTGACGAATCTTTGGAACACATGGAAACAACTCATTTTGCCTTGTTTAATATAAACTGAGCAACGCATTTTATGGTTGGTTAAATTCTATGCAACGCTTTTATTTGATCATTTAAAGCAACTTATGTTAAAATCGAGCAACATTTTATATATGTTGCTAATATATTTATAATGATTAAATATTTTATTTGACACCCTTATATGCGTTGTAAAATTTTAGATAGGTATTAAAAAACATAATTCAGTAACACTAGTAGAAAAATGACGTTAGGTAACAGTTATAAACTGTTACTGTATTATTTCTGTAACAGTTTTATTTTTCTGCGGTGTTGCCAAAGCCCCTGTTACGGAAAGTTTATAAAAACTGTTACATAAATGTCTCTTCATAAATGCTACATAATGAATAAAATTGTTATTGTTAGTGGTGTCTCGTAGAAGTTTATAGGAAATATTATTACAGAATTTGTACTAACGTAACAGATTCTTCACAAAACTATCACCATTAACGGTTTATAGTATTACATTTGGCAAAAACTGTTGTTATAGTTAGAGTAAAAGTAACAATTTTTAGTTAAATTGTATCACATCCCTGGGTTATAGCAACATGTTATCTGGTCAACAATGACAAATTATATTTTTAAACCACTACACATCTATGATGATGTAATAGTTGTGGTCAATATGCTGGAACTCGGTATTGTAATAAAATCATCATAACATTTTACTATAACTACTAGAATATCATTAAGAGAAATAAAATGTACAATTATATTATTACAAAAATAAATGTACAATTATTTTTCAGGATACATGCTGAACATAGTGAACAGAACATTATAGTACAAAGTGCATACTTAATTTCAACTTAAAATTAGAGACAAAATACTACACTAGTACAGATTGCTTAGGCATTTCCACTTGAGATTTTATGTGAAGGTGTTATATTGCTCCCCATCTGATTTTGACTCAAGATCAAGGTAATTCCTTTCCACACCACCCCTTGCTAGTGTCTCCTAAAGCAATTGATTCTTTACACACCGCCCCTTGTTTGCATCCTCTAGCCTCCCACAATATTAACATCAAAGAAAATGTGCTTGTTGGAAATACTACCTACAATTGAAAGTATTATCCACTTTTCTTTCTCACAGAGATACCACAAACATATGATGCATGTACCATTTATTAACTGATAAATATGTGAAAGTTGCACTACATCCCGTATTCCAGTCTTCTATTCACATTCTAAAACGGGAAGTTGCACCTGAGTCCAGTGAGATTAAGGTGATTGCTATGAAGAATACAATACCTTTGCTTTTGTATTACCCAAAGATTCCTGGGGACTCCAACAGAATTGTTCTACCAAATCATAACAGAATGAGAGGTTCAGCACAACTGTAAGACCTTCGGCCTGTTGAAAAAGAGGGCAAACAGTTAGAATTTTTAGGAACAAGAGATAATAGAATCAAATAAGTTTTTATGTACATAACCAGACGTGATGCAATAGTGCACATCGCAGTAGGCTAAATACTATGGTTAAGTTATAGAAGCAAACAGAGAAATGTGAGAGGAACTATATCCAATCATTAACACATTAGTTTCTTCCATACACCAAAGAATATTCATAAATGTAAACCATGGGAGGAGTAAAATTACCGTAAAATCTACAAATATATAATATGATAAAAGTATGAAGAGAATATATCACTGCCAATAAGTTGACCAAGGCAGGCCTTCAGGGATACCGCTTTGCTATAGTGATCTGAAATATAAAACAAGACAACTATCAATTTATGGCAAAAATCACAAACTCTCTGTGAGTTTAAAAGTGTATACTGATTATTAAGGATTACCTGAATACCTTTTATGAAATCCATCCATTGGGAATGTACCACTTCTATGAATCATTATGGAATCTTCTTACATTATTTGTTGGTTCACCATCAAAAAACCTAATATGAAACTTAAGGTTCTATGACAACAACTCAATTTATCTTAAAATTCATCATCACATGTTGCGTAATTATATTAATTATATCAATTTCAGTTCGGATCTTTACTTTTACTCCAATAACTTAACGAGCATAATACATATAGAATAAGCTAACAGTAAACATAAATAGATCGCACAATCTTTTATTAGTACAAGCATAATGCAACTAACCGCAATGATTTTATACATAACAAGTAAACAAGCATAGAACTTGAGTTGGTTACACCTGAGCAAAGAAACGGGATTCTCCGTGATATTTGTGTTCTCCCAAGCCACTGGCCAATGATTACGAATCTGAACCAGCAAAACTTAAAAGACTACCCTGAGGCATCAAATACAAAGGTCCTACACCTGATGAATGACAAGCTTGAAGTCCCGTGGAATCAACCAAAAGTAAAACTAAACAATAATGATTTTAAACCATCCATGTAACTCCAACCAAAATATTGATGTTTTGCACTGTCGTAAGAGTTGGTTGCTGGGAGGACCAGTAAGATAGCTGATGAGGTTTAAAATCATTCCATAGTAAAACAAATGAGTCTGCAATTGAGAGTAGAATCAAAACTAGGGTTTCATACAAATAAAAATAAAAATGAAAAACATATCTAAATTGTAATTATAAACCACCTAGTAATAAATCACATGTTTTATAGTCTTTGCAACCGGTATCAAGAGCATAATCAAGTGACTTAGGACATGATTTTTTCCAAAGAGAACAAATCGAAAGATAAATATATGGATGAAATTCGTGTGGTTTTCTTATGAAAATAGAGCTTGATTTCTGCACAGGAGAACAAAATCAAAAAATTCAAAGAAAGAGAAACAGATAGTGAGTAATTGAGAGAAAGGGGAACAAAAGATGAAACCCTAGATTTTACTAAGAGATCAAATTAACCGTGAGAGTAGATAGATGGGATCTGCCGGCAGGGAGATAAGCACTCTTGAGAGAGATTGGTTTTGAGATTGGTTTTTATTTAATGAGAATAAAGACAGATGGGTTATGGTATTGAGAGATTGGTTCTTCTTCTGGAGTTTTGAACAGAGATGAGAGGCGAAGGGTCGAGACTAGATACTAGGTTGCACTGTATTTTTCTTCCCTTATATCCTTGACACGAATATATTTCTAACTTTAAATTAGAACTGTATAATAAATGGACATCAGTGATTATATATTAAGTTTCTCATTGGATAACAGTTTAATATAAACTCTTGTTATAATATCTTAAGAATAATAACAGTTTACGATGTTAGCATACATCATGTATAGTAACATTTTTCATCAAAAACTTTCATTGTATTAATATTCAGTAACGGATGAAAAACTGTTACAGTTGTTCACTAACATTAATGATAGTTTTGGTTATAAATTGTTACATATATCTCACCACTAATTCATTTGTAGCAGTTCATTCATGAACTGTCACAATGTTAGATCTTGAACTGTTACCAATACTCATATTTGTACTAGTGTAAATACTAGGATTGAATTTTCATACATCTGCAAATTCCCTTAAACCTTATTTCGGGTTTGAAATCCATTTCATTTTCAATCAAATATGAAAACAACAATTGAATTAATCAATTCACCATCACATAAATATATGAATCAAATTCAACAATCATACGTAGATTATCAATCAATTGATAAATCAAATTTCAAACTAATTTCAATCACTCAAACATTCACAATCACAATAACAAGGTTATCATGAATCTCTATCTAGTGCAAGATGGTTTATCTAATACAATGTCAGCTAAGAATAAAGTATATATGTGAATCAATAAAATGCATATTCTCAATAGATAAAAGCATACACCTTTTTCATTGAATCCAATAGTGCCAAGTGCAGTTGCACTAACATTTATATCTTCAGCCAATAGTTTGTCATATAAATAGAACTAATATCTCTTGACGACCTTGTCAAGTCTAGTAGGTTGTTAAAGCAGGATGAAGAATATCAGAAAAATTTGTTTCCACCATCAATATTATTTCCTAGACAAGAAAATTGTACATGGGTTACAAACTGCAAAAGAAAATTTATAAACTAACCAGGGGAGCTCGTTAAGACATACCTCGTTCTGTTAAAATCCATACATTCAACCAACTGATTCAACATTTTATTTTATGTCATTCCCATTCTTTACAATTAGACCTACCAAAATCTATTTCATCGATGAATGTAATGCACGATGCCTGATAACGAAGTTAAAAAGATATAAAGAAGCTATCAACAATCAATACAAACATACCATCTACTGAACAAACAAATGACAAACTCATCATAACTTTTCAACCAACTGAAGCATAAAGTTGATCATGTTCTACGTGATCAGTTTGAATCAGTGGTTTCTCAAATGATTATGTTGGGTCCTAAGCTGGGTTTATCTTTTGATGATTAGGTGGAAGCTACTGATTTAATTATGGATAAATTTAAAAATCATTTGTTGGATTTTAAGAAGGAGAATTACAAGTTGCATAAATTTGTTGGGTGTGTTGGAATTAAAAGTGATTTATTACCAAAAATTGTTTTGTTACCTAATTTATCTTGATGGACCAAAGGGTCACTAGCCTATATTAGGGTGGAAATAACAAATCCACTTTTCACTTCTATGTGAATGAGAAACCTTTGGTTTGTCCCACATGGGATAAACCAAAGATGAAGTCCATCTATATTACCACTAAAGTTGCTTCTAAAGGAAAGAACTTGTGCATTGGATATGGACTAAGGGAATGGGCTAGTGGGCAAAATCACACATGTGCGGTGCTTCGTACCGAAGGACGCGGGCCGCTGACTTGCGGAGCTTGCGTATGCCTGCGTGTGTTTTTTGCATGAATCGGCGTGTGCCAGCGTGAGCCAGCGCATGCATGGCGTGTGCCTAGCGTGTGCCAGCGCGTGTCTATCAAGAGTCATTTTATTAAATTCATTTAAATTAATATTTGAATTTAATATTTTGAATTAAATGTTTGGAATTAAATATTTGAATTTAATATTTGAATTTATTATTTTTGAATTAAAATTTTGAATTAAATTTTAGAATTAAATATTTTGAATTAATTATTTTAACCATTTGAATTCCAAAACGGTTTTCTTCTCCTATAAAAGAAAAAGAAAAATCTCATTTTCATTTACCCCAGACGCAGCTACTATCCTGTCGTCTTTTCCCCTCTTCTCGCTTTGTTGTGCGCACTAGATTTATTTTCTTTATCTTCTTCTGTTAAGTTCACAACGGGCCAACGAGTCTTGCTAACTGGGTTGGTATCAGGAGGTTTTATCCTGAATTCGATTTGTCAAATTTAAAGGTATAGCAACACTTTTCTAAAGTGTACCTGGCAAATATCGAGTTAAGGGCAGTCTGTTGAACAGGCGACTCCTCCTCTCCGTGCTTTGTGGGATTGTTTGCAGTGTTCTATTTTTCTAACCAGTAACCCATTTCTATTCTCTGTTTGGTTTGCTCATTGTTACAGGATACTTCTCCAACAGGGTGTTTAGGTCTGGGTATTTGTATGTGTTTTTATGGATTTTAAAATTATTGATTGGAATGTTCGGGGTCTTAATGATCTTAATCGTAGAGATATTATCAAAAAGAAGGCAAGACAGTGGAGAACAATTCAAGAATGCAATGATCTTATTGCGCGGAAAACTTGGGGAAATAGAAATGTTAAATGGCTTGAAGCTCCTTTTGAAGGTAGATCAGGGGGCATTCTTTGTATGTGTGATGATTCAAAAGTAAAGGTGTTGGATTCTTTAATAGGTCATCATTCTATTTCAATCCATCATAAGTTTCCTAATTTTAATTTTCAATGGATTTTTACTGGGATTTATGCACCTAACAAGCCTGATGAAAGATTAGATTTTTGGAGGGAGATAGAAGAAGTGAGATGTTTTCGGAACTTACCTTGGGTAATTGGAGAAGATTGTAATTTATTCATTTTGTCCATGAGAGAACTTTCTGTCATGAAGTTTCTGCCAAAATGAGAAAGTTTAATAGGTTCATATCAAGACATGAGCTCATTGATTTACCTTTAATCGGCGCCTTTTATACTTGGACAAATAATCAAGTCCAAAGTATTTGTAGCATAATTGATATATTTCTAGTTTCAGTATACTGGGAGGCTCATTATCCTAATTAATTCAGCAAGCTCTTGCAAGGCCTTGTTCTGATCACAATCCTCTTATTCTAATTTGTGATGGTGTGAAAGGTGGTCCAGGTCCATTTCACTGTGAGACATATTGGCATCCGTATCCAAATTTTCTTTCTTTTGTTCAAATTGTGTGGTCTTCTTTTGTTGTTTCAGGTAGTGCAGGGTTTTTCATATACAAGAATCTAGAATAGTTGAAATAGAAACTAAGAGAATGGAGCAAGCAAGAGTTTGGTGAGATGGATAGAAATCTAGAGGAGTTGGAAGATACTTTTGTTCAATTAGGTGCGGGAAAAAATCAAAACAATGGCTTAACTGATGAGCAGTGGAGCTTAAAAATCAAAGTAGACAAGAATATTACAACATTACTATCATTAATTCTCAAAAAATAGAGGACAAGAGCTAGAGTTGAACTTTGGCAAAGTGATAACAATAACACAAAAATATTTTCATAAACTGGCTTCTGATAGAAAAAAAAAAAGGAAATTCGTTGGAGCTATCAAAGTGGATAATGTTATGACATATGATGAATTGAGGATTAAGGAAGGTATTGTTAATTTCTTTCAAAATATTTTTCAATCTCAATATGCCAGAGTTGTTTATTTAGGTCTCATGTAGTTTAAAACCATTTCTGAAGAGATGAAGGATAAGTTGGAATTAGTGATTGAATAAGATGAATGTCTTGCGGCTATTAAGAAGTTTGGGCAGAATAAGGCTCCAGGGCCTGAGGGTTTTGCAATCAGGTTTTATCTAAAATGATGGGAGTTTATTAAGAATGATAAAATACAAATGTGCAAGGAGCTACAAGAAAGGAATTTTTTAGACTGGAGACTAAAAAAATACATTCATTTCTCTCATTACTAAGAAGGATTATATTGAGGACATCAAAGATTTGAGACCAATCAGTTTGGTTCAAGGGGTTTAATAAATAGTCTCAAAAATTCTTGCATAAAGATCCAAATCAGTTTTGCCTGAGATAATCTCTTCTCAACAAACAACTTTATTAAAAAGAGACAAATTCTAGATGGTGTGTTGGTATCTAATGAACTTATTGATTCAGGGATAAGAAATGGTAAACCAGGATTGCTTTGCAAGATTAATTTTGAAAAAGCTTTTTATCATGTAAATTGGGATTTTCTAGATAAAATGTTTGCGCAAATGGGGTTTGGTGAAAGATGGAGGAGCTGGATAAGGTGTTGTGTGGAGTTTGTTAGATTCTCAGTGTTTATAAGTGGCTCAGCTACATGCTACTTCAAAAGTAATAAAGGGATCAGACAAGGTGACCTTTTATCACCTTTTCTGGTTTGTTTTTTTTTTGTGGGGGAAGCTCTTTCTTTTATGATTAGGGAAGCACAAGATGAAGGCATTTTAATTGGTATTTAAGCTTCAAATGGAAGTACTCTTGTTGGTCATCTACAATTTGCAGATGATACTATTCTTTTTCTTGATGCAGATATAAAACAGATGAAGCAATTGAGATTATTATTACTTTTATTTGAACTTCTTACAAGTTTGAAAATAAACTTTGCTAAAAGTCATATCTATGGAGTAGGTTAGGAAGGTGACTTGTCTCAATTTTCTTCTATTCTGGGTGTTTACTTACAACATATTTGGGTCTACCATTAGGTGACAAAAGTGGAGGTATTTCTAAATGGGATAAATAGTAGATAAATTTAACTCAAAGCTTGCAGGTTGGAAGAAACCTTTGTTGAAAATAGCTGGTAAGATAACACTTATTAAGAGTGTTTTACCAAGTTTACCAACTTACTATATGTCTCTATTTATGATGTCTATTTCTGTTAGTAAGAAATTGGAAAAAACTCATGAGATATTTTCTATGGGATGATAAAGGAAAAAAGGAAAACACATTTGGTGAAGTGGGATGTGGTGTGTAAGAAGAAGCAAGATGGAGGTTTGGGTATTAATAACTTAAAAAAAAAATCAAGCTTTACTTACCAAATGGCCGTGGAGATTTGCGACTGAAGAAGTTGTTATCTGGAAATCAGTGATTGATGAAAAGTATGGTTCTGAGTTGGTGGGTTAGATTTCTAAATCTCCAAAAATTTCTTTTGGCATATCAGTTTGGAGAGGAACTATGCAATGTAGTCCTATTTTTAAAAGGAACATCAAGTTCAAAGATAATAAAGGTACCATTATTAGGTTCTGGCATGACAATCGGTTATTCTCTAATTCTATTAAAGAAACTTTTCCAAATTTATATGCAGCTAGTAGAACACAAGATTGTATGATTTCTGAAGTTTTTGACATAGTAAATGGTGAAGTAAAATGATATATGAGCACTCCAAGAAGATTGAATGTTAATTTAAGAGTTGAGATGGACTGGTTGACAAGAGAACTAATTTCTTTCTTTCCAAATATTGATTTGGATGATAAGATTGAATGGTCTCTTAACAACAAGAAAATATTTACTGTTAAATCAACATATGACAGTCTAACTTGCTCTGAATCAAATATTGTTAGCCCTTAATTATTATACTAATGTTATTATTTCTTATGTTTTTAAATATTTTTATGAATTAAATAATTATGGAAAAGTTAACAAGAAAACTGATAAAAGCACCTTAAAAATTGTTAAAGGCACCCACAAATTGTTAAAGACACCCACCTTCTTTGAATTTAAAAACTGAACTTGGAGAAAATTTTCTTCTACACAGTTTGGAGTCTCAAAATGGGAAAGAAAATGTAACCGATCCGAAATTTTTTGCTTCCAATGGGTCGAGTTTCGACCCGCTTGGCCAGCTCCAACTTCCCAATACGCCACTCGAGAAACCGGGCTTTCAAATTTTTTGGACCAATTCGATTTTATTTTAAGGGTCATCACATTCGTCAAATGATTTACATCTTTCTACTGTGAGGATACAATATTTCTTGCCAGAGTAGTCGGATACCAGCCACCGTTACAACTAAAGATCTTCCGAGTTGCCACTCGTAGATAGGGGGCCAATTAAGGCCTGACAACACACACCGAATGACATGGATGAGGGATGGCCAATCTAACGTCAGGGTAGTCGGATACCAACCACCGTTATAGATAACGGTTTTCAGGGTAGCCACCCGTAGATGAGGGGCCCCAAGAGACCTGGAAACTCACAATACTAGGTCAAGCTCAAAAAATAGTTTTTCTCAGATAATATGAACAACTCAAAAAGGTAGCAATTATCTCTAGATCGATGGTATGAACGATAAACAGCAACCATCCTTCTGAGATGGTATGAATTGCCTCTAAATGGAAACAACCATCTCCAAGTCTCATTTGGTGATATAAATTGGTATCCAACAATCACCCTTCATTTCTCATTAGTTGATATGAACAACCTGGAAGAGGTTGCAATCATCTCTCAAGGTAGTATGAACAATCAGTAGAATGCCTGCAACTACCTCTTACCGATATAAACTGCTAAGGATCCAATCGTCTCCGAATAGATGGTATGAACTGCCAAGCAGTAACCAACTCTTTTCCAACGATATGAATAACCTCAAGCAGTTGTGCTAAACCACAAAGTTGTGCTGAACCGCAAAGCGGCTGCCTACGTACCCTCCTCCGTAGCTCGAAGGGATCAAGCACGACCGTAGTTCATCACGCCATGCACCACAAAAGCAACAATTAAAGCTTGTAACTAACCATCCTCACTTTCGAGTTTTCATAGTTAAATCTTAAACACAAATTAAAGACAACAAAATCTGGAGAGAAAAGTTACTGTAGTGGACTATCAAATCAATAATGTTATTAATCATCAAATTTTACAATATCATATTTATCATCTACTACCAAAGAAAACTAGCAGAGACTACACCCTTTTTCAATAATGAGAATTAACAGTTTTGCATAGTATCCGTTTAAGTAAAACAAAACAGTATACATCATTTAATACCAATAACTAAAAAGAATGGAAACAGTACAATTTGTGAACCAAACATACATTTGGGTCAAATGCAAAACACCAAATCCGTGAATGGAAAACGGACTAAGATTGAGATCTAAAATTTAAGGTTTGGTAAGGTCAAACACTTTCTAACGTATCCTAGCTTGCAGCTTGTTAAAGAAGATCCCACTAACTCAATGATTAACATATATGATGAGCTAGCACAAGAAATTTCTCAAATTTATCCTATCTTAGCATCCACAACACATTAAAATCAAATCAATTAATTACTACTAAACTTATCCACAAATGTTTGAAATTTAAACAAAATTCATTAATTAGGTTGCCCACGGTTAACCATAGCACTTGCGCATCCCATTATGCATCACTTGATTAATCATATTTGAGGCACACCAAATTTTCCTCTCTTTCTATATTTACACATGTATACATTTGATAATTAGCTAGCAAAATAATCACATGGCACTACTTGAATGCACATGGCCAATTTCTTTCTAGTTATAAGCTTATTAAGCACATATGTACAGTATTGCCATTCAATGGTCATTCTAAACTCCAAGCAAACATTAAACGCATTTAGCTGTATATGAATTTTACCATAAAGACTTGAAATTCATTGCCGATATAAATTATACATTGAATCCTATAGAGAGTCCCACTTGAGCCAGAGCCTAGATACACCACTTTTATACTGATCTGGACCACTCTCTACTCACACCCACAAAATTAAGAATTTGTTAAATATCTAAGATCATTGACAATTAATTCTAGTTAAATTTCCTACAAAGATAATATAAGTAAGCAGAGTTCAAGGAGGCCTACTAGGTCCCTTTTCTAAGTTTTGTTTTATATAACAGTCACAAAAGAAATTAAGTCATACTCATCAATTTAAGTGTGGAACCATTTTATAGATATACTGAGAGAGGACTTTATGTACGAACTATAAGCCGAAATGAAAATAAGAAATTAAACAGAGATTGTACTTCGTAGAGATTCTGATAGCACTTTCACCAACATCAGGTTCAGTTTGTAACAACATAACAATAAGCATCCATATACGTAGAGTAGAGTATCCCATACATAGAGCGCAATGACCCATCGTAATAGACTACCAAAAAATTAGAAATTGATCTTACTGAACTTCCAAGTTGGAAAATATTGTTGGGGCCTGCGGGTCATTCTATTTGATCCACAACAGCACGGTACAAAGCAAAATCAAGGTATATCAAGCATCCAATGCTAGTAATCCATACAAAATCACCTAAACATGCATGCTATATCATTTAACATCAAAATTTAGAACACCGAAACTTGACTGAACAAACCAATTTTTACATGTCCGTACAGGGGTGTGGCAACTCCTTTTCCATCTCCAAAACCCTTATACTACCAGTCCATCTAGTATTAGACTACCATACTCCATTACAGAAAACATAAGAAAAAGAGAATGTAACACTCCACGTCTTGTATATCCAAAACTTTCTACTCTTTTGATTCAAATCAATGAGCCATGACCAGAATTATATTCTTGATTAACGTTTCCTATACATGAATGGAATGATGGTATCAAAAGATAAAATCAACAAAGTAAAGAAAAACAGTGCAGTCATTAAATCACCATCGCATTACCATTAAAGTAAACAATAAGAATTTTTACCCCTTTTCCTCTTCTTTCAGGCTCTTCATCAAACACATGATGCACAATAATTTGTACTTGAGAAGGTGACCTTGTTGTGAAGTTTTGGCTTACTTCCATAGCTTTCTTGACCTAAAATATCGAGTTTGAGCATAACCCAACAATCCAAGACATTCAATGATCCTAATTTTCCATCGATATCTATCATGCTTGATCAAAAACATCGGCAGTAAGATCTACTTCTTTCCCTGTTTTCCTGTTGTAATATGAAATACAAAAATGTTATCAAACTCATACCAAGACTTTTTCCTTGTCTTCACTCTGAAATCTCTCACCTTTACAATCCAAACGAGAAAACTAAAGGCTAATTCATCTCAAACCCTGTATCCATATTCAACGGTAGTAACCTATAGTTTTCTTATTTGCAGTGAAACCCTTGTACATAAACTCCATAACTCCCTAGCTTAGAGTAGCTATAATTTCATGACGCTCACTCTCACTAATGTATAAATTTTGGTTAAACAGAGAAATGGAAGAGGATGAAAGAAAGAAGAAGAAGTTTGAGCTCCCCCTGTATTCTTCCGAAAAGATCTCTCTCTATTTTTTGTATTTATTCATAGTTTACCACGTATAAGAAAACAGGAAAAAGATTAAGCCTCAACCTTTATATGTAAACATGTATCCAGCTCCATGCATAGCTATTTAGGAACCCAAGGTTTAAACTCGAAGTCTGATATAGGGGCTCCAATGTCAATAGAGGGACTCTAATAATAAGACAAAATAGGGACATCATGAAGTAAAATTTAAAAACCCCTTACCCATAATATTTTTAGAATGCCTAAACCACCCCTGATTAGTTAATCTTAATTAAACTAACTAATTAAAAATTAAGCTAATCATGATTAATTAAACATAATCTTTAACTTAATCAAATGATTTGAATTTTTTTTTTTTTTGAATTTGTGTTTGGTGGGAAGAAAAACTAGATGAAATTTAAGAAAATTTTGTCGTTTTTTTTTAAACCCTAGATTTTGATTCAATAAACCATAGTAGCATTGAGTACACCTCTAACTTATACTCTTGATCTTTTTATGGCTTAAATTTGATGAAATCACGATCGAAAGATTGATTTTTTGTTGTTCAGAGAAACTTACGGTTGGGCTTCATGTCGAACCCAACCGTAACCCTAAGAACTCCGAAGAACACCATTTTTTCCCAGATTTACGGTTGGGTTTTCAACCAAACCCAACCGTAACTTGAAGAACAATGATGAACATCATTTTTTCCCAAATTTACGGTTAGGTTTTCAACCAAACCCAACCGTAACAAATCTTTAAACCCCAATCGTATAATTAGATAAATAGATTTTAAGATTTTTTTCATTTCTATCTTGTAGAGAATTGAAAGACGAAGCTAACCCAAAAAAAATGAGATCAATCGGACATCGTATGAAGGAGTTATGATCAAAACGATGAAATGTATCCAGGAATATTTACGGTTGGGTTCGCCAATAATCCCAACCGTTTTTGGGCTCAATGAAGCCCAAAAATCTCAAATTTACGGTTGGGTTTATTGCCGAATCGTTTTGATCATAAATCCTTCATACGATGTCCGATTGACCTCATTTTTTTTGGGTTAGCTTCGTCTTTCAATTCTCTACAAGATAGAAATTAAAAAATCTTAAAATCTATTTACCTAATTATACGATTGGGGTTTAAAGATTTGTTATGGTTGGATTTGTTTAATAACCCAACCGTAATATGAAGAATTAACCAATTACGGTTGGGTTTTACCTTAAAACCCAATTGTAAGTCGAAGAAAAATGAAGAACACCATTTTTTCCCATAGTTACGGTTGGGTTTTGCCTTAAAACCCAACCGTAAGCCATCCCTTGGAGCATTGAGTTTTAAGGACAAATTTGGGTTTCAAAATCAAAAAAGTGAACTTATTCAATCATTTTAACTAGATTGAAGGTAAATTGGGTCATTCAAACAAAGAAAAACTGAAAAGGATTCGAAAAGGTATTTGAGGAGATTTGGTTACTAGATTATAAATAGAGAAGATTGGAGAAGAGTTGAGGAGGCTGGCTCTACCAGAAATCAAGTTAGAAAAAAATCAGATCGAAAAACCATGTTTCTGCACAAAAGCTCGAGGAAGAAGAAAAAGAAAATTACTTTAAGAAAAGCCGCAGAAACTGTTGCCATTACTTTTGTATCCAACAGTTTTGGTAATGGTTTTTACTACAGTCCCAGCAACAAATTGAGATCATGTTGCGCCCGAGAGCAGTCTTTATTCAACTACAAAGTTAATTTGTCGTTAATTCGTCAGTTTAACTAATTCTTTTGAGATGCAAATGGTCAGTGTTTTTTGTAATTATTTTATAAATTCATGAATAAAAAAGGGTCTTTCTTCCATTCTTTTTGAAATTAGTAGCTAGTTTCCTCCTCTAGGATTAGAGATGAAATCCTATTGTGTTTGCTAGCATGTTATAATTATTTTCTATATCAATTTCTCATGGTCCTATTTCTTGGTTAATATTGATAATAATTTCTTCACATGTCCTTTAATGCTCAAATAATTGAATTATATTTTCTTTTCAGAGACAAGCATATTATAGCGGAGAAAATTATTAATCCTTTGAAAAAAAATGAATTAAAATGATTTATTTTCCAAGACGTAAAACTTTTGTCCTAATTCGTCTTGTGTATTTGAGAAAATTATCGAAAATAGTTATAAACATCTAGTTTGCATAGTTGTGATAAAATCTCGAGTCCTAGGTTTTTTTTCATTTGTAAATCAGTTTTAGTATTTTAATCTTTTCTTAATTTAGAATAAAATCACCAAATCAATTTAGTCATTATCACATTAATTAATTAAAAAATAAAAATTACAATTCTGAAATCCATATGGAACAAACCGTACTTGCATAATGTCTCATCGACAGCCGTGCTCTTGCGGTCTATTGTAAAATTTTCATCAATTTTTGGCGCCGCCGGCGCGGACTTGATTTTAGGTTTGGGTTTTAGATTTTATTTTTTAGTTTTATTTTAGATTTTTATTCTTTTGTTCTGTTTTACGTTTTCTTGGGTACGTATTTGTCTATTTGTTGTAGGTTTTGTATCAAAAGAAAGTGGATCCAAATAAAGGTTCAGATTAAAGCTAAAGACAAAGCGAAAAGAACGGAAAAAAAGACAAAGACTTTTTATATTAAGATTTTATTTATTTTTGATGGTTTTTTTATTTTCTTTATTTAATTTTTGGACATTTATTTATTTATGTTGCTTGTTTTTTTTTAGTATTTTAATTGTTAAGAAAAAAAATACAAGTGCACACACACCAATTGCATCTTCCGGCACCGATTTTAGGAAAACTTATGGAATAACACGGTGAACCCTTTGGGCGTTATCATCCGAACCACCACAAACCCCAGCATTATACCTTTGACGAGTCTTTGAATGTAGGTATATTTTACCGCGTTAAACCCAAGCTTACCTAAAATAGTGAACCCCAGCATTTGCGTGTGCATATATTCTTGTCAAACACTAGTATTCTTGCTTGTGTATACCTCGATGGATTCGTGTAGGAGATAGACTTGAAGAAAACGACCTTTTTTGTTTAAGTCCGACCCGTTACACGGATTTAGGTGGTACATTTGTTTTTCCGAAATGGGTGAGCATGAAGACCAGGTAAACAAAATCCTAAGAGATCGTATGAATCCATCTAGAGTAGTACGTGAATCAGGGGTAGTTTTACCAGCCACTACTGTGAAATTTGATATTAAACTTGGGACAATTGGCATGCTTCGTACATTTAGGGGGTTAGAGAATGAGAACCCATATACCCACATAAGAGATTTTGAAATGATTTGTGACGCAATGAGTTATCTGAATGTCTCCAAAGATGTGATTAGGTTACGTTTGTTTCCCTTCACTCTAGATGAAAAAGCCAAAGAGTGGTATCATTTTATTCCCTCTAAAATAATCATCACTTGGGATGGTCTTATAGAGGTTTTTCTTAATAAGTTATACCCACACTTTAAGGCTGTTGTTGTTCGTCGATCTATTCAAACCCTTAAGTATAGGTGAAAACCTACACGATTATGTAGAAAGGTTTATTGAATTGTTATACCAGTGTCCACATCACGGCTTTGAGAAAGACCACATAGCCCAAATCTTGTATGAGAGCCTAGATAGTGAAATCCGTATGCAGGTAGAAACAGTGAGTGGTGGAGAATTCATCCATCAGGACCCAAATACTTGTTTTGACTCGTTCATCGAGTTAGCTGAGAATCTAGGCAGTGGGCTTATATGAGAGAACCAGAAATATCTAGGAATTCTATCCATAGGATCAATAAAGTTGATAATAAGTCTGATATCCTTAGGCGTTGAGAGGCCTTAAAGATGAATCAAGGGTCAAACCATGCTAGATACGAAGAGCAAGCCCATGCTCTTTATAAAAACTCTAGGTTTGAAAACCATCAGAAATATGACCCATATTCTGAAACCTATAACCTTGGTTGGAGAAACCATCCTAATTTTTCCTGGTCGAAGGGCCAGAACCAAGGTCAGTCTAGTAATTCTCAGGTTCCCCCAAGTTTTGGGTATACTAAGAATCCTTTAAAACCAACCCAGTTTCAGAACCCGTCAGATAAAAAAATCATGAGTTTAGAAGAATCTTTTTACATGTTAGCTCTGTGCCCTACAAAGATTCATCAAACTATTGAGGGGATGGTTCAGTCTAGCTCTCAGGCTATTTCCGATTTACGAAACTAGGTTAGTCAGTTGAATGAGTGTTTGAGAGAAAAAGGTAAGTTTCCTAGTTAGACTCAACCCAATCCTAGAGGATTTCAGGGAGTATCTTCAAGAGAAAAACTGTTCAATCATGTGAACTCTGTTACAACCCTTAGGAGTGCAAAGGTAGTTGAAAACAAGGTAAACATGCCTGAAAGTAGACATACTGTAGTTCACCCTTCTGAGCCAATGGCCAAAGAGACTGATAAATTTTCTAAAGAGTCCAATGCGGTTCCTGCAAAGACCGATTTTGTACCCAAAGCCTCATTCCCACAACTTCTAGTTCCAACAAAGAAGAAATCGACTTTCTACGAAATAATGGAAATATTTAAGCAAGTGAACATTAATATTCCGTTATTATAAGCAATTAGGCAAATGCCTTCTTATGCCAAGTTCCTTAAAGATATTTGTACACGAAAGCGTAAGCTTAATGTCCATAAGAAAGCCTTTTTAGCTGGTCAAGTAAGTTCAATCCTTCTGAACCAAACACATCCTAAGTATAAAGACCCTGGATACCCCATCATATCTTGTGTAATAGGTAATCACGTGGTTGATAAGGCATTGCTTGACTGAGGAGCTAGTGTTAACTTACTCATGTATCATGTGTACACCCAGCTAGGTCTTGGTAAGTTGAAATCGACCAAAATGACACTGCAGTTAGCAGATAGGTCTGTCAAAGTCCCTCATGGTGTCATAGAGGATGTTCTTATTGAGGTTGATAGGTTCATTTATCCAATGGATTTTGTTGTTCAAGATACCCAGCCTGTTCAGGACCAAAATTCTCAAATACCAATGATTTTAGGTTGTCCGTTTTTAGCCACATCCAACGCTATCATCAACTGTAGAACATGACTTATGAACATATCTTTTGGTAATATGACCATTGAGCTGAATGTATTTAATGTTAGAAGACGGTCTTCTGAGATGGACGATTTAGAAGAGGTGAACATGATTATCACTTTAGTTCGTGATCCTTTAGCCTGCATTGTATTTGACAATCCATTATTTGAAGAACCTTTCAGTGATTTGGAGGAAGTCGATGATCCTTTGCGAGAGAATTTCCTTGATAATCAATTACATGATTTTGATGATGGTGTTCGTTTAGATGATCATTCCACGAAAGAAGCCGGATATTGTGCTGACCTTATGGACCCGAGAATCCAACCAATAGTTTTTGGTCTATTTGAATGTAATGTTTACCCTAAGTTTGGGGGTAGTGATGAATCTTGTGATCGTCAAGTATCCCAATTTGAAGTCCCTAACTTGGGATTCGATCTTTGTGCATCTAAGGTGTTACTTGAGTTTCTTCAGACTTCACAACCTGATCCTCCTGATACCGTCCATGAGGAAATCCAGTTATTAGAGACTCGTCATTCAGCTGATCTTGTTATTAGAAACACTCATATGGAACCTAAATGGACACCCCCGATAATCTCAGTTTTCTTGAAAAAAACCTTAGATAAGGTTGTGCTCAGTTTGTTTATTTGTATGATCCAGTACAGGTGTTTTATATTTGTGTCAAATTTATTTGGAATTGTTGAGCCACAATTGTTTCGGCTATTGGTATATGATTTTTAAAGGTGATTAGCCATTTTGTTGTATATGTTGTCTGGCTGGGGACTTTAAACTTAGCACTTCTTGGGAGGTAACCCATGCTCATGCGACACGATAATATCCTTCTTTATCTCTTTTCTTCAATTGACAACAATTTCTCCTTGTTCATGCTTGTAATTTCATCTTTAGAACATTGAGGACAATGTTAGATTTAAGTTTAGGGGTATGGGAGAAACTTTTAGTTGCAATAATGAAATTCCAAAATCTAGAGACTTGTGAACAATTCAGGATGACACTAACCATTCTAGGTAGATGAAAACGAAATTCTTATCTATAAGAGTTGAGGGACCCAGCTAAATGGTATATTCATAAAAGGACAGAGCTCAGGTGTTATAAATAATATGATAGTCGTCACCATATCACGTTCTGTTTTTATTTTTGCAACTTTTTGTGTTTCTCTAAGTGATTTGGTGGGGCACTAGTATTGCCTTGTTTTTGCCAGGATGAAGAAGAGTTAGTTTGAGATCAAGCCCCATTTTTTTAATTAAACTTGACCAATGAAAAAAAATTGACACTTGGATAACAATATGTGTGTGTTCTCCCTGTCTCCATCACCTAAGCAAGCGTGGAACGCAGGATCCATGGAAACTATTATGTAATATGCTGACAAGGAGCATGCGCTTATATTCAAAAGATCTAATCATATTGTCGGGAAAAAAATATACCATGAAAAAAAAATAATAAAAATAAAAATAATTTGTATATATTCAATAAATCGACCGCTGGGGCCCTTGTATATACCAGCTGAGTCGATACTAGAATTAGGATTCAGACCAGTGGGTGCGTATCTAAATCCATTAGGGTTCATCTTGGCATGATATTCATACAGATATTCTGGGAAACACCGTTCACCTTAGTCAACATGCACACACTTCTATCTCCATATCCATCTTCTTAATCTATTCATGTGATTGTGGTTTGTTAAATTCCGAGTATCGTGGTCCATTGTACGACTTCTGAGTAGTGCTTTGTTTTTTTATATATGAATTTTAGTACGCTTGAGTGAAAACTCGTGTACAACAATTGGGCTCATATAGGGTAATGATTCTCATAGCTGAAGAATTTAGTAGACAACTAAATAGCATGTTTAGTGTTTATCCTCAATCGTTCACAGGTAGCTAGGAGTTGGAGTAAAGGTTTTTTGGGTATATATCTTATAAACCCTCACAAGACAAAACTCGTCCACTAAGGCCACTTAGGGGTTCAAAGGCTTGTTGCACACGCTAAATGCAATCGCGACGCCTGCGAAAGTGAGTTAGGATTTTTATTTTATTTTTAGGTTAGTTATTCATTTTATTTTTGCTCTAGGACTAGCAAAATATAAGTTTGGGGGTATTTGATAGACACATATTTGTGTCTATTTTAGTCCAGATAATGTATATAGAGCACTTAATTATTGTACTACTGTTATTATTTCTTATATTTTTAAGTATTTTTGTGAAATAAATAATTATTGAAAAGTTGGCAAGAAAATAGATAAAGGCACCTCAAAAAGTGTTAAAGGCACCCATGAATAATTGATAAAGGCACCCGCAGATTGTTAAAGGAACCCATCTTCTTTAAATTTAAAAATTGAATTTGGCGAGAAATTTTCTTCTCAATAATTATCTGGGAAGATGTTACGATATTTCGAGAGTAATTTGATGCAGTTAAGACATGAATACCTTCTTGTCTTAATTTGTAAGAGTTGTACACAATTTGGAGTCTCAAAATAGGAAAGAAAATCTCGTCACTGTCAATAAAACAGATTTGTGAAAAATAACGTTTGGTTCAAAGAGAATTTTGGGAACAATATATCTTCTTGCAATTAGAAGATTTTAGAGATTGCAACATTAAAGACCGAGAAGAAGAAACATATCACGAAGATTTCCTTTATCATCTGCCGAGATTTTCTTTATTAAAAGAAAGGATTCGAAAAGATATTTGAGGAGATTTGGTTTTTGGATTATAAATAGAGAAGATTGGAGAAGAGTTGAGGAGGCTGGCTCTGCCAGAAATCAAGTTAGAAAAAAATCAGACCGAAAAACCATTGTTTCTGCACAAAATCTCGAGGAAGAAGAAGAAGAAAATTACTTTAAGAAAAGTCGCAGAAACTGTTGCCATTACTTTTGTATTTCAACAGTTTTGGCAACGGTTTCTGCTACAATCCTAGCAACAGATTGAGATCCTGCCACGCCCGAGAGCAGTCTTTATTCAACTACAAAGTTAATCTATCGTTAATTCGTCAGTTTAGTTAATTCTTTTGAGACGCAAATGGTTAGTGTTTCTTTGTAATTCTTTTATAAAATCATTAATAAAAAAGGGTTCTTCTTCCATTCTTTTTGCAATGAGTAGCTAGTTTCCTCCCCTAGGATTAGAAATGAAATCCTATTGTGTTTTCTAGCATGATATAATTATTTTCTATATCAACTTCTCATGGTCCTATTTCTTGGTTAACATTAATAATAATTTCTTCATGTGTCCTTTAATGCTTAAATAATTGATGTATGTTTTCTTTTCAGATATAAGCATATTATAGTGGAGAAAATTATTAATCCTTTGAGAAAAAAATTGAATTAAAATGATTTATTTTCCAAGACGTAAATCTTTTGTCCTAAATCGTCTTGTGTAATATTTGAAGAAAATTATCGAAAATGTTACAAACATCTAGTTTGCATAGTTGTGATGAATTCTCGAGTCCTATGTTTTCTTTCATTTGTAAATCAGTTTTATTATTTTAAGCTATTATTAATTTAGAATAAAATCACCAAATCGATTTAGTCATTATCACATTAACTAATTAAAAACTAAAACTTGTAATTCTGAAATCCCTGTGGAACAAACTGTACTTGCATACTATCTCATCGACAGTCGTGCTCTTACGGTCTATAGTAAAATTCCCATCATGTAGCAGATAAAAATCCTTTTTATTTTATATGAAAACAAAAGTGTCCTCCCAAGATTGGCTTTTTTATGTGGATTTTGGCTCATCGTAGACTGCAAATGATAGATCTTTTGAGAAGCAACGGTATAAATGTCCCTATAACATGTGTTTTTTGTTCATCCGACGAGACTACCAACCATGTGCAATTGCATTGCGATTTTGCAAGGACAGTTTGGTCTTATTTTGTTGATAAGCTCCACTGGCACTTCACTATGATTGCTGATGTATCTTCCATGATCTTTGCTTGGACTAGACATTTTTCCACTAAAACTCAGGTATATCTTTGGAATCTAATTCCGATAATCATTCGGTGGTCCATTTGGTGTCAAATAAATTATCGTATCTTCAACAACAATGAGCATAGTGTTGATGCAGTCATGAAGAAAGCAGTATATCAACTATTCTGTTGGAGTTTGGTGTTCAAGGAGTTTAAGAATAGTTCTCATATTGATGTAATGGTCGATTGGTATGCTTTTTACTTTGATATTTTTTAAGCTTTGTGGTTTGTTCTTCTTTGCTTTCCTTTCGCTTTTTTTTTCTTTTTTTGTATCTCGGGTGGTATAACACTCTTATACCTCGCTTTTTTGATCAATAAATCTTTTCTTTACTGATAAAAAAAACAAAAAAGAGTTGATAGAGCATTATAAGAAACACGAATTGCACTTCAGAAGTTCCAACACAAATACATAGACATTGAAACAGACACGGGGATTATGAGGTTGAGAAACTAGAGAAAAAAAAGCACGCAATACTCTCTAACTCATAGCAATAAGAACCTCAGGTGATTACCAAGAGGGTGTTTAGTATTAAGGGAATATTTACGTTCAACTATCACGAGACTGACCTTTTTTTACATTTTTGAATAACGCACGAACACGTAGAGCACCAACACCGACAACAATATCAACAAAACTAAAATTAAACGGTGAAATTTTAAGTCAGTACTGCATATATATAATATATAAATCATTCTTGTAAATATATCGAAGATATAGAACTGTCAACTAACATTTCCTCAAGTTTGAACCTGCTTTAAGTGCATGGCTTAGTCAATTGCACAAGATCTTTCTCATTAGTTGTCAAAATGAACTTAAATGGTAATATCTAAGAATATGATGATGCCTATGATTACTTATCGCTAATGTTTTCACTGTATTACACATTTTCTACATTGAAAACAAAGTGCATGCATGGTATACAATAATCACCTAGGTAAAATAGACTATTCACTATAAATGGACATTGTAGGCCACCTCCATTACTTGAATGATTTCGCATTCTTCTACAACATCAGTATAAAGATGGCATTGTTGCATCATGATAATAAATCAGCTACAACTTTATTGTACATATGATTTATGCGTCTAAATAGCTAACGCACCTAATAGTTAGCAAAATATGGCTAAAATCACTACGGATAGCTAGAATCTGAAGAAAAAAAAAAATGGTTGAAACACGAATAGATGAAAAAAATGATCAATTCACCGAAGATTTGTTTGTCGCAAATACTTGATTACTTCTTATTTATTGGAATTTAAGTGATTATTAGTGAAAATGATGACGGTACTACCTCTTCTTGCATCCACAAATTTGTTTATGTTTGTTTTATGACTAGATCTATTTTTAATAATGTTTCTGAAAAATTTGCAAATGCAATACAAGGTAACTGGGGAATCCGTGTTCGTGTTCCTGTGTACTCATCATCCCCTGAGGTAAAAGATAAAATGTATCCACAAATTTCTTCATATAAAACATTTCCGGCAGTTATTCAATATAGATTTCATAGTAGAGTGCCGTTGATGACACTTTATACTAGAATATGGTTCCTGCAAGTACTGCAGTTTGTTGAATTTTGATAACCTTTTAAAGTATAGATATATAGATTACTTATTAACAATACTTGCGACCCCATATAGAAATATTATTCAAATATTTTACTAACTAAAATGAGATATATCGTTATTATTTCTTATTAATTAACAATAGCAAATACCAACGAAACGAGGAATTGTTCCATTCTTGAGGGATATTGAGCATTTATTTGTATATAATCTCTAAATTAACACCGTTCAACTTGAAGTTGGAATACAGTAGGACATAAGAGATCAATAGGTGAGCACCTGGCTTGTAAGGCTATATCGTTAGTTCTTTGTTACAACTATATTGATCTTGATTTAATTTTCTTTTGATAGAGAAAGTGTCCATTAATTTCATTCTAAAGTGAATGATTAACTCTTCGCCCCTACATGTGGCAAAGTTATTAGAGATTTTTTCCTTTTGCTAGTCCTCTAGCAATCTACAAATTTAAACTAACATAAACTATAATAACTCGTTTTCGCTAAGGATACAGTTACGCTTACCATCTGTAACAAGATTTTAAACCCCTAGGAATCCCTAGTGGACGAGTTATAGTCTCGTGAGGGTTTACAAGAGGTATACCCATAAAACCTAATCACCAACTTTCAATTATTCCAGAGCACATGTATCCAAAGAGCTACGAAGACATAAAGTTTTTGCACACTAACAATAAGAAGTTATAAATAGAAAAGAACATATTCTCATGCTTAATTGTTGAGCGAGAAATAACCAAGACCATATGAAAGAATTCAGGTTCGAGAGCGATCGAATGTTTTGACTTCTGCCTCACCAATAGGGTTTTATGAAATTGCACTCAAAAGACGCACTTTATGGTTCTCGTGTGTTCAGGTAGGAATGAAGATGAAATCCTGTACACGTTGAATTGTGGGAAGGAAAAATCTTCCGAATTATATTTTGTTACCCCATAGAAATGTGGGACGAAAAGAACCCTTTTCTGATGATCTCTAAGAAAGGAAATCAACCACTATATGAGGATAGAAATGCTTAATTACCTTTTCGTTCGATCTACAATTAGCACCACTGTCACAACGTCCAATAAAAACGTCTTCGTTCTTCAACTGTTGATGATGAACTCTTTAACTTCGCAGAACCTTGACAATTGTAACTTTTTTCCTCAATTCCTTGTTGCTTGAAACTTCTTGATACTTTTTTTCTTCCACACAACATTATTAAAATGAATACAAACTAAAGTAATAAAGAATTTCTCTTGTCTTTTTTTCTGATTTTTTTTTAAAGAACTATTTTGAGACAAGAAAAATAAAATATAAACTGAAAAAAATAAAATGAACAATGAAACTACTATGGCCGTAGGATAAGGACTTTACCACTTGATTCTTCACAACTTGTATTGTCTCGATATCATAAACTTCACTAACTTTCGTCTTATGCTTTACTTCGCTCTTGTACATAAGTTTCCAATATATAATTCTGCTATTTGTCTTGTTGCTTCACTTGAATCTGAAATTTGCTCTTTCTTGTACTATTGCTTGTAAACCTTGAACGTCTTCAACTTTCCTTCGAATTCGTATTATTTAACTTGTTAATGATGATGGTGTTTCTATGGACCTGTTGTTTTCGAGAGAGAAAACAGTGCTAACTGCAAACAAGATTACAAGAGATATTGTAAGTTAGTAATTATGATGGCACCCCCGTGATTGAAGAAGTAGCACTCAAGAGTTCAAAAAGTAGTGTTGAAAATGGTGCAAAGTTGGGTAGCTCATCATTCTACCAAGAATTAGTGTAGAATGACACATACTCCAAAGGATGATTTTTAGACAACTACAAAGAATTGTAGGTTTGGTGCCTCGCCTGATGTAACAATAGATAGTATCCATTGATGATTGATCAGTAACTCTAATACGAAAGTCATCCCGCACCTAATTTTCCACCGGCATAGATAAATCCAACAATTACTCTCAAACAAGTAAGAAACCCGAATGTTGTTCTCTAGTACGTCTAAGTTCAGTTATTCTTGTAAGAACTCCATATGCAAACTAAGCTATAAGTATACTAAGTGACTCCAAAATCTCTAAAAAGTTGGAGGTTTTCATGCAAACATGTACAAAAAGTTCAAAATTTCTACATACGAAAGTGACAACTAAAAACTCTATATGCTTAATCACTCCCCCACACTTCAACTTTATATTGTTTTTAATGTAAATTGATTCCTCCAATGTAAAATCAAGGTGGAAAACTCTTGATATGATATGCAAACTATAAAAATAAAAATAATTAAAGGAGATAGAAATACGAAAGAATGGGTTGCCTCTTATTCAGCGCCTAGTTTAACGTTCTCATCCTGATCTTCTGGTTATTGTCCGTACACCAACAATCTGAAAATCTGGGGATCCGCCTAGATAACAATCTGCAATTCTAATCATAGTTAAACACAAATTTTAGCATTTTATAGTACTATTGTAACCATTATCATAAAGAAGTAACCTCCACACTTAGTTTTCTCTACACTTGGAAGTGTATATAGAACATGGAATTCGGGAACTTCTACAGGTTTTTCATGGGTAACCTGCAAAGTGTTAGAATCAAGCATATCTAATGGTGGATACTTTGAAGCAAAATAATCGGTTAAAACTTTGGAAGCACACGACTCCAATCCTAAGTGAGGTATTTTCCTAAAAGTTGGGTTAGTAACTTTTTGGGAAATTAATTCGATTAGAAGAGGAGGATCGTTAAAAATAGAATTATGTAAATGATTAGACAAACTTTCCACTATCTCTTGTATTACGGGATCCTCATTGTTCTTAAAGAACTTCAATGAAATATTTACCTCATGTGTATCATGGTCCTCTATCAAACTTTTCAACCATTCTTCGTCAATTTCTACCTCAATCAAAATCTCGCCATCAACGTTATCAATCGTATTCCTTGGAAAGCTCAATTGGTTCTTCCACGATATTACTCAATCTAGCATTGGTCTCAAATATTTCCTCATCTTCGATATCAGAATCTTCATCAGAATCTTCATCGACCTCATATTCACCATTAGCAAAACTTCGTTTGAATTACATAGTATGGTACTACTAATATCTTGGAGAATATCTTCCGGTGCTTCATTATCTTCCAATTGATATTATTTTTCTGAGAGTTTTCTTATGTTTATGTAATTTCCACCATTACTTGCAATGGGATAACTAAACCGTGACTCTTCCCGTTGAATGGGTGATCATAATCATAAAAAAGATCATGAGTCGAGTAAGGTATAATATTTTAAGATTCGTTTGGTGCAACATTCTCTCTATTAAGTGTTGGATCAAGCCGGTCTAATCTCTGTTGCATGTCCTTTTAATTGATGTAAAATCTACGTATAATTCGAGTGAAGCTAATTAGAAATATAATTGTCCCACCTTTTTTGTGGTTGTTGACCTACATACCTACCATAAGGTTGTTGCTATGCATGATAATAACCAAAAGATTTTGTGGGGTATTGACCAAAACCAAATGATTGGTTCTGATTGTATCCCATGGTCGGTTGGAAGTTATTCAAAGATTGAGAATTACAACTCAACTGATTACCACCATAATATTCCTGGTCTTGTGCATCATACATGTTATTTCCATAAGGAAACATGATGACATACAAATAGTAAGAGAAAAAAAAATATAACTATAAAAAAATATAAAAGTGATATATACAACCTGTTTTCATAATCTACCTCCCGCTTTTGACGGTTGACGAATTCCTCCGACGAGTTATTTCCACCATGAAAACCTAAAAACCTGAAAAATATTAAAATAAAAATATAAAATAGAACAAAAAAAAATCTCAAACAAGAAAAAATTCCCAACTGCTCAACGGCATCGGCGCCAAAATTTGATACGCGTCATAGGTGCAACAAATTACTTTACATATTTCCCACTAATACTAACAATATTATAGTGGTGGTAAGGATCGCTCCCACGATGAGTTATGTAATTGTTATTTGTTTTCAACTTCTTATGTAACCAAGGGGGTTATAGAATAACTAAACTAAGTTATACTAATAAAAACAAAGTAAATATAGGTTGAGAGCAAGGTGAGAAAATATTGGTTATGGATTTCATCTTCAATCGCCAATCATGTTCCTCAATCAATTAGAACCATCATCCCTTCTCTCTTCGTATCAATAACCCTAAAGTATCCTCAATTAGTGTAATACTTCTTTACGTCTCCACATGTCAAGACATACTGCAATCGCTAAAATATGAATTCTTTTCCACCAAATAACCTAGTGCGTATCGCTAACTTGAGGAAAACATTAATATTCGTGACACGAGTTATTCATAGGCAATACATCCTACTTATCGTGGCATATTCAACCTAGGCCAAGATTTACTTGAGACTTTCTTCACGAATCGCACTTGTAATAATCCCAAATCGATACTTGTTGCTAAGGTTCCTAATAGAATTACCTAAGAACCCTAACTAGCTGAGAAAAGCTCTCGATCTTATTTAATTTGCAACTTGAACATTCAAGAGAAAAATCATATTGTATGAACCCAATCACATAATTGTTATACACCGTAAAACATGAACGATAAAAGAGATCTTAAATATAAAAAATAATCATCCAAATCGATTCATATGTTTAGGATTTCGGATTGCATCCCCAACCAATAAAAGAAAGTTACTTAATGATGGATTTCTCAAAACCCATGGAAAATATACAAGAGAATATGAGGAAGAAGAAGATGAAGAAAGTTTCACGGTTTTTTCCCTAAAGGGGAAAACCCTAATTGGCTCCAAACTCCTTTTCTTATGTTTTAGATGATATGATGGTAGATGGTATGATCTAGGAAGTCTTCTTATATAGGTGTAGATGGTGGATTTTTTATAAAGGCTAAAATAGTAAAATTACTGCGACTCTGCAGTAGAAGTATAGAAATAATATGATTTTATATGTCAGTGATGGGCATAAGAACTATGAAATTCATATTTTATATTCAACAAAAAAATAGAATACAAAACTCTTACCATGGGCATCATATGTTGATCCTGTAGCCTATCTGGATATATATATATCCATATATTCATAATATTAGGCTCACCAGGATGAGCTTTCAATATTCTATAAGAATATATGATATTTATGCTGAATATTCCGCTATCCGGACAAATCTATACCGATAATTTAGGATATTATCCGAAGATTCGGATACCGGATATCGGATAAGGATAATTTATCGAATATCTACCCCTTAATGAAACAGATACAGAACAGCTAATATTCGTCGTATTATTATCCGATATCCGATAAGTTAGAGGTATTAATGTAATTTTATATATAAGTATATAAAACACATTAGGAATCACCATTAACCCTAGTGAATTCCCTTAGCCGATCATGTTTCACTTTCAGTAGACGCATCTATCTCTTCTTATTCCACTTTCACGTACAGAAACTAAAGATCTTGAGTACCAGATTGTTATCTCCTTCATCAATAATATCAATCTTCATCATAAATTCGTAATTTGGCGACCTTCAATTCGCCGAAAATTACTTTTTTTCTTCATTTTTTTTCTGTCTACATTCTACTAATTCATCTCTTGTTGTTGTTGTTTTGATCAGGAATTGGAACAATTGGAGGACTTAGAAATTACGAGCACAACTTACAAGTGAACTTCAGGTGGCTTTTACATTATTTAAGATTTTGTTCATCACATATTTTCTATTGATCTAAAGTACTTTCTTCAACTGATTCATTTAATTTTTGTTGTTTTGTGATCAGAAATTATCCACTATTTATTTTTTATCAGAAGAAATTACCCACCGCTAATCAAGCCAAACAACTTCAAGGTAAAGATATCTTATTATTTGTCCATGAAGGAATCAGTAGTAATTACTAATCTTTTAGAAATTTATTAAGGTACTGACTTAGTTTATCCCAACGCTTGTAAAAATTGCTCGAGATGTCTTGGTTGTTCCGATGTCAACTGTAGCATCAGAATCTACCTTTAGTGGTGGTGGTAGGGTACTTACAACACATAGGAGTTCACTAACTTCAGAAGTTTTCCAAGCATTACTTTGCTTAAATGACTGGTTACCTGATCTTAAAGGTTAATATGTAATTTTCTTATTTATTGGTGATTTCATTTATATACTTCCCTATCTCACAACTATAGTTTTTTTTGTTATTTCAGATGTTGTGCTTGATGACAACAAACAAGCTTAGGTGAAGGTGGAATTCAATAATGCAAACATCTAGTTCTTAGGTATGTAATTTATTGCTTTTAAACACTCAACCAGTAGTTTAGTATTTTCCTGCTTTTATGATTCCCTTTTGAGTATATGAAGATAAACAGATATACACTGTGAAAATTTATGACATGAATACACAGGTACTTTTAGTATCTAAGTATGTGTAATTGAATAGTTAATTCTTATAAAAATAAAGTAAAAAGTCTTGTACATATAATTGCGGATAAGATTTCACATGGATTTATCCAACGATAGACACCTCTACAATATGTTTCCTTGATTGCCAGGTATCATCTCAAAATGTATTACCCTTATGTAACTTAAAAAGGGATTAATCCTTACTACCAGGGGGAGAATCAGGTAGGGGATTAGTGCTTAAAAGCTAGACATTGCTTTACCATGTGTTAGTTTCCTTAACATATTAAATATGTTTCAATCTAGTGTTATTTATTCTTTGCAAGCTTAAAACGAGAACTTGTTTATGCTTGATTAAGCTGGTCTTAGCTCCTTATGTCTTCTTTCATGATTGATAAGCATTACCTCTGGAATGAGAATTTGTTAGTGCTTTTATTCACCTCATTCAGTGTTGATTGTTGAGTACTAACTAACATATTCCATTGTATGCAGGTATGTCTATATTAGGACTTAAAAGAAGATAGAACACGTACTAGAAGTAGAAGAAAGAAATAGAAGAAGCTTTTTTTTTAACTGAAATGGAAGAAAGATAGATGATGATCATAAGATCAACTGACAAGGAAGGATTCAATATTTTGTATTTCTTTGTTTTCTTGTATAAACAAGTAGTATTTATTAAGTAATTTTGGAGCTTTTGTCTTATCTTTGTTAAGTAATTTGGAGCTTGTCTTTGAATCTTTGATAAGATCCTTTTTTTTTTGTATAAAAGATCGAATTTAGCAGTGTTATGTTTAATTCAGTAATGATTTACCTAGTTATTCCTGTTTTGTTTTAATAACTAGATCGGAACGGATAATTTAGGATAATATCTGATATCCGTTAAGATTGACGGATACGGATAAGGAAGCAAATTTTAACTATCCGTCGAATATATATAGGATACGTATATTCGGCAGAAACTAAGGGATACGGATATTCAGCAGAAATTAACGGATACAGATATGGAATAATTACTATTTGTTCCGATAGCTACCGTTGACAGACCTATCTTGCTCCATTAGCCATGGCCGGTTCCACCTTGGTCGGTCCTCCTCTCTCCCTCCTTCATCACTTCCCTCTTTTACCATAATTAGGTTTTATTACCTAATATTTTAATTGGTCTTAACACCATTAGAACCCGCTACCACCACCTCGTGCTACCACCAATTTGGTTGGTCCCTCTGCCACCAATTGGTCAGCCTTTCTCCAACAAATTGGTTGTCCCTTCTACCACCCGACTGGTCCCTCACCTGCCACTCTTTGATTGGTCCATCTTCCATATTATGATTTTATCAATTAAAGAGTGTAATTTAATTGGTTCTGCTACAAATAGTTAAAATAGTCTGACCATCAATATTTTAATTGGTTCTTCCGCAAAATAAATATTCTAATTTTTTTACTTTGCTACTCAAATCATTTGACAATAGGATGAAATTAAATATTTTACGAGATACTAACACTAGCATTCATACAAGTTGATGCTCATACGAATTGATACTCATACAAATTCTTGTTAATGCTTAACATATCAAACATTGTAGAATATACAGGCGCATATATATATTGGTCTCTGATCGATCCGTCAATCTCATTAGACATGTGCTTATTACCGATCCAACAAGATCATATGAACATCATTGCTGCCTCAGCTGATACAATGATATGCCACAACTACCAATGTCAAAACCATTCAGACTCTTTGTCTATGATATATTAAGCACTATTGCTTCTCTCATCATACGTTTTATGCTTCATCTACCAATGAGCCATCTTGCCATACTCATCACTGGGAAACATGCTAGACCCATCAATATGCTAAGACTAACAATCTAGTTAGGTCAACAATTGACCAAATAATACACGTCTATAAAATAAACTTAACCATACTCGAGACAATAATTATGTCATATGGGGGGTATTCACTAGGATTTTGGTATGACGGTCTACAGCACGCGCGGTGTAGCAATGCACCCATAATGAGAAAATAAATAAGTCGTGTCGGCAGTAGAAGAAATGAATGGAATAGTGGTCGTACAACCGCCAAGTTCCACTAGCATGAAAAAATTGGTTTTCACCATGATTTCCACTTCTCACTTCTCTGCAAATATCACCACTTATGAGATAAATGTGTTAACTTCCAATGATATAAATAGTTTCTTCAACCTATTGAAAAACAAGAACAATCATCTGATAAGCATACCGAGAAAATTCAAACTTACATAAGATAATATGATTTTCATCTTCATAGCAGTTCAACACATCATATCACTAGCATTCAATTCCATTGATCCCAATACCTTTGATGCTTCCCTCTCTACAGATCAACCCTTCTCCTTCCTTAGTGAGTGAAACAAAATTGGAACGATCATTCCTTGACTCTCGAATCTTAAAAGTACTTATACAGTACAAATGTTTTGCGTCTATACGAATTGCTCTGACTAGCATCAACTTACTCCATCATTTCCCCCTTTTTTGCCTAAATTCGTTTTTACCCACAAACAGTAGGAAACCAAGTATAGAAGTGCCCGTGCTCAAATACCGGTCATACTAGGTTTTGGAAACTCAAAAATAGCATTTAAAACCTGTCAAAACACCTAGCTCACGTATCTGCCTCCGGCACCTGACCTCTGAGGCAATTAAAAGTTCCTGAGTTTTCCCTCGACGGTTTGACCCTCCGAGGCAATTCTAAACTTGTTTCTCTCATAATTTCTTCATACACCGTCAGAATGACCTTATTCTTTCGCCGTTGGCTTCGTATTCTCGTTCTCTTCGAAATGGTGAGAAGAAATTCTGGATTTGAATGAGTTCCACTGTGTATTTGGAATTTATTCCTTTGTATCACTCCATTTCCACTTCTTTTAGAGATATAACCTAGTAAAAGACATATTATGCAAAAGTAATAATAGTACAAGGTAATACACAAAATATCTTACAAATAAGTGTGAAAAAAATAGTACTCAAAACATGTAAATTATGCACTTATCAAAAAAAAAATTGCACATTTTCAGTGATTTGGGTTGTAACATATAAAAAAAATTGTTCCAAAAATATCCATGGTTGATGATAAATATGTATGTCGAGTAACTATAATTATTTTTCTTTTTCTTATTTTTAAAGTTACATGACATATTTTGCTGAATCTTGAAGTCAATATCTGTGGTACAATCTGGTATTTTTTTTATTCCAGAAATTAGTATAAGTATATGTCTCGATATTCGGATAATACTTTACGAAACTTGAAGTTTTCGTATATGAGATGAAAATATTATACGCCATAATCAGGAGAAACTATACACTACCATAAGCTTATCAATTTCTTCCCTATTATGATCAAATAAAAAAAGGTTACCATTAAGTAGGCGTGAAAATATATCTTTTATCTTTTCCATAAGCTTATGTCGTTTGAAATTGCAAATCCAATCACATCTAGAAAACATGTGGTGTTTTAGGTACATACTACAGATAGTGCTTTGGTAGAGTATATTATAACACAATTCACATTTTCAAAATTAATATCTTCTCGTTTGAAGATCAATAGATTATAACGACCGTGGACACTGGTACCAGTAAATTTGAATTTTCAAAATATGAATACACTGGAGAATTGGGTGGGATTATTGTAAACTAATGATTGTCGAATATTTATTTATAGTATCTACTGAAATAATAAATGATGATAGTTGTGAACCACTTTGCAGAAGAATATGACAAATGTGATTGGTAGGCACAAAATCCAAATTATGTTGGATTAAAATCTCTTGGATAACGCAATATTTGGATCCAAGACTTAACACCTTAAACGTGCAAGCTTAAATTCTGGAAATTAGGTTAATGTAGTTTTCATACGTTATATGAAAAATATGATCGTTGTAAAAACAATTTGAGGGTTTCATCTTTTTTCTCAAACCCCTAGGATTGGTTCAATAATACTTTGTTCACCCTGTATGATGCCTTTGGTGCGTTAGTCCTTGAAGGACTTGTATTGTATTCACACAATAAATATGGTCAGAGAATATTTTTCGAATTTGTAATACTTGGAAGATTCAAATTATATTCAGGCAACCACCTGACTCGATTATATCAGTTTTAACAATCTTTAAGTGTTTTTCAAATGTTTTTCAAAGTACCAAAGTCCGGATTAGTTGATGATATCAACTTCATAGGTCTCTTGAAGAGTCCTTAATAACTAAAATCCACGTTTAAGCAGCATAATTATTTATTTTTATTTATTTTTCTTGAACTGCAGTTCCAGAATTGTGTTTGCATAAAACTTTTATATTAAATAGACTATACATCCTGTTTTCATGCTTGTTTTTTGTAATACTCATATAGTTGAGTTAGCATCCATAAATACGTCAAAAGTTGTAGTCTTTTTCTTCATTTCAGGTTTTGTCCCATGTGGTTTTCCTAACAAGGTTTTAACGAGGCAACATCTCGTTATCGTTGAATTTTCATTTAAAATGTTGATATTCTGCTTTTACCTTCGTCCGAATTTTTTCCCATTGGGTTTTACTGGCAAGGTTCTAGTGAGGCAATTTAAATTCAACATGATCATCCATGGGGGAGTTATTATATAATTTTGGTAATTTATTGGATGCCCATATTTAACTAGACCAAATTAATTAACATAATCACTTCCTAGGAATTTGGATGTATTTCTTAACCATATAAGGTTTAATAACAAATACAGTTTTTGTTCACATATGGTAATGTATGCATATTGGCACTTTTTTGAAGAAACTACATCAACTACTTCCGCAAATCATCTTCGAGAAGTTAGGAATCCATGATACAAGTCCTCAATGTATTGAAGAAGAACGTAAACTCAGCAAGAGTATTAATCGAAGACAACATTGCTTGTGTTACACAAAAAAATACTTCATTAACTACCAATTTTCTTCATGAAAACATAACAATCTTTTGCATTCAAAAAATTCATTCACTGAAATTGAGAAATCTCGATTCAAAGATTTGCAAGCCGAATATTTACCGAAGTACTCATCAGGTGGAGCACCATCATACAAGGTGCATTCTACTGGACTTATCACGGTGTATTCTTTTTTCTTCGTCAAGGTTTTGTCCCACTGAGTTTTACTTGTCAAGGTTTTCACGAGGAAACATATGTGTCTCCAACACTGTTTGAGTCTTAACATGCTTATGTAATTTCAGGTTTTTCTCTTTTGAGTTTCCCTGGTATATTTTTAATAACTTAGCCACAGCGGTCATCAGGAGTGTTATAAACCTGAAGTTTAATTACTAAGATGCCCTTGTGTCTAAGATTAGAGTTTACATATCTTGGGTACCAAGTCTTCAATCTGTATAAACAGATATCTAAACTCTTTTATTCTACACATATAAAATAGAATTCTCTCTCCTTCTTCCAATCTACTTTGTATCTCTTATTCTCTACTTTCTAGTTACGTAACAATTAATAATGTATACTTAAAAGGTTAAGATTAATTTAATCATGCAAAAAAAAGTTAAAAATACAGAATCAATCCAAAACTTATTATTTTTAATTAAAATTTTATATTATAGGCTAGACGTATATACCATATCAATGATGGGTTTATGGAAGTGAGGGGCTCCATTCTTCAATCTCTAGATATTTCCACTAAAAGAAAAACCTAAAAAGAAAACTAAAATAATTTGTCTGATGTGTGTTAGAAATGCGTCTTATTGAAATCAAGCGAACTAGAGAGAAAATTTGTAAATGTTTTATAAATGGGATAACTGTCAGTAATGATAGATACAAAGCTTATATAGTCAGAGGACTAACTGTTACAACAGACTGTAACATACCAATACAGAAAACAATAAAATAAAAAAGAAACTAATACTCTCGTTACACCTCATTATCCTTGCACTCCCCCTAAAGTTATGCACGACACAAGTACATCAGCTTGTTAGCCAAAGCAAAAAAGAGAGAGGAAACCAAGCCCCTGGTAAACAGATCAGCAACCTGGAGATGTGAGGGAACAAACACAATGGCAAGAAAAGAACAAGTAACTAGATCTCTAATGAAGTGGTAATCTATCTCAATGTGTTTATTTCTAGCGTGAAAAATAGGATTAATATCCAAGCTTGTTGTAGACATATTATCACAATAAAGAGTGAAGGGTTGAGTCAGTGATATACGTAATTTTATGAGTAAAAAAGAAATCCAAAGCACGTAGCTGACGCCACTGCCAGAGACTTGTAATCAGCTTCAGCAGCGGATCTGGAGATGGTAAGATGCTTCTTGGAGGACCATGAGACCAGAGAACTACCAAGGAACACACAGAAACCAGAAGTAGAACGACGAGTATCAGGGAAACCAGCCTAATCTGAGTCACAATAAGCTGTAAGAGAACCACAATTTCCTGAAGCTAAGACAATCCCAGATCCTAGAGTACCCTTAAGGTACCTTAATATACGTTTATCAAGAAGAAAATGATCTTCTATAGGTTGATGCATAAATTGAGCCACATAGTTCACAGCAAAGGATATGTCAGGCCTGGTCATAGTAAGATATTGTAAGCCCCTAACCAAAGATCTGTATGTTGTAACATCATAGAGCAAAGAGCCTTGATAAGCAGAAACCATTGGACCTTTAGAAACTGGAGTCCTGCATGGTTTACATAATAACATACTAAACCTTTCCAAGAGCTCCAATATGTACTTCTTCTGGGTAAGAAGTAATTTGTCATTTGTTGGATGAAATGAAGCCTCAATCCCCAAGAAGTAATGTACGATACCCAAGTCCTTCATAGTATAAGTATAATGAAGAAAACCAATCAACTGAAGAAGAAGAAGAAGAACCTGTGAGAAGTATGCCATCCACATAAAGGAGGAGAAGTATCATATCCTGACCACCAGTGTAGATAAACAAAGAATGATCACAAGAAGACCTGTTAAATCCAAATTCAAGAAGAGAAGAACAATCTCTCAAACCAAGCTCTAGGAGCCTGCTTGAGGCCATAGAGAGATCTTTTCAATATGCATATGAGTTGGTTTAGCTGGATCAACAAAACCAACAGCCTGCTCCATATATACAGCCTCCTTCAAGTGGCCATGATGGAAGGCATATGAAACATCTAGTTGCTTAACAATCCATTTTCTAGTTAAATCAATAGACAATACACACCTGACAGTAGTCATCTTAATAACAGGGATAAAAGTCTCACTGAAATAAATATCATCCAATTGATCATACCCTTTAGCCACAAGTCTAGCTTTAAATCTCTCCAGAATCATCAAAAAGTAATTTGACATTATACACCCACTTACACCCCAAAACATTAGGAGAAGAATCAAAAGGAACAAGTTCCCAAGTACCATTAGCAACCAAAGCTGTAAATTCATCAAGCATAGCCTGGAGCCACTTGGAATCCTTAGAAGCTTGTAAAGTTTTAGGCTCAAGAAACACAGCAAAGACAAAAAGAATAGGATGGTTGTAAAATGAGGGACAAAGTCAGAAGGCAAAGTTTTAGGCTTAAAAATGCCAGCTCTGGACCTGGTAATAATAGTAGTGAAAGGAGCAGGAGCAGAAACATTTATTGTGTCATTGGGAGGTGCTGAAAGAATGTCCAGTAAGGAATCCTCAACAGGTGAACAATAATGAGAGAATACTGAAAGGTCAGAGCTAGTGCATAACTCATACTGGGAAGACAAAGAAGATTATAAAGTGGATAAAGGCAAAGATAGATCGATAAGAACAGTAGGAGAACAAGAAACAGAAGCAGGATTAGCAGATGAACAATGTGAAATATTTACAAAAGGAAAAAATAGATTCATCAAAGGTGACATGAACATAAATATAGATCTTCTGAGCAGAAAGATCATAGCATTTGTAACCTTTATGAACAAGATTGTATCATAAAAAAACACATGCAGGAGATTTAGGACTGAGTTTGTCAGGTCTATAAGGATCCAGATTGGGATAACAGCAACAACCAAATGTCTTGAGAAAATGATAATCAGGTAAGGTGTTGAACAACATTTGAAAAGGTGATTTAAAATGAAGAACCTTACTAGGAAGCCTATTGATTATATATGCGGATGTTAAAAAGGAGTCATACCAAAAATATTTTGGTAGAGAGGCTTGAAAATCCAAGGTGTTCCCCATTTCAGTGTTATGTCTACGTTTTCTCTCAGACAAACCATTTTGTTGGTGAAGATGAGGACAAGAAATTCTATAAGAAATACCACAGTCATATAAAAAAACTTTAAATTTACCCTTCACCAATTCAAAAGCACCATCACATTGTAACAATTTTATTGATGTAGATAACAAGTTTTCAGCCATGTTCTTAAAATGAGTAAAACAAACAACACTATCATCCCTAGTTTTCAAAGGATAAATCCAATAGAACCTAGAGAAGTCATCTACTAACAGAATATAATACTTGAAACCTAAAGAGGATGCAATAGGAGCAGGTCCCCATATATCACAATGAATCAACCGCAAAGGTTTTGTAGCGACCCTCTCTGAATTGTAAAAAAGGAAGCATGCGATGCTTACCCAACTGACAAGGAGAACACAACTGTGGAGAAGGAGAAATTGAAAACCGGCTGAAGAAGCCACCTTGTGTAAAATAGTAGAAGAAGGATGTCCAAGCTTTCTGTGCCAGAGATCAGAAGTGCGTCTAGAAGCATTGTGAGCAACAATCTGAGAAGCCTGCAGAGTAGTCATTGGTTACAAATTTTCCTTCACAAAGCCTTCATCCAAAACAGTTTTAGTTTCCAGATCCTTGATTTCGTATCCCTAAGGAAAAAATTCAAAAGACACAGAGTTTTCCTTAGTAAATTTAGTAATGGATATAAGATTCTCTTTACTACTAGGCACATAAAGAACATCATGTAAATGAAACTGTGCAGAATTAGTGTCTAAAGTAGTATCACCAGTTTGCAAGATAGAAAGAAATTTACCATCACCCACCATGACCTGATCATTACCTGTATAAGACTTGGCATTAGAAAGACAAGCAGAGCTATTAGTCATATGACAAGTTGTACCTGAGTTAGAAATCCAGCAGGAAGTCATATTTGGATCATTACAAACAGTAGATGAATTCAGTTTAATGCTGTGAAAAACCTGTTGTAAAATATCAGAAGTAGCACCAGATGTGGATGGTGTATCTTTAGCAGAACCAGACTTACTAGGAGCTGCAGAAGAATCCTTAGTGATAGGGGTATAACGCCATCTACAGCGAAAAACTGAATGTCTATGGATCTTACAAATTTGGCACACACTAGAACTAAATTCAGACTTAGAATAAGATTTCCCATCAGATCCATGAGACTTCTGCTTAGACTTATAAGATTTATTAGTATAGAATGCAGAATTCTGAGAATCCACCATGGATTTGGACTCAAGCTCCATAGCCTTCAGATATTTCTCATGATGAAGTAATTTGGAATGTAATTCATCAAATGTAAAATCAGTCTCCTTATAACTCATTGTAACAACAAATTGACCAAAATCATGACCTAATCCTTGCAATGTATACATAACTAGATCTGAATCATCCACAGGAAAATCAATAGCAGGAAGAAAATCAGCAATTGATTTGACATCATCCATATAGTCAAAGATATAACGATTACCTCATTGTCTAAGAATCGAGTTCTCAAGATATAACCAGGTTTTCTAGCAGTTTTACGACCAACAATGCTACCAAAACACGATCAGAGAAAGTAGCATTTAAACAAGACATAACGAATCGGTTGTATTTTCGCCAAGTATAGTACTCAGGATTTAAAGACCTCACGTCATCAATCTTGATAAACTGAACCGGTTCTTGAATAGTGCCATCAACATAATCAAATAGCTCTGTGGTAATCAAAATAGATTCAAACTGATTTTTCCAAATCAGATAATTGGAACCATCAGCCTCAAGTTTGACAGATACAAAGTTAGCAATATTCGAAAACGGTACAGAAAGATAAGATGCAGAAGTTGAATTTGAATGAGTAGAAAATTAATTTGTGTGATATGATGAAATCGTTGGATTTGGAGGAGTTTCAAGATTATCTTCGATTGCCATAAAATTTGTAAATAGATTTCTCAAGGCTAATTCAGAAAGGAAAACAGAAAAGGATTGAGATTTAAAATATTTGAAGAATGAAAATGGTATGATACTATAAAAGAAAGAGAACTAGACAGAAAATTTATAAATATTTTATAAGTGGAATAACTTTCGGTAATAACAGATACAAAGCTTATATATCCAGAGGACTAACCGTTACACCACTGTAACGAACCGATTCTGAAAACAATAAAAGAGAAAAAGAAACTAATACTTTCGTTACAACTCGTTATCCTTACACTGATATGTGTCCAAACTATAATCACATGCGTGTCGGGTCTTCTCCGCATCTCGTATCCCACGCCGCGCGCTGGAAACTCCACAAAATCTGGTGCCACCGCTCCGGTACGGAATGTAATAATTTTTCTTGATGCAGTAGGTAGAAACTCTCACATTCTAATACTGACTTTAACTACCCTGGTCAATTTTGTCCCATTCTATCGAGATTCATACCACGCCATCAAAAGCAAAAGGCAGTATATCAGCAAAATAAAATAAGAAAAGGTACGTGATTCACGTGTACACCCACGTGTATTTTCGATTAATAGCAAACAGTTAGTAGTTCCTACTCATTTTGCTGAATTTGATAACAAACACAAACCTATATACTTGTGGAGTCTTTTGATTACAGAGTATTCATACTAAGAATAACAAGAAAACAAAGATAGAGAGATCATCAAAATCATTCCAACTGTCCTGATTGATTGATAAGGATAACAATGGTGATTTGTTGTTCCTTGCAGAGTATGGTGGACAAGATAGGTCCTCATGGAAGTTTGATACTAGTTCAAATTATAACAGCAAGCTATGTAGTATTAAGTAAAGTTATAATGGTTCAGGGAATTAGTTCTACTGTTTTCTTAGTTTATCAATTCATTTTAGCCACTCTTTTCATGGGACTTCTCGCTTTCATCTTTGAAAGGTTAATTAAAAACTATCCATTTAATAATCTCCTACTGTTTCTCATCAGATTAATCTCTAAAATTCTCTTGTTTCTTACAGAAAGAAGATGCCTCCTCTTACAAAGCAAATTTTAGGAGGCATATTTTTTTTGGCTTTGATTGGGTATGTGTCTACAATCTTTACGTCCATTATATTACACCCTAGCTTACGTTTTGTTTCCTACATTCCGATTATTTCTAAGAATTTACTGAGTACGGTTGAAACATAGTGAGGCTAATTTGAAAGTCCATGATAAATTTAGTCATGATTATTTTAACAAAGTAGGTTTTATTTCTTGTTTTGGATGCAGAGTGACAATAGCACAGATTATGTTAGCAACAGCTCTCTACTTCACGTCAAGTACAATTGAAGCATCAGTACTTAATATGATACCTGCAATCACATTCGTTCTTTCTCTTATTACTAGACAAGAAAAACTTCAACTACACACATTATGGGGAATTGGCAAAATCTTTGGAACTTTGTTGTCAATTTCTGGCGCATTAGTTCTTATGTTTTGGCGTGGAGGATCATTAGTTGAAACAGTAAAATCTTTGTCTCCTAATGATTTCATCTTCATCGGCATGGGTATTAGTGTTAGTACTATGACCATCGGTTTAGTTATGGTCATTTTAGGCGTTCTCGCTTTCAGTACATGGATTTTAATGCTGGTGAGTCTAAAATTCAGCCTTAGTCACGTATAATTAAATGTTAGGTCCACAGACTCGATTATACAATGGAGTTTGTGATCATAATCAAAATTGCATTTCAGCTTTGGGCATGTCATTTATGTTGGGCGCGAGTATCAATCTCAAATTTGTTTGATATTCCTTTCACTTGCTTTACAGTATCCTGATATCATAATAAATCTGTCAAATATATAGGAGCCGATGACAAGAAGGTATCCGGCTGAGTTATCGCTGACTACTATAATGTTTCTATTTGCAACGCTGCAAACAGGGATAGTAGCTATTGCCCTTAACCGTGAGGCATCCCAGTGGCAACTGAAGTGGGATTTAGAGCTCCTTAATATCGTCGTTGGTGTAAGTATTTAGACACGCAATTTGTTCTTTGGATCAGTACAATCTGTTAGATTTTAAGGTGCACACAGAATTTCGATTTTGCCAAGTCATGAGTAGGTCAAAAACCTCATGGTACATTTGCTTGCATATTGGTTGCTTGATACCAAATTTGCATATTATTTATGTAGGGAGCTTTAAACAGTGGACTAGCGAACTTTTTCGTGGCATGGTGTGCAGGATTAAAAGGCCCTGTATTTGTAGCCTCTTTTGCTCCTCTTGGTCTTCTTTTCACCACCATCTTAGAAACCATATTTCTAGGCCAAACAATGGGCACTGGCAGGTAAGATCGTTTCACCGCCACTTTTCTTTTCTTTCCTTATGGCCTGGTTATTAATATTTAATCGTGGTGAATGTTGATGCAGTATTTTTGGGTCAGTGATGATAACAGTGGGGCTATACATATATCTATGGTCCAAAGCTCAAGAAGAAAAATACCAAATATTGATAGACGCCGGTGATCTTGATGATCAAATGACTTCTTCACTTCTACAAAACAATCAAATTCAACAATGCTAAAGCTGAGTTCATCCTTGTCACTATGCAGTACTAAAGGCACATACTACTCTTTCTCTCTCTTCCCTGCTGCAATCATCGATTGAGGGTCAATGGTGAGTCCATCATGAAGCAGGTTATTCTTTTATAAGCTGGATGGCCTCTCAGCACACTCAACTAATCTTTTAAGTCCTGTGATTGCTGTAAATGTTTCATAGAAGTTTCATAGCCATTTAATAAGAAAGTGAATAATTTTTTCCCAAATATTCATTTGGCATTATATTAAGCTGAGCATACTCCCATTGAGACTGAACGTTATTCTCATCGTCTACATTAACCTTATTCAAATCAAAAGATAATCTTCTGCATTGTTATGATCTATCAACAGTTTTGTTCTGATTAGTGGGACTGACCGTTATCGCCTCACAAAGGCTCATCTTACCCAAAGCAGTTCTTGTAAAGCGTATAATGATAGTACTAATGATGATTCTTCCAATAATACAAAACTAGGCAACTATTTATGTAATTATTCAACTTGTGGAACCCGAAAAGGTGTGAAAAGTGAAACATTGGTGAGAGGCTCTAGAGTCTTGAGAGGATGGCAGAGATTTCCAAGGAAGCTTATATTTAGCATTTTAGTGCAAAGAACTCTTAGCCAAAGGTTCATGATTCAGGATTTCGCTTCATTTGAAAGACATTTCGTTAAGAACTCATCTTAATAAATATGAATTTACATATGCTAAAATACACCATTACCCACTCCTTACGGTTCATGTGGGATAAAGAATAAACATAAAACAGAAATTGGTAAAAATAAGGCTACACTAGCCAGGTATCAAAAGAAAAAAAAAATGAAAATATTACAAACGCAAACTAATACTCGTAACCATAATCCTCATCATTACCATACCCGCTTTCTCCATTTCCATAATACGATGCTTCATCACCATAGTAGTCTCCATTGCCATCTTCCTCATAATCCTCATTTACGAGATCTGATTCAGGTTCTTCCTCCTCCTTACCCTTTAAATCCACTTTAGCAGGAGTATCGCTTTTATCAGATTCAGTGCGTTTCTTTTTTATGGCCTCAGCAGTTGTCTATCAAATAAGAAGAAGAAAATTAGTAAACATCTTCAAATAAATTAAGCGAAGATGGTAACGGCAACCAATCTGCCCTATAGAAACATTCACAATTCTTCAAGGAATTTCCATCTTTAAAAAAGATTTCATTAGAAAAGAACGTACAGAGTCATCAAAGAGTTTGTCCAACACATCGTAGTTAATTTTGGAGCTGAGTCTCTGCGAAAGGAAAGATAGACATAGATATAAGAAGAAATACCGTACAAATCTATAAACAGGATAGGCACACACAAAAAATGAGTATTCATGATAAATTGCTTGAAAATTTGGTGCACGGATGTGATGTGGATATTATTTTATCCCTGCTTTGAACTGTCTTCATTGTTCTACTGAAGAATACCCAAAGTGACCCATGTACCTTTTTAGTTAGCATTTGGCGAGTGGCTTCTGCAGCAGTTTGAGCAGGAGCCATGTTCTTGGCATCAGCAGCTCTTTTTTGTTGCCTTTCCTGTAATTCCAGATAACATTCAGACATTTGTTATAATTTGCTGATAAAAAAATCTAGGTGTCGCTAATTCATAAGCAGGAAACCATAGCTTCTTTCCACTTCAAAAATTGAACTTAACCAAGCTCGCGAAATCAAATAAGTAGAAAGAAACTATTCCATGTATGCTGGAATAGTGTGGTGATTTATGTACCCTGGGTTGGTGTCCCAATACCACTCTTGGACGCAGAGCTCATCCACAGATAACCAGGGAAAAATCAGAATTCAATCATCTCCTCATCCGGTTCCACATATTCTATCCATATAGCCCCTATAATTTGATTATTTTCCTACTCTCATTGTTTCAATGTGGATTGAGTGATCTAAGAAACTAGTTAACATCTGAAAGTGAACTGTCAACATTGGTTAAAATAGACATAACCGTGTATCAGAAAGTACCTTTCTTGTCTTGGCAACAGCAGCTGCAGCCACTGCAGCAAGTTCCTGTGCTTCTACTGAACAGTTCTTAAAATTGGCCAGAAATGCCTCCTTAGCAGCGGTGGCGGCGGCTTCTTTAGCTGTTTGTTCCTATAAAGGTTCGCAGATCAACAATACATTGGCCAAGTAGTTAGTAGGGTAGTGGACCAACCACTCCAGCAGTTTCCAACATAAATATCCCCTGGAAACATGATCTGAAGCACAATTTATTTTATTCCTTTTACAGCATAAATTAGTTTTTCTATTTGAAATTTGGAGATGGGTCACCTTCCATTAACACATTATGAGGATTGATGTTTACGGACACATGTGAAAATGACAGTGAACAGTGAAGATGAATGATTACCTCAATGTACTCCTTGTTCATCTCTTCCCAGATTATCTTTTTATACTGTTTTTCCACCTCGTTGTGAAGGTACCCGTCCACCTGTACAACACGTATTATTTTTCAAATCATAATACTACTACTGGATACAAAGTAAGACGGACGCAGTTACTAATGCAGTCAATATACCTAATCAAATTTATGCAGTTCATTACATGAGAGGTTACAGGTGGAGATGATCATCAATTAGATGTAGGTAAATTGAGAATGCAGACACCAGGAAATACGAGGAATGGGAAGTTGATAGATAAAGAACACGAGAGGAGGAAGACATAGAACAATGAACACTAACACAATCAAGCAGCAGACCTCATCATCGTCGATATCAGACAGGCTTTCTGATGTGTCGCCAGCAATAGCTTCCATATCATCATCACATTGTGGTTGATCAGATGCACCCTCCTCTACTACCTTATGTCCAACTGTAGCACCTTCTTGTGTCCCTGAAGCAATAAAATCATACTAACATATGACATAGCGAGATAATAGTTTTGTTTAATATTTGCTTTAGCTACCAGTCTAGCTAGGGCAACTAACCGATATATTGTGATGGTTTGGGACCCAGTTTCTCTTTTTCAGTGACATCTTGGTTCTCCTCGAAGAGATGCTTGGAACTTTTCTCCAACTAGCAAAGAATAACACACAAAATAAACATGAAAACATCGAGAGATGGTAATGAGGTGTGAATTTTAGGCAGGTTGAAGATAGAAAAGCTGTACTAACCAAACTTGATTCTTCTGCATTGCTATCTGTAGCCGCTTTCGCCATTCTCTCCCTTTCAGCACGCTGGAATGCTGCAGGTTCTGAACCTCCTTGAAGTCCTCCTGAGAGTATGAAGAACTACAAAAACAATGAAAGCATGAGATTAAAAGCATAAACTCACTGGACCTTGCAATATAAAAGAACAGGTGGCTAGAATTTTACATCATCATAACAAGCTTTACAAAGCCCATGCGCAAAATGAGGGTTTCCAGTGCCTTTGTGTTCACAAAGTAAATCCACCTTCTTGCATGATTTAGTCGCCAGATTTAGCTCTTGTAATGAACTACCTTGTTTCTCATACTCAACTGCTTTCATCTCGAACTCTTCAATCTAATTACAGGGTCAAATACTTGATGAGCAAATCTTAGGAGGCAAAATACTTGTGAGCAAATTTTAGGGAGGCAAAATAATTTTGGAACTTAAAAGAGAAACAACTTGGAGTGCAGAAGCGTGACGAATAGAAGTTAAGAGTGAAAAGGGTTAGAAAAGAGGGATAAACGGAATTGCACCATCTCAAACTACACTAACCCTTCTTTTTATTTATGTAGAGAATATTACTAAAACCCTAATAAACTGACTAAACTTGGAAAACAAGAAATACCTATTTTAATTAAATAATAATAATAATAATAATAATAAAAGAAATACTAGTAACCTAAATATAATTGATGTCTTACATCACAACTAGATTGCTTAAGAAAATAAAATTAGATCTTGTAAACTGTATCAAGCTATCCCATTCTTGCTTCTCCCAACTGGTTATGTATTCTTAAAAACAAATTTTTGTTGGATTTCTTAATGTACTAAAATTATTTCAGGCTGTCCAATATATATATACATGATACCTAGTGCAAATATTACTCCACCATATGATGTACGAAATATACAGCCTCATGGCGAATTCTGCAAAAGAAAATCTAACATCAGGAGTTCTTTAAGAAACCAGCACTCATGCCCCGGGTCAATTCTTAACCCACTCCTCGCCAGCCCATCTTCTCCAAGTGCATAAGACAACTTTAGCAGAGATTGCCACATCATAGCACTGGATCTAGTCGAATTAAAGTCTATAGAAGAAGAGAGTTTCGGATGGTTAGCTTCTTCAAAAGAAGCATCCAAGAAGAGTGTCACATCACATGACCATCAAGAGTAACTTCGAATGGTTGAGGGAAAACCTTTCAACACCCTGAAAGGGATAGCCAGCTGTGCTCAGAGAATTCTTAACCCAGGGCTCAGGAATACCATGAGAATAAACCCTCCGAAATCCCATAACAGAAAGATTCCCAAAAGAAACCGTCAACAAGTGATTTCCTCCAAAATTCCATGAGAAAGATAACCTCCAAATTACCATGTAGTTCTGGCAATAAGTGGTGTTCTACTATACGATAGTTCATTCTCGAATCGAGTAATAATAGCCTTAACTAACGAATATCCACAATCTAAGGTTAGGGTAATAAGCTTACCGTCAAGCTCCCTGACTCGGTGTTCTCAAATTCAACCAAGCGTTTAGTTAATGTTGCTTCACAGATATGCACAACACTTACCTGTATATACATGAAAAAAACCATTTCATTAGTAACATACTATCCAAATACCACTGCAGAGTTGATCGTTATTGTACACATAACATGATGAAAAGAAACTCAAATACATAGGAAAATGTTGTATTATATTTGGTCCAGGGAATTAGAAGCCAGATTATTTAAAGATTCTGAACAATGTAATTCCTGAAATCAGTTCACTGGAACAATGTTTTTTGGATAATGGATCGAAGTATAATGACTTTTGAATCGGCTATAAAACAGAAAATGCCGAAACTGACAAGATTTTTGGAACTACTGGGAAGAAATAGTATTCGCCTGACTTACAACATTTGCCTTCGAGTACTTGAGTCCATGGGAAAGTGCAGATATGTATAATGCTGCACCACACAAGCCACTAGGTTTTCGTCCAGTCTGTAAGCAAACAGCCAGTTTAACAACTAATCTATTGTCGTTATGAATTAAGCTTCACACGGTTAAGGGCTAAATTCCACCTGCATCCAATCTCGCTTCATGCTAGCTATGATGCGCAACGCAGTCTTAGGCACATCAGGATTCCTTTCTCCCAGTAAACCTACAATAAACATGACATGTTATTTTTTTCAATTGAATGCACCTTTTAACCACTAATTGACTATCAACATATGCATATAGGGTTACGATCAATTAGATGCAGTATTAACATAATAGGAGAAGCTGGTAAATGCTTACGTTCTGAGAATCGATGAATGAAAAGACTAGGATCAACAGGTTTTTGAACAAAAGGATGCTCTTGAAGCCTCAGCAATTTGCAGAGCTGCAAAAACACAGCTCCTAGTACGTAACTGGAACATAATACCAGGTGTGAGATGAAAACATAGTGACCAATGCTGCGTTCAGAAAAATCAATCGGCATAACGAATACAAAGGCAAACTTACACATTTATCTGCAGGTATTCTGAAAAATCAATGAGAAGATATGCCTTCTTATTTTCACTGCAGATGACAAATAATACATACTAAAAGTTAATTGCAGTATGCTAACACAAACCATTCAGATACTTCAACCTTAAAACTAAGTTTTTGAGAAGCAGTTCCACCAGTCTAGCAGATAGAAAACGTGTGACCCTTCTCTGCGATCTCCACTTACCGACAAGTTATGTAAAGACACGCAGCTGCAACCTGTGCCGTCCTACGCCCCCTAGTGAAATTTCTGTCTACCGCTATCTGAAAATGGAAGAAACAGTCAGGCACTCAAACAAGTTAAAAATAACTGATTTCGTATTGATTTAAACAAAAGAAAAAGAACCTTGTAAAACTGTGCTGCTTCGTCAATTACAGAATCACCACCACCTATGTTAAGACTTATTACCATATCACTGATTTCATCTCTTCCTACGCCAATGTGGAGAATACTAATTAGAATGATTAAACTTCATAAAAGATCAATACTGCTGGAAACGTAAAGTCTAGTCATACATTCCAATTTTCTGGTCACACAATCCTGCAAATAGAAATGTAGATATTCTTACTTGAATGAACCACAAATTCAAGCAGCTTGAAACCTACCTTTATTCAATGTCCTATGGTACGATTCTGAGTAATCACTCTCCACACTCCTCACAAAATTTCCACACATTTGGCTCTACAAAAACAATCGAATTTAGTACTTTCTCGAACATAGTAATTGTACTACTATAAAATAACCAAGTGGGAATAGCCCAGTTGGCCAAGAGACTGGCACGCATACTTGAGGTCAGTAATTCGAGTCTTCAGACTAACCCTGTCAAACATTAAAAAATAATACAACTATAACAATGTAACAAGAACAAACCTGGCCTCCAGCACCTTTAAAAAATGTGACTTCACTGGAGAACATATCCTGATCAATAACCTTTCCACAGACCTTACAGCACCTAACCAAAACAAGGATTTCAAAGGAAATAATGTTATCTTTCCACTAAACACGGGAACAAATTTACATGAATCATAGAACTTACAAGTAGCCATCACCATCTCCACGTTCTGTTGGAGTATTCTTTTTGCAATGGTCACACCAAGGCATTTTTGTAAATTAATGAGTCAAAATTGGATCCCTCTTTAAACCTCGATTACCAAAAGAGTAACCTACATAAACACGAATCATAAAGTCAACGAATGATACAAATGGAATTAGAAGGTTCATATGATGATCATGGAAAACCCTAAAAAGAAAGGAAAATTGAAGTACCTTTTGATGAAATCGAGTATTTTAGAGGAAATGGAGTAATTATGTGATTATATAGAAACAATGAGAGGCGGGAATTGATATTTAAAACTTAGTAGTTCCCGCGAATTAGATCTGAAGCTCTGGGTTGTTACTGGTTAGGGTTTTAAACAGAGAGGCAGAGGAATCTTCAGATACTGACTTTTACCCTTCTAATTTGTTGAATTTACTAACTGCTCAGTTATGTCAACTCTTCTGTCCGTCCTCGAGAGGGCCACGCTGCGGATGAATGAATTTCTTAATTAAAAAAAAAAATTATCGAAAAACTTTGGCGAGGCCTACGAGAGAACAACAAAAGGGTGGCGGTGGTGGGGTGGTGTCCGTTAAACGACTCAGGCTTCCCCAAACCTGGTTTCTACAAATGAAAGCAGGTTCAAAAGCTTTCCTATTTTCAGTACTGGAAATTAAAGGTAAACTGTTTAAAACAAAATAGGAGTTTTATCTTCTAGGTGATTGGAAATGTAATAACTCAAAGTAAATCTTTCTTGGGCAACTTGGTGGTATAGCATGTTGAAACGAACAAGAATCGCCATATTCTCTGCCTATATTTTCACATTTGTGCACTGCAATTTTTTGGCTCATTCAAAAAGTAAGTCTGCTCCTCTTGTGGCTCCCCATTTTCCATTATATCTCGGATGTCCTCTAGCCCCACAGTAGGTGCCTGTAAAATCATAAGCAATTATCCCAGTAAAGGAATTGCCAGAGGCATGGTCAGACAGAGTGCAAATGTTAATTATGACCCTATAAAATACCCAGACTGATGGCTTTGGGGAAGAGTTTGGTAATTCTCAGTATCATTGGAAGTGTATAGAATATGGTTTGGCATGTTGTGCACTCTATTGTGAGAACAGATATGTTGTTTAATGTGTGCAGTAGTGACTTTGTTGTTTGGTTCAACATTTTTGAAGGTATAGTCACATTAACCTTCCAGATGTACCAAAAAATAGTAGCATTAGCACCTATATCCTGATTAGATGTATCATTAGGTTGGAACCAAGAGCTAAGCCAATTGAGGAAAGGTGGTGTCTTCCCCAAAGAACCATGGTTTTGCCCAACCATCTCCTGCCAAACTGCAGTAGCAGCTGCACAGTGAAAGAACAAGTGGTTCATGTCTTCCTTCCTACTTTTGTAAAGTTGGCAGATTGGATCAACGTAGTGCAGAATGTCAGCAGTCTTTACATTATGGGAAGAATGTTGTGTCCATATTCCCAGAGGAAAATTTGGATGACTGGGGCAATATCAAGTTTTCATATGCCTTCCCAGTTCGCAGTTTGAATATCATCTTTGTACTTCATATAAACTTTCTCCTTGTAGAGGGATTTGACAGAGAAATTTTCTAATTCAGTTAGATTCCACTGAACTTGGTCTTCTTCATCAGGATTGGTTGTAGTGGCTAGAATTTCCCTTACTTCATCTTAAGAGAACCAGTAATTGATTTTAGTTTTGTTCCAAGAACCATTGTTAAGCATGATGTGTTCAACTCTGAGAAGGTCTTCTGGGCAGTTGTCAGGTTTTTGAAGCTGAATATTATCCTCCCGGATGTTGATTCTTTTCCCATTACCAATTTTTCATCTGCTATAAGATTGAATGCTAGTTATGCCTTCCATGATGCCTTTCCAAATCCAAGAGTCACCAGCTATAGGTTTAGTGTCCAAGTTAAGAATATTTTTCCCCTCCAAATATTTGGCATGCATTATCTGACCCAAAAGAGAGTTTTTATCAGCTTCCAGCCTCCATTCTATCTTGGTAATCATAGCACTGCTGAAGATTTCCATGTTCATAAACCCCAGCCCCCTAGAGCCTTTAGCTTGCACACAGAGACCCAGGCCTTATGGTAATACCCTTTAGTTTGATCTATATCCTCCCCCAAAAAGAAATCCTTTTGCATTTTGTTTAAGTCCTGGAAGGTTTGCTTTGGCAGTTTGAAACAGTTCATCTGATAGATACTAGAGGTGAAAGTAACAGTTATGATAAGATTGGTTCTTCCCGCAACATTTAAATTACTTTTTTCCCAACTAGCCAGTTTCAGTTTCATCTTCTCCACACAAGGCTTGAAGGAAATGATTTTACTTCTATGGGTGAAAAGTGGAAAGCCTAGGTACTTGTCATCCAAAGCTATCTTTTGAACTTCCATGATGTTGGTAATCAGAATTTCCAAGTTATCATCCACATTTTTATTGAAGAAGACCCAAACTTGGAGAAATTTATGAGTTGACCTGAAGTAGAGCTGAACATTTTGAAAATATCCACCAGATTCTGACTCTCTATCTTGTTGGCTTTGCAAAATAACATGCAGTCATCCGCAAAGAGAAGGTGACTAATGAAATAAGCACTCTTGCAGATTTTGATGCCTGAGATAAGACACATAGATTCTACTTGGAGCAGAGTTATAGAGAGGGCCTTCATACAAAAAAGAAACAGGTATAGGGATAAATGGTCTCCTTGCCTTAGACCTCTGAACGATTTGAAAAAATCTCCAGGCACACCACTGATCAACATAGCTGAGCTAGTGGTAGAGATACATTGATATATTTTGTTGCACCAGTTTTCGTTAAAACCTATCTGACGCATGATAACTAGAAGAAAATTCTAATCAAACCTGTCAAATGCCTTTGCCATATCAATTTTTATCCCCATGGTTCCATTTTCTCCCCTTTTGCCACCTTTGGATCTCATACAGTGAATGATTTCATGGGTTATAGCTATATTGTCATATATTTGCCTACCAGGAACAAAAGCAGATTGATAGGGATAAATAATTTTGTTGAGGAAGGTTTCATCCTTTGATCTAACAGTTTACAAATAATTTTATAGGTGGTGTTGCAAAGACTAATTGGTCTAAAGTGGCTTGGTGTGGAAGGGCTATCAACTTTTGGGATCAGGGATATAAATGTTAAATTAATCTCAGTGAGCAAGTCTTCATATTGGAAAAAAAACTGAAATATTTTGATAATGTCTTCTCCCACAATGTCCCAATTAGCTTGAAAGAAGTTTGGGGGGAAGCCATCAGGGCCTGGATATTTATCCCCAATCATACTAAAAAGAACAACTTTAATTTCAATGGGTTCGGGTATTCTGTTAAGGGTGGAGTTGTCATGGGTAGTGATAGTAGTGGGTATGAGGTTTATAACTTCATGATTGAGGGTGGGATTTTCATTGGTGGCCATTTTAGAAAGTGGGATGTGAAGCAGGTGACAGTTTCCTTGGGATCAGTTAATAATCTTCCAAGACTATCTTGTATGGTATCAATTTTGTTTCTTTTAGCTATGATCTTGGTGGCTCCGTGGAAGATGCTGGTATTTCTATCTCCCACCTTTATAGACTGATCTCGGCTCTTGGTTTTCAAGAATTTCTCCTCAATGTCACTCCATTCATAAACTTTTTTCCTGGATCTGTTGAGTTGGGCACCTCTCTCATTTCTAAAGTAATTCTTGTGAAGCCACTCTTATAAGAGCCCAGTGCATTATTCCAAGTTGGTCTTGATGTTACCATAAACTTTTTTGTTCCACACTTTAACTTTAATTTTAACATCTCTGAGCTTGCGGGCAATGATATAAGCAGAAGATCCATCAAGATTTCTCTCCCAACAAGCAGCGATGATGTATTTGCTCCCTTGGTGATCAAGTCAAGGGTCAAATAATTTAAAGGGAATGTTACCATTTTTCCAATTAGGATAGAGTTAAGAAAAATTGGGTGATGGTCAGAGCCAATGTCCACCAAGTGAGAGATAGTGGTTTTTGGGAAGAGATTTAACCACTCTTCAGAAGCAAGACCTCTGTCCAGCCTTTGTTCAGTAAGGGCTGGACCAGTTCTCTTATTCGACTAGGTGAAAGGACATTAAGTGAAGCCAGTATCTATAAGATCCAAATTGTTTATTTTATCATTAAAGATGTTGGATTCATTAGTGTCAATAGGATACCCTAAATTTTTCTGATTCATAAAGGGTAAGATTGAAGTCTCCAATAACCAACCAGGGCAGGTTATTTGAATGAGCAGTAATTTCAATTTTCTCCCATGATTAAGTGTTTTTTTTTTTGAAGATCATAAGGGCTACCATAGTAACCTGTAAAAACCAAGAGGGGCTGGAGGTAGAGCTGACTATAGCACTAATATTGCTTAAAAAATGATCAATGATGTCAATATTAAAAGAGTTTTTCCATATTAATACTAGCACACCAAATGTGCCGATATCCCCACCTGGTTCCACATACCAGTAATTATCAACACATAAGTCTCTCATAATTCTCCTTATCCCATCCTTTTTTTGTTTAGTTTTAGAGATGAAAATAATGTCAGGGTTTGCTTGTTTAAGAGGTTCATTAAGTATTTCTTAGTGTCCTTAGTACCCAGTCCTTGGCAGTTTCATGCCATAGAGGTAAAAAATTGACAAAAATAGGATAAAAGCGGATATTTAGGAGTATGCCTTCTAGAATACATATTATGCACAACAAGAGTCATGTGTATGCAAATATAGAACTCAATGACATAGTTAAGCGGTATGACAGGGTAGATGTCATTCTCATCCAGAAGGATGAGGGGTGATTTCATAGTTGTATTCGAATGCATATCAAAGATTTTTAAAAAAATGGGAAATGATAGTTACCACAATGTTGTTTGAGGAGGATTCCAGAATACTATTAGCCAAACCAGCATCAGCATTCTGCAATAAGAGGCCTTCACCTTCACCAAGATCTTGAGGCAAACTAGCGCCATCTTTGGGCTCCAAGGATACTAATAAATACTTAATGATTCGGCACGACCAATTTTAACAAGGTCTCATATATATATATAAGCATTTTGAAGGTCTCCTTAACTTTTTTGAAAAGCTTATCTAGAATTTTGTTGGTTAGGATGTAGCTAAGAGGGTATCTTGATGGGTAGTAAATGTATTTCAAATTAAAATTTTACCATTATATCCTTTTCTATTAAAATTTACATATATTCCTAGATAAAAAAATCAAAAATTTAAAAGTAATTTTCTCTAACCTTAGTTATAGAGGTGTAAAACGGTCCGGCACAGTCCAACGCATCACAGGAAGATACATCCTTGTGTGCTATGTGTCGTGATGTGATGTGCCAACGATTTAAACGTGTTGTGTCGGTCCATGTTTTTTTAGACAAAATCTTAGCCAAACACAACCCACAGGCATAACACATGAACAACCTTGTTGTGCCGTGTTGATACACACATTTTTGTGTCTGTTTTGTCTCAATTCTTTATATTGATAGTGCTGGATTGTGTACTAGTTGTATATGTTTGTAGGTATTTTTGGGAAATATTTTTTTTTGGAAAAATTGGCTTGAAAAAGTGTTAAAGGCACCCAAAATTGATAAAGGCATCCAGGCAGTTGGTCAAAGGCACTTTCTTCTTTTGAGTTTCAAACAAAGATTTTGGCGGGAATTTCTATTTCTCTTGTGAAGATTTCACGTGAATATGTTGGAAATTTTAAAAAAATTAAGATACGCAAATATCTTGCCTTGTTAAGAGGAACTTACTCACAACTCAAACCCAAAGAATTTCGACCATATTTCATTCTCGTGTTAACAAAGGGAAGTATTTATTCACGAGATTTATTTTATGAAGAAATCTTTATAATAAAGGAGATATTTTCTCCTTTAAGGTTGGATCTATCGAGAATATATATTCTCAAGCTGTGAGAAGGCAACAATGAGAGAGAATCTGGTCGAGAATCATATAGAGAATCGAGAGAAAGAAAAAAAAATCTTAACCGAGAATATAGTGATTGAATGATTCAATCTTTTGGAGATTTTTTGAAAAGATTTGAGGTGATCGAGAGAAGATTTGGGGGGGTGGGGGGGGTTGCTGGCAGAGGCCAAAAACACAAGAAAAAAAATCCAGAAAAATCTGTTGTTGCTCAAGAATAGAGAATAGGAAACAGTTTCTTCATCCCATTTGCAATGAATATCGTCAGCTTTGCAATATTTATCTTCGGTGGAATACTTTTCCATCTATAACAGTGAGTTTGTAACGCCTACAAAAGTTGCGAATTTCCAGTTTTCATTATTTTCACTTTTTTTCATCATTTATAAACACTTTGAGCCATGAATCATTATTTTGAGCAAGTGATTAATATGAGGAGCTAAACCCCTTTGTTGAGGCGATGGAGGAAGCCATTGTTCCAAGAAAAGTGGTATATTTATGTTTTAATTGATTTTTACAATTTCTTTTATGATTATTTGCTTTGATTAAAATTTGATTTAAGGATTTTTATTAAGCAGTTGTGATTTCTTTTGATCGAGCATGCTTAGCCTAGGGTTGTTGATGTTCTATACTTTCGATTTACAATTGTTACTTTGAAAATATACGTTTGTAACATATTAGAATCACTTTAAACGTAAAGAATTGCATGAACATTGATTAGATTGAATCACTTTAATTGGTTAATGTGGAATCCTGAGTCTCAATACTTTTTTTTTAATCTTGATACCAAATTTGTTTTGAGTTTTCTAGTTTAATTATTAGAATTTGAGTCTAAAAATCAAATCTTCACAAGTTCTGGAAAAAACTCATTCTTACCACCATCTACAACCACATCAATTTTTGACGGCGTCGACGCGGACTTGTCTTTAGGTTTAGAGTTTTTAGATTTATTTTTAGGTTTTTATTTTTGTTTTTAGTATTATTTTTACTTTTTTCTATTTTACGTTTCTTTGGGTATTTATCTTTTTGCTACATGTTTTGGATTTTGGATTGAAAGGAAATTGAGCCAAAGATTTTGGTGATTAAAGACTTGGAGTTAAAGTTAAAGCTAAAAGAACGAAAAAGAAGACAAAGAATTTTATTTTTAATTAGATTTTATTTGTTTTTCTTAGATTTTATTTATTTTTCTTAGATTTTATTTGTTTCTCTTTTTAGAAAATTGTATTAGGAAGTCTTTTATTATTTCTGTAATTTTTCTTTTATTTTTGGACACTTTTGGACTTTTTTTTGGACTTTGGATATTATTATTATTTCTAAACCCTACGGAAGGGTAATTTAAATATAAACTGCAACAGGGAAGGACGACAATTACGATATTGTCTCGGCCCCTCGGGTTCGTACACTGACACAGGAGTCGGTGGCCCGAGTCGACTACAACTGATTCATCCCCAGTCTGGTACGGGAGGTAAGACTCGATCAACCAACGAATCCCCTGCGAGTGGGTTTATTGTATTCCTTCGTATGCATATATGTTGAGGAACTGAATGCGAATTTATTTTATAGTAAAGGGCAAGGACTGGACATGTAAGATAAGGACTCGGGATTTCATCACAGTTTCCTTCTTGCCCTCCTCAGGAACACGTTACCTAACGCGAAACTAATCCTTAAAATTTGACTAGAAAGAAGACCTATAGGGTAACAAGCTTATTAGAAAATCTTTTGGAAGGATTGTATTGTAACTTTGTTAGCTCAACTCAAGGATCAGGATGATTATTTTAAGTTGATTTGTGCCACCTTGTAACCCAAGGAAACATTTGCCAAAGAGGTAGGATTATCCAAGCTCCATAGATCTTATCTTTCTTCTCTTCGATCAACTTAATCTAATTCAGATCGCTTCAAGAGGTTCGATAAAATTGTAACTAATTGCCTTTTTGAAGAATAAAAGCTGGTCTAGAAACAATCTAAGTAGAGTCATCATGCTTTTTGTTTGCTATATTAATTAAGTTTGCTTAATCGAGTCAACCTTGCTTGTGTTTGTTTAGAATTCCCTTCCAACTAGAAGTTATTTTATTGCATGCCCAGGCCGCCTAAAGCCTTGAGTGAGCATGCCTGGAGAAAAGATTTTATTGGTCGTTTGATCAGTGATGAGAATATAAACTATGTCTTTGAAATTGAGAATTTATGAAACCCTTCTTTTGAGAGCCCGATTTTCTAAAACTTTAGTTTTGAGATTTTGTCTCTTAGTGAGGAAGTTATTCCTAGTTTTCCCGCTGTAATGGCAACTTAAAAGATTTGTTGAATCCCACTAGGACTTCTCGTCCATCATGTATCAAGTTAGCTGCAACTCAAGCAAACTATGAGTTAAAACCTGGGACCATACAAATGCTCCCAATCTTCTTAGGAAAAGAAAATGAAAACCCCTACTTTTATGTTAGGTAATTTGAAGAAATATGTAGTACCCAAGAATTCACAACCCGTTTGATGAAGCTTTGAAACTTAGGTTGTTTCCTTTTTCCCTGAGAGACAAGGCCAAATCTTGGTTATATAGTTTTTCATCTGAATCCAACGAAACATATGAACATCTTACCGCTGCCGTTTTATCTAAAATTTTCCCTAGGAACAAAACATCATCTATTAGGCACGAGATTTCCATATTTGTACAACAAGAGGGAGAATATTTGTATATGTATTTGGAAAGGTTCAATGATTTATTGATACAATGTCCTCATCACGGTTTAGAAAACGTTAAACTAGTCCAGATCCTTTATGAAAAGCTACATTATCCAACGACGACCATGGTCGAGTCGTTGTGTACATTGAGTTTTGATAATAAAACTGTTGATGAGGCAATGACATTTTTGAATGAAATTGCCGAGAAAAACCATCAACGGGAATGTAGTAAGGAACCCAGAGAAATTTTTTATTAAGCAGAGGTAATGTCAATAGGGTAGATGAAATTCTTGAATTAGATGCCAAAATTGCAGTTATAGCAAAAAGGTTAGAGCCTTAGAATTGAGTCTATCTAGTTGTGGAATAAATCCCAAGTCATTTTGAGAAGGACAGACTGTTGAAGAGTAATCCCATGCTCTTTACAATAACACTAGATATGATAATCGTCAGAAGTTTGACCCATATTCAAAAACCTATAACCCTGGTTGGAGAAACCATCCAAACCTTTCTTGATCTAAGGTCCAAAATCAAGGTCAGTCTAGTAACCCCTAGGATTTGGTTATATTAAGAATCCTTCTGGACCAGCACAATTTTCAGAGCCCTTCAGATAAGAAGATCATGAGTTTAGAAGAGTCTTTCACCATGTTAGCTCATAGCACTACTAAGTTTCAGCAATCAATTGAACAAAGTTTACATGCTGATAATAGGATTGCACAGGAAAACAAACAGGATATTTCTGATCTTCGAATCCAAATTAGTCAGATAAATGAGTCTTTGAGAGAAAAAGGTAAGTTTCCTAGTCAAACACAACCCAACCATAAAGGAGTTCATGAGTTATCTTTTGGTGAGAAATCATTAAATCATGTGAATTCAATTAAAACCCTTGAGAGTGGTAAAGTGGTAGACAATAAGGTAACCTTGCCCGATAGTGAACATGTTGTAGTTCACCCTTATGGGATATGAAAAGACTGATAAAGTCTCTAAAGAGTCCAGTGTCATTCCCGCTGAGCCCGATTTTGTGCCCAGAGCCCCATTCCCACAACTTCTGATACCAACTAGGAAGAAATCCAACTTTAATGATATATTGGAGATTTTTAAGCAAGTCAACATCAATCTTCCTTTATTAGATGCAATTAGGCAAATTCCTACTTATGCCAAGTTCCTTAAGGATCTTTGTACATGAAAGCGAAAGCTTAGTGTACATAAAAAAACCTTTATAGCTAGTCATGTTAGTTCAATTATCCAGAATAACACAACTCCTAAGTACAAAGACCCAGGTTCTCCTATCATTTCTTGCACAATAGGTAACTAACATGTAGAGAAAACGTTACTTGACTTAGGAGCCAGTGTGAATCCGTACCATGTGTACCTCCATCTAGGACTTGGTGACTTAAAACTTACCCAAATAACACTTCAGTTAGTTGATAGGTTTGTGAAAATTCCTCGTGATATTGTCGAGGATGTTCTTATTAAGGTCGATAGTTTTATTTATCTTGTGGATTTTGTTATCCTAGATACCCAACTTGTTCTTAACCCAGAAAACCAGATATTTGTGATATTAGGTCGCTTTTTTTAGCTACATCTAATGCGATCATTAACTGTCGAAATGGTATTATGATTTATCTTTTAGTAATATAACTATTGAGTTGAATATTTTCAATATTAGTAAGCACCCCCCTGAGCTAGATGACACGTGTATTGAATAGGTGAGCATGATAGGAACATTATTTAAGGAGTCATTACCAAATATCTTATATGAAGATCCATTAGAGAATTGTTTATCCCGTTATGGCTTAGATTTTGACGATGATAGCACCATTGATCAAGTGATGCTCTGTTAGACTCTACCTATGTGTTAGATACTAATAAATGGAAAGCTAAGTTCGAACCACTACCAGTTTCTAATTCTACCTTAATTCCTTCTTTAGAAGAGTCTCCTAAGTTGGACCTCAAACCATTGCCAGACTAAATAGCTTGTTTAGTGTCTACCCTCAATCATTCACAAGTAGCTAGAGTTTGGAGTAAAGGTTTTGTGGGTACACCTCTTGTAAACCCTCACGAGACTAAAACTCGTCCGATAGAGACACCTATAGGTTTAAAGGCTTGTTGCACACGCTCAGTGCAATCGCGATGCCTGCGAAAATGAGTTAGGATTTCTATTTTCTAGATTGGATTTGCTCGAGGACTAGCAAATAATAAGTTTGAGGGTATTTGATAGACACATTGTTGTGTCTGTATTGTCTCAATTCTTTATATTGATAGTGCTCGATTGTGTACTAATTGTGTTATTTTATGTGTTTGTAGGTATTTTTGGGAAATAAATATTTTTGGAAAAATTGTTAAAGGCATCCATGCAGTTGGTTAAGGGAACATTCTTATTTTGAGTTCAAATAAAGATTTTGGCGGGAATTTCTATTTCTCTCTTATGTGAAGATTTCACGTGAATATTTTGGAAATTTTTAAGCAATTAAGATACGTAAATATCTTGCCTTGTTAAGAGGAAATTGCTGACAACTCAGACCCAAAGAATCTCGACCATATTCCATTCTCGTGTTAACAAATGGAAGTATTTATTCACGAGATTTATTTTATGAAGAAATCTTTGTAATAAAGGAGACATTTTCTCCTTTAAGGTTGGATCTATCGAGAATATATATATTCTCAAGTTGTGAGAAGGCGGGAGAGAATCTGGTCGAGAATCATATAGAGAATCGAGAGAAAGAAAAAAAAATCTTAGCCGAGAATATTGTGATTGAATGATTCGATTTGTTGGAGATTTATGACGAGATTTTTGAGGTGATATTGAGGTTATAGTATAAATAGAGGTGATCGAGAAAAGATTTGTGTGTGTGTGTGTGTGTGTGT
>JAJJMC010008078.1:2994916-3108248 GCA_023531435.1 Papaver californicum | reverse complement strand
TGGTGACTTTTTCCCTATAAAAGGAAACCTTTACTTGTCACTTTCTCATTATTCTCTATCCCTTTCATTCTCATTATAATTCTACACTTTCTCATTATTCTCACCATACCCTTTCAACCACTAAAAATGGTAAATACATACACGAATGATGAAGATGTTGCAATTGTTCGAGCATGGCATACGATGGTAGAGCATGCTTATGATAGAGCCTTCTATAACAACAATAACAACGTTGTTTCACAAGAAGATTGGCATGAGGGTCAAGATACCGATGAATGGTGGAATCGTGTATTTCGAATGTTTGCGGCATTACATGGGAATGTAAACCCTTGGGTTACGTGGAGATCCATCAAGAGACGGTTTAAGACGTTGTATCGATGCATGAACAACTTAAAACTGGAAATGCAAGCTAGATTCGAAGCAAATCCCTACGAGAACGGTGTGGAAAGAGTAAGTTTGTCAATTAATAAATCGTTAATTAAAAAGAGATTTCTAAAATTCAAACTTATAATTGATTTGTTTTTTTTCAGCATGTGTTGGCTATGGAGCAATATAGAATCAAATATGGGGAGGAGTTCAAGCATACAGATTGCTATCGTACTATGGAAACAAGTCGGGTGTTTGATTTTCGCCATTATCTTTAAGTGCTTAAGTGTAATCATCCAATGTTCTATTGTATTTCGTTTCCAATCGTTTATTTCCTTTAATGTACTACTTTAAATCTATTACAATAGAAGGAATAAGTTACAAAGTTGGTTTTTAAACCCAAATTGGAGTATATTGAAAATCAAAAAACAGTTAACAGGACCATTTACGGTTGGGTCCTATTACTAAACCCAACCGTAATACATTTTGTACAAACACCACAAATTGTCTACGGTAGGGTTTTAAGGCAAAACCCAACCGTAACTATGTTTTGAAATTCAAACAAAAATTTACAGAATCTGTTATGGTTGGGTTATAATCCCAACCCAACCGTAAATTGTACTGGATACGGTTGGGTTTTAAGGCAAAACCCAACCGTAATTATGTGTTGAAATTGGAACATAAATTATCAGAACTGTTACGGTTGGGTTATAAGCCAAAACCCAACCGTAAATTCTACTAGCTACGGTTGGGTTTTAAGGCAAAACCCAACCGTAACTCTGTGTTGAAATTAGAACAAAAATTATCAGATTATGTTACGGTTGGGTTATAAGCCAAAACCCAACCGTATATTCTACTGGATAACACAAATTTAGATTATCTAATTTGTGTTTTTTTCGTTTTTTCTTTGTTTCAAACACCCAATTTACCTTCAATCTAGAAAAAATGATTGAATTATTTCAAAATTTTAATTTTTAAAACTCAAAATTAACCAAAAAAATCAATTCTCCTAAGGATAAGTTACGGTTGGTTTTTCCTTTAAAACCCAACCGTAACTATGGGAAAAATGTTGTTCATCATTTTCTTCAACTTACGGTTGGGTCTGGTTGAAAACCCAACCGTAACTAGGGAAAAAATTGGGTTCATTATTTTTCTTCTACTTACGGTTGGGTCTGGTTTAAAACCCAACCGTAACTTGGGAAAAAGATGGTGTTCATCATTGTGGAGGCATTATGTGTCTTTGAGATTTACTTCCCTCCGTCATTTTTTGTTTCCATGATACATCTTGTTGTTCATTTGGCTGAAGAGGCTCTACTTTGTGGACCTGTTCGGTTTAGATGGATGTATCCTTTTGAGAGGTAACATTACAATTTTTTTTACTTTCAATCTGTTATTTTATGCTATTTTCCATTTATGCTCTATGTTATTTTTTATTAGCTGATATATAGTTGTGTTGTTTTAATCTATTTAGGATGATGAGAACATATAAAGGGTATGGATGGAACAAGACATATATAGAGGGGGCTATAACTGAACAATACGACTTAGTTGAAGGAAAGCGACATTGTGTGGAGCAGCAGTTCCCTGCAGTTAACCTTAAATAAAGAGGTAAAGCTTCCACAGATGATGTTGATGACGATGAAGGGCCGTTTCCTAGAGACGCAGTTGGCAAACCATATCCTTTGTCCAGTGTCCAGTTCCAACAAGTGCGTAGACGGGTTTTCGCGCACTACCACGATGACAATAGTTCTGTATGGAAGAAGTAAGTAAAACTTTGCCAATTTATTTTATAGCCTAGACATTGAGTTCTTCAGTTATGCATGATACTCGATCTTTGTTAATTATATGTTAATTATCTGTCTTTTCATTTACAGTATATAGTCTTTTTGAGCATCTATATGTAGTGTTCATTTACATATAACATGTACTTCAGGCAGTAGGACAGGCAGTCTGAGAAACATATGTAGCTTCAGGTACATGTACTAGAAGCACCATCGTAATCATAACTATAAGCAGTAGGACAGGCAGTATTAAACATTTCAGAATACCTAGCCGGCACACAAGTATTAGGAGTCGAATGCGTTTCAGTACAACAAAACTCTGGTGCGTTAAATGCTGCACATGCACTTTTACACGCAACAACATTACCTGCATCAATCACTTATAACTCAGCTGGACAACTTCCGTTTAAATCTGTTTCACAACCTGCATACTCACAATTTGCTGACCACCAGAAGGTTTAATTCATACTTTTTTTTCTTTCCTCCTGCTTTGTTGAAGATGGCTGTCTATCAGTGTATAACATTACTATCGGTATAAGTGCTTTTTGTTGATGACTATGGTGCATTCGCAGGAAATATGATGCTTACGTTCGGGATCAGAAAATGTCTACAGCGAAACATGGAAGGCAACAAGCAAAGAAAGCCATGGTGTATATTCTTTGGCTAACACAACAACTTGAGAAAGAGAACATGAGTATACTTAAAAGGCTTGCAAATGGTCCAGATATTAATGTTATTTCATATACGTCTTATGAGGTAAATGGATATGTGTTTAGCACAGCTGATTCAGAAGTGAGTTTAACCACACAAAATAGTGGGGTATCAATGAAAGCAGTAGGCACTTTCAGATCAAGAGCTAGTGATACAAATTTGGAAGCTGACAGTGGGACTTATTATGGTATTGTCAAGCAAATACTTGAGTTGAATTACTATGATGATTTTAAGATCACAGTATTTTACTGTGATTGGGATCGCACGGAAGACAAGGTTAATGGGTGTGAGGTGGATCCAGAAACCAATGTAGTTTGTGTCAATTTTGCAAGGTTCCAAAGAAATACAAATGTAGAAGACGAGCCATTTATCCATGCTTTTCAAGCATCTCAGGTTTTCTATTGCAAAGACGAAACAAGGATACTTGGCATATTGTATTAGAGGCTCCAAAAAAACTAAAATATTATTTCGATGCTTCTCAAATCCTTTTGTTTTCTCTGGAGATGCCGAGAAGGCTTGTTGTCTACATTTTCAGAGAGCGAAGAAAATTAACTATCTAATGTTCATATTTTGAGTATTTTTGTAGTACATGATGATGGTTTAGTAATAAGAATTTTAATAATAGTTCTATTCTAATGTTCTATTTGTCGTATATTTTGATGGACTGTGATTTTTGTTGGTTTAGTAGTTATTCTCTGCATCGTTTGACATATTTGCTTACTCAGTTTGATGAAGTCAGGAAACATATGTCATTCTAGTATCGGTGAACATGAAGTTGAAGGAAATGAAAGCCGCAGACAAGAAACTGACTCTCGCAGCGAGTCTCACAACGAAGACCATACTGCTAATAGCTACACAAGCACTTCTAGGCCACCAGGTAAATAGATTTTAGCTTTATATAGTATACATCAAAAAAGTATTATCTCAATGTGGATCTTCTTGTCTTCTTTTGTTGGCTACTATCTCCACGTAACTTTCTTGTTTGAATTGCTATTTCATTTTCTAGCTATATTTTTGTTGTATAAGCTTTATATCAATTCAATGTTTCTAATATATTGTAGTATTGGCTGTTTGGACTTTTCGTACTGCATTTTTACCGGATTCCGTTTTTTTTTTCCTATCCTCTTCTTCTAGGTCATAATCATAGCCAGATTATATTTGACAAATATGGGTGTCCTTATGATCTTGGTTCAGAAAAATTTGTGACGGCAATTGGAAAGATAGTACGAGCACATTGTCGTCCTGCAATTGAATCTTGGACAATTGTTTCAAAAAGCATCAAAGACGACATATGGAATAACGTCGTTGTGAGTGAGTTGAATTTTTTTTAAGTTACCTTAAAAATCATTATGACCAGTAAGTGATACGAAAATTGTGTTTGCAGGTTAAGTATGAGGTAGCTGAAATTTGTAGGCATAACGTATTGACAAAGGCTAGTATTTCTTGGAGAAATTGGAAGCATCAGCTTCGACTTGAGTTGGATAAATATGATACTATTGCTGAGAGGAAAAGAAATATGCCAGAACGTTTGATTGCAAAAAGAGAAGATTGGGAAAGTTTTGTGGATTTCCGCAATACCGATGAGGATAGGCAACGTCGTGCAGCTGGTAAGAAAGCTGGAGAAGCTGTCGAACTACTACAATCATGTGGCAGGAATTTCTCGTACAATATACGACCTGGTAGAAACTCCATTACTCTCTTTCTTCTCCCTCCCTTTCTCGTTGGCGATGATAGACTTTGATAATACTGTGAATGATCTATTATAGCTATGAGATCTGAGGGAATCATCTATTTGATCTGTTCTCTTGCATTGTATGAAATCAGGTCCTCATTGCATTGTATGAACTTGTGACTAACTGAGTTTTGTTCTTATTGCAAGAAAAAGAGAGTCCAACTGGTGACATTAATTGATGTGTCGTGTTTGCAAGAACCCATGTAACCAAGACCACAAATGATCCTGAGTCCACCTTCGCCTCAGATGTTAAAATCGTAAGATTACTCAAATTCATACGATTCTGTACTTATGTGATTAGACTAAAATTCCTTTGTCAGACTATTGAAATACTAATTCCTAGTGTATGTAGTTAATCTAAATGAATTTTGATCTTGTAGAGAAAAATTAAAGAACTTGTAGATGCTAATCCAAATGGTCATAATGATATCGATAACGATGATGTCGTACAGGTTATTAAGAAAACATCTTTTGTATATCTTTTTTAAATTTTAATCTTCTCCACTGGTGAAATAACCTTTTTATGTCTCTTTCTTAGATATGTGGACGTGATCGAAAAGGTTATGTAAGAGGAATGGGAGGAGGTGTTACGAAGACTCAGATACGTGCTTCAACACCAAGTAGAGAGACTCTTCGTAAAGTACAACAAGAGAACAAAAGTATGCAGTCTGATATCCAATTACTCAAAACACAAGTTGGTATACTCGTGGAAAAATATACTTCATCATCATCATCATCTAATCAGGTAAAGTCTTACAAAGCAATTTAAATTTAGAATTGTGTTTTCAAGGTTAGAGAAATTGTTGAGTAGTTTAAGAGAAATCAACCTTTTAGGTGCATACAAATATTTCTATGAAGTATTTAAACTTCAACTAGCAGCCAACAGTACCATCATAAACTAAACTTATATCCAATCCAACTAATCAGTAAGTTTCTTATGCTTCAAAAAATAAAATCAGTAAGTTTCATATACATATATCAATTATCCAAATTATCTAACATATATAGGCTTAGATTCTGGTCCTGGAATTATCTTCCATTTGTTTTTTGGTCAATTAATATCATCATCACTTATATTCAGGCTTAGTTTCTTATACCTTACTTCCTTTCGGATTTTTCTGGTTTTGTCGTATGTATATGAACAAGTTCTGGGAGGTAAACTAATGCATGTAATACATTATCTTTATATCAGTGAATTAAATGTCAGGTGTTCTAATTGATAAATACATTTTACATCTATATCGACTGACTCTCCGGTACTGTCTATGTTGGTGTCATTACTGCAGTAATGATAAGCTTGTTTAATGTGATTGATGTTTGGTAATGATGCATGTAGGTGCCTGTTGAGTCCAATTTGCCAAGCTCATGCTTCATCAAAAACTTCAAAGGGAAAACCATTGCTTTGGGCAGTTACAATACTGCTGATGCACTGATGGAACATGCATACAGTGTAATTATTGAAGAAATATTTGACAAAGATGCTGAATTATTTGATGAAGATGGAAAGCTTGGTGATGTTATGATTGGGCAGGTAATCAATTGGCCGATACCAAGTGTTAAGACTTACCGGCAATGAACCATGCTGCTGTTATTTTTGTAATGCAATACTCTAGGTTTATTAGGTTATGCCTTTGCTGTTTTTTTATGTATTTTTTTGATGTCTTTTTTGGATGTTATTAACGGTTTCTATGAGATTACTCTTTTACTATATATGGCAATTTATTTTGAAGTTAAAAAGTGTTTTCAGTTATTCTTTTTATTTTTATTTACAGTTTTCAGTAATAAAAAAATACTATTTATATAATTATAATTATTAATATAAATATTGGTTGTCAAATTTCGAATTAATTGATAAGTAATCTCCGTCAATAATTATTGACAAACAAAGTTCGTTGTTTATTATAGATAGTTATTACATGAAGTTACTATCGTTTGAGGTTTTCGGCACTTTTAATTTATAACAGGTCGTCCGAAGGATAGATTCTGTCGATAATCTCTATTATTGACGGTTTTGGTCCGTCAAAAGGTTCATCCTAACGTAGTATATATACCTACTAGGTTGTTGTGGTGGTATTGTTGATGACGGTTATGGCAGCCCGTTCCTGTTGAGTACACAAGACAGATGCATGTGTACACACCGAGTACACAAACCATATGTGGTGGTGACGAGGGTGGCAGAAGATGTGGTGGTGACAATGTTCATACCACTGTTCACGCTTTTGTTGTTCTGTATAAGTGTCAATATCTTGTATATACTGCAATAAAATCGTAAAATCCTGTCACCATCCCATAAGCTTATTTCTTACGATTTTTTAAGCTGAATCTTATGCGTCAAATTAATATCTCAAAAACAAATTATATATGTATATATATGTATACCATTCCAATTTACTGTTGAACCAGGAATTGTTGATCAGATTTAATTTTTACGTATCCGAATAATACTCATATGTTTACCGATTCGTACGTTTTCCGAATACCAAATTACTATCTAGGGGTGTGCGTGCGCGGTGGTGACGGATGTGGCGATGTTATTTTACTATTTTTAGCGACTTGGGTATAAACATTTTGTTTTTATTAGGAGCTTTGAAAATATATTTAAGAGTATCTACGTTGATTTAAAATCCGAGAATTTTATTTAGTTAGGGGCTTGTCAACAAGGATAATCCATGAGCAGGGCTTAGCCTAATTTCCCCAAGTGCATTAGTAAACAAGGACCAAAGATCACTCTAGCGTAGTGTTCTCTGTTCTCCGTAACACATAAGACTTGGTAGAAAAAGGAAGAAAAAACCCAACTTTATTTTCTTAAACATCCGAAATTTAAATAATGATTTGGTGATAGGTTTATTGTTTGTATCTTTATTCATTGGATTCATACTTAAACTATCAGCTGCAGATGGTAATCCTCTCTCTTTCTCTCACTCCCTCACTCCATTTCCCTTCACTAGCCTGTAAGATAAGCATTAACCTTGATTTTCTTTTATGCAGGGGATTTTACTTTGTTATCCAGAGGGAAAGCAAAGCAAGAAGAAATTGAAGACAGGGTGAGTTTACTTGTAGCTCATAATAATTTATTGTTGTTGTTTTGATTTTATATTTTCATATGATAATTTGGTTAATTTATTTATTGGAATTAGGTTTTCTGGATTACGGGCGCAAGCTGTGGAATTGGTAAGTGATTTAATGGGTTCATGTGTAGGAGCGCTAGAGTAGAACCAATTCTGATTGTAGACTGTAATTTATGGGCATTAAGAAGATCTAAAGACTGTCAAGAAACAAATGAAACTATGCATGATTAATTAGGCTCCTGTTAAAAAAAATACACTTAATCTTACACAAGGAAAGTCCTTAATCTATAATTCTTGTGTTGCAACATAGAGAATTCAGTGATGATCGTGGAAGAAATTTGTCTGTTTTGTAGCTTCTCTTGTCTATGGTTTAGCTATCCTAAGGTAGATGGATACTTGATACTTTATTCTTTGACTAGAATGAGGGGTCATGGATTAATTTGTTGTCGTTGTTCCCCTTTACGGATATAATTAATACTCTTACTAAGAAGGAGGTTGCTAGTTTTGACATTGACATACTATACTGTGCTTCTCTTTGGATTCTTAGGGGAAATTCTGTGCAAACAACTTGCTAGTTTAGTAGCCAAGCTCATAATTTCTGCACGAAATGAAGCTGGGCTGGAAAGAGTCAAATCACTGCTGGTAATCTCTCTCCAAATGCTTTCAGTTCCTTTGTTTTTTCACGTATTCAAATTCTAACATTTTTTTTCTTTAAAACCAATCTCTGGTAAACATGCACCAGATGGAGTTAAGGTTTTACCTTTGGATTTGACAGCTGGTGAAGAGTCTCTAAAAGAAACCGTAATGAGAGCCGAATCATATTATCCGGCTAATGGTGTTGATTATATGATCCATAATGCAGCTTATGAACGACCAGTGAGTGAAGATTAACTCATAATAGATTTATTTGGTGGTTGTATGTTCACAGTTCTTGTGTTGATAGGCTTGTATCTAAATCTGTTCAAAATACTGCGTAACTGAGACATAATATTGATGTCAATGTAAAAAATTATTATCCTCCAAAAGATTCTGTACTTAACGTATATAAGGTTGGTTAAGGTAACTTTCTTTTGACTGGTTTGAATCTGTGCTTGCAGAAAACATCTGCATTGGATGTGACTGAGGAAAGTCTTAAGGTACCAAATAGAAACTCCTAGTGTCATTTGATCCAGATAGTAAGACTCAGTCCCTAACTTTAAAATTTTCACCTAGAGTTGTGCCGCCATTTATTGCTTGAAATAGTCAAAGGCTGGTCTACGTACTACTTAAATATTTATTTTTGCTGTCTAATGTCTATCTTCAAGTTATACAACAACAAGGGAGAAATAATCTCAATAGTTCGCATCCTTGTAACCAGGCTACCCTCACTCGGCTCAATAGTTATTGTGGGGACAATAACTCTCACTCAGCTCTTGGCACCTCTTATGGTGGAAAGAGGAAAAGGCCATTTTGTAGTGGTATGTTCAAACCAGTTCCCAGTTATCATTGATATATTTGACGATGTCTTCAGCAATATAAATCAAATTATTATTATTTCATTGTTATGCTACCTCAACAACTTTTCAAGATGTTTGTCATCTCTAACGATCAAAATCACAAAGCCGCTTAATAGGCATTTAGTTCATTTTAAAAGAGTGGTTATGACTGATACTGGGTTTGGTTTCCTTTAGGATGTTGTCTGTTCAAGAGATGCTTTGCTATAGGTCATCACAACGATCATGCGTATCTTGGTTAACCCTGAAAATATGTGCTGGACTTTCCTATACATCTTTAAGTGTTAACTAGGTTTATGTGCAGATGAGCAGTGCTGCTGGAAAGACACCTGCACCAGGTCAGGCTGTTTATTCTGCTTCCAAGTATGCGTTAAATGGATATTTCCACATTGTGTTCTGAGGTACAACGTTTTCATCTATATCATCATTTCTTGTATCTTGGTTTTCTTGATAAGTAGTCAATTAATAACAGTCACAATTTTGGTATTCCAAATTCTTCTCAATGTATTCTGGATGTTCTGTATATCCTTCAACTATTTTTAATTTCATGAGTGCAGCTCTGTCAAAAAGGTATAGAAGTAACAGTCGTCTGTCCTGGACCTATAGATACATCAAATGGTACTGGAGCAGGCTCTTCTGCTCAACAGGGTTCTTTTGGGGTAAGCATCTCAATCTAGACTCTGTCAGGTATCAGGGTGAAATGAAATAAATCAAAAATTTACATATTCTTAACTTGTTACTGGCATTAACCTGAAGCCATGTTTTACGGAATGATCAGTGAGATTTGGCCTGGATAATTCGATGGGGTGTGTGTATACAATCTTTGGGAAATTTTATGTTACACATGTGACACCTGAATGCCATGTTATGTAACTTTTGACAGAAGCGGGTCTCATCGGAAAGGTGCGCTGAGCTAACAATTATTGCTGCAACGCATGGATTAAAGGAAGCTTGGATACCAGATCATGTGAGAAAGTATAATTTGGTTTTGCGTTCTTGTTTTGCAATGCTTTCCAGAGAAATCTGACATTTTGTTGGGAGTCATTGATATTCCGTTGCTACCCTTGTCAGTGATAGTATTTATAGGTACCAAAAACATATATGGATGTTTGGATACTCAAAAACCTTTGTTTCTGAAAATGTCTGAGTGGAGTTTCTTTAAATTGCAGCCTGTGCTCGCCATTATGTACTTGGTGCAATACATGCCAGCAATTGGCTATTGGATCATGGACAAGGTATGTACGTAATGTCTGAATAAGAACAGAAAGCTTTGGTAGTGTAGTATCAAGATGCTAAGCCACTTCTGTCTGGACATTCACACATGATGACCTAGTTAAGAGTATAGAACAGTATGTTTCCCCTTTATGTTTTCTCAGGTATGTGTTTCCGTACTTTTTACATCCATTTTTCGTGCTCCAGTTGCCAATTAAATAGGCTAAAAAGATGCACCATAGATCATTGGTTTAGTATCTCAATGAATGCTACAAACGTTTGTTTTCTCCCTTTGTTGGTAATGAGAGAACTCCGACCACAAAAAACTGGAGCAATACGTACATTCTTAACAGCAGGATGAGGTTCCTCTTTTTCCTGGTTATTGCATTTCTTTTTCCTCTTTTTTCGACTTTTGCCCACAGTATAATGATCCGTCCAACCTCTTTCATGCTGTTTTACTCTTCGGCATTTTGAACACACATTAACCCTGTGCAAATTAAATACGCAAACAGATCTAGCTGCTTCTTTTCCGAGGAATTAGTCATTATTGTCTTATTTACTTTTGGGGCTTATGTTGGGAATCCAGGTCGGTGGAAATCGAGTATGCGATGCGGCAGAGAAGGGCAATACTTACTCATGGAGCCTGCTCTTTGGCCAGAAGAAAAAAAAGGCTGTTTTAAAGTTGTGGATCCTCGGTCTTGCATGTCATTTTTTGCCTCGTTTTCATGAACGATTAGTGGCAAACAAATGATTATGCTCCTTACACGTGATTATCTTGCCTCCTTTCCATGGACATCATGGCTAAACAGCAATACTGGTTCTGGTGTACTTTTGTTCATCTTTCTTCCCTGAATCCCTTGTAATTTTGGCTCTATTCTTTGTTTTCTCTCTTCTTGATTTTCTGGAACAAAGATTATTTAGATTCTGATTGCAGAAAATAATGAACTTCAAGCAACAACTCTCTTTCAGCTATATTTATCTTCATCTTGATCCATGATCGTTTTAACTTTTAAATCCAAGATGGTAAAACAATTGGTGAAGCATTTAGAATGCTATGATAAGACGATGTTTTTGTCTACAAGCTACAACTGATTGCCTCAAAACATTCGCATAATTGGCTTGATCTCGAATTTCATTTGAACCAATTTTTGAGAAGCTTATAAATATTGGATGCAGAAGGCCTTCAACCCAGTTTTTGAAGAACTTGTACATGAGAAAAACCAACACGAACACAAATCATCCACAATACATGACATGAGATAGGAAAAACCAGTACGAACGCAGACCATCCACAATAAATGACATCCTCCGGACAAACCCCAGAAATAGTGAAAAACAACACTTCATGTAGTTTATGCTTCAAAAAAAAAAAAAAGAACAATTCATTCAGCCTCACTATTTACAACACAACTGAAATCAACATAAGATAAGACACAACACTTCATGCAGTCTATGCTTCAAAAAACAAAACAAAAAAAAATCAAGCAGACGCTCACAATTTATAAAACTGAAATCAACATGACGAATATTCATCAGTAAACGAAATCATATTCATAAAATACAAGTTCTGAAAATCCATCTGTTGGCACCACAACAGCGCTAGACGGATTGATGATGAGAGCAGTTAGAAAACATATTCTGGCAGCTGGAGTGGAAAATTCCCAGCTTCAACCCTAAAGGGACTGCTTAATGGGTTTGCCAACCTGCAAAAGTAATAATCAAAGCATCAGAAAATCTACAAAACTATTTTCGTTTACATTTCACAAAAGCATCTCCAAGAAACTCAACAGCATAAACTGGTCTCAAAGAAGCTCTCACTATAATGAAAAGTGGATTTGGCTTTCCTCATGTAGCTAGCAACATTCAATCTCCATATTCATTCTCTATATCCATGAGCACCATGTTTTGAAAAGTTATTACTCTACACCATTTTGTAAAAAAGTTAGCCTCTCTGTTTGAGAAGCTCTTTATCCACTGAGCATCTTTTTCTAAAGTAGTAAACAGCGTAGGGTAAAAATTGAAGATAACATATATCTAAATCCAAGTCCCTGTCTCTTCTTAAAATATTAACTCTTAAAGCACTAGGTGAATATAGGCAATCTGTGTGCAGAGGGAAAAAACCCACTAATTATGTTGAGCCATTGCAGAGAGCTTCTAGATATCAATTTTCTGAACCAAATATTTTTTATGATATCAAGGAATCCCTTCTTTCAAGTCCCTTAATTAAGGAAAGATGTTCTGCAGAGTAGAGAGCCTTCTGGGAGATGCTATAACTAAGTTTACACCCTTGTGAGCATTCAGCATTTGCAGTTTTGCAACCAAGACACACTAGTCAAAGCCAAAACATGCCAGCAAGCTAACTTCCAAATACATCAGAGATGGACATGCCAATCATCATGTTATTACTGTCTTCCTGTTATATAGTGGTGTAGCCACATAATTTGTTACTAGTTATACCCACGGGAGCTAACAGCCATTATTCTTTTCTGTTTATTTTTCTACTAATGTGACACTAAGTGCAGATGAAATACCTTCCAGGAACAAACGTGAAAGAACCTTCAATAGAGCCAGTGGAAGATGGTAAAGGTGTGCAACTTTGATAAACAAACTCCTGACCATCTGGAGACAATAGTGGGTACTGTAGCAAACAAGAACACGAATAAGTGGCTAACTATCAAAACAAGTGGTGCTCGGTATTCTGAGAATATCGAGAGTTTGATACTAGAAAAGTTGGCAATCATGATATATGTAGTATGTACTTCATGCAATTTCGACTAAAACAAGTCGTTTCCTTATTGTGATAAGATGTACATGTACCAAAGATTTGTTTGTATTCTAATTATGATGATGTACATGTACCTATGATTTGTTTGTATTCTAATTATGATGACATGATTATAACAATAAACTAACATCGGCATATTATCTGGCGTAGGTTTCTTCTTCATCTCTTTGATAGATAATTAGTAGGTATATTTTACAGCTCTAGTTTGACCTACATCCTTCCAACAATGCAATAAGATGTACTTGATTGTAGAAGATTCCTACTAAGATTTGCTGCCAACATGATAGATACCTTCCTTCTTCATCTGTTTGATATATAATCAGTAGGTATATTTTAACACTCTAGTTTGACCTACGTCCCTAGAACAATGCGTAATCTAATTACTCATTTAAGTACACACGGTATATATGTTTAAATTACCAGTATTTAAAAGAAGCTTCCGAATCATTTTTTCAATTGAATAAGAAGTACTCAATTTTAAGAGACTGCCACTAAGATTTGCTTAGCCATAAAAAACAACAAAACAAAAAAAGTCAAGAACATGATTGATACCTGTCCTATTACAGCTTCTCCATTTACATCAGAGACGACAGCATCACCGGATCGAATAATCCAGTGCCGCCAATAAAGTTGACAGGAGCTGAAAGGCATACCATTCACCCGGACGCCTTCTTGTGAAAGGCTCATCCGGATTGAGTAAGAAAACCAATATTTTTCATTCTCCTCTTCAAAATCACTTAGCTCTGGTACGAAGACAGCAGAAGCACATATCTGAAAATAAATCATTCGGCATTAGAACAAGAAGACAACAGATAAAATAAAACACCACAGTTAACAAAAACCTTGATTGCAAACAATATGAAAGAGCCTCTTCTCTGGTTTGACAATTTAGTCTCTAACCACAACCAATCTTTCCCCAAAATTGAATAAAAGGCTATGAGGAAAGATCAATGTTGCAATGCGCATATGACTTTTAGATGGACTGCTAATACCCCATAACCAGATACAGGAATGTAAATCCAAAGAAATAAAAAAAGAAAAAGAAAAAGAAGAAGAAAAAAAAAGCTGACTGTAAAAATGAAATCTCAGTTTGTCATAAAAGCAACAAATAACACTTCAGAATAAAATAAGAAGTTTTCCCGGTTACCTTAACGCCGTGAGTCACTGAAGTAGAACAGGACGGAGGTGTTTCGGGGAATAAATTAATACTTTTAACTTTCTCAACCTCGTGAACTTGAATGATTCCATCATGTAAGCGACGACTATGTTCTTCTAACCACAGCAACATAGCATCTTGTGGCTCACCGCCATCTACACCATGGACGGAGCTTATCAATTCCCTAGGCACACAAGGAATTGTTTCTCCATCTGCATATAAGTTCCTTGTACCAACATGAAGCTGCCCATTAATACAATTCATGAAAAACAGCTTCTCAATATAAGTAGATGAAGCTGCCACAACAACATATTCAGACCTGTTTGAAAATCCAAGGTTACTTATAAACTCCTTCGTTGCTGTTATAACATGAGACAAAGGTAACAAGTAGACATTTACATTATGGTCATAAAAGGAGTAACCTCCTATAAGGCCAAGTCCTGAAAACATATCATCTTTAAGATCTTGACCATCGCAAAGGCGGTACAAAACCTTTGTAGATAGTGGCAATTTCACTTTTAGACTCTCTTCAACAGCTTTAATATCATCCTCAGTTGCGCCTTTCCGCAATGTATTTCCAGCCTCTGGGAAATTTATGGCCATCCAATTTTTAAGCGATACCCAGCATCTATTCACTCTCTTCACAAGAGACCACGGGTACATACTGAACTCCTCCCTCCATATTTGGTATGTTTCCTGTAAAAGGAAATGGGAAAATGATTAATGAAAATACAGATAGATTAAGTTACTGAATAGGGGGTGATTAATGTAAATAATACCTTGAAAGAAGGAGTTGGATTTCCAAATGGATCTGTAGGAGAACAGAGATCAAGATCCTGAGAACATAATTTAGACCAAATGATTTCTTCAGAAGCTGAAACCCTAAATCTCTTATTAACACAAGCTAGAATAGCCGCATCTTTAGGACCTAACTTTGATACTATTTCATGTAGTGCTAATTCACCCAATCCATCTAATGAGGCTGATGACATCTCTCACTCTCTTTCTCTCTCAAAATCAACTTCTTTGGTTTTATCCAGAAAGAGTGATGAGAATGGGAGTATTAGTCATGGCGTTCACGGGCCGTTCCACAAAACCCTGAGCTCAATCAAGCGATCAACACTCATAGGCCACGAGTCATGACTCATGACCACGTAGTCGATGAGTGTCAATTGGGAGTTTTAATCGTTTGCTCTCTTTTTTCTTTTTAATAAGCAGAACAGGGGACGCCACCCTGGAGTTACATAACCGGGATATGGGATACATTATGTTTTACAGTAACTTGTAAAAATTGAAATAAGGAAATAGGATTCCAGTTTCTGAACCTGGCATAAGTTAGACAATTATCAGCTAGCGTACTGGCTAGAGAGTTATCCACTTCTGAAATTAAGTGCAGGGTTTTTAAGTTGTTTATACATAAGATAAAGTTTTTGGTGTTGCCTCCATGCAACTTAGGTTTGTTTCCTTTACAACCTGAGATCTCTGATGAAACAACTTCCAAGACTTTCACATTGTTACTCTTTATCTTCACATTTGGATGGTTCAGGTGGTGTAGCCATTGGATTGTCGTATAAGCCGTCAGTTTTCGATCTCTCTTCCATCTAAAGATCCTTCAATACTGAAACTCCTTCCTCCAAGGACTTCTTCTGCACAATTAAAGTTAATTATTGTTATTGTTGCTTGACCTGTACTCCTGTTGTAAGTAATGCCAATATTAATCTTAAGAGACTACATGTCCTTTTTATTGTGAGTAGAAGATATGTCTATAGACTCTATACTATTATCATGGTGTTCTCTAACCCTATGCTTTATGTTCATATTGCAGTTAACCATATTGATTACCATCTCTACTGTGGTTTTCTCGTTTAGTTTTTTCTTTTCAAAAACCCATTCACTGCGAGATTTCAAGATTTCCCGTAGAACCGTGGCCATGACTTCATGCCAATCGTCTATATTTTCCTTATTAGGGAATCTGAACTAGCCTTTCAACCAGGTAATAAACTGATGATGGTCATTAGAAATAGAGGGTGAGTCTAGACCTAATAGATTGAACACACATAACGAAATTCACACATCATAAAGAGATGAGGGAGAGTTTCTTCCTGCTATCCACAATTTGGGCAGTTTTTGTTTATCTATTTGACCCTTTCATTCAGAGGTAAAATGGAGTGTAAGCATTTCCAGATGAAGGTCTTTATTCTTGGAATCACAACCATTTCCCAGTTCTAATCCAAAAGGTATATGCCTGGAAATTTGTTGTGTGGCCTTTCCTTATCAGATTGTTATACAAAGATTTTGTTGTAAAATTGACAATCTTCTCAAGCTGTCATCTTAACTAGTCCTCTACTTCTGGGTTGGTTCTTATTTGGCTAATGGCTTTGAAACCACTGACCTTAAAACAATTCCTTATAATATTTTGATCCCATATCCAAGGCATGTTGGTGCAACCCATAAGGTCATTTACCACTTTCAACTTGTTTTCTACATCAACATTCTTAGAATACACCAATCTTTGTTCACACCATTTATCCTCTCACATTTTGATTGTTAGACCATTTCCCACCACCCAGATCGAGTTTTCACTAATATTGTTGCCTCCTTAATGGTGTTTTTCCAAACCAATGAAGTAGAAGATGGGCAACTGTAGTCCTTCTGAAGGATTTTCTTTCCTCTGGTATACTTATCCTCGAAAATTTGTGCCCATAGGGATCTTGGCTATTTGAGTAACCTCCATACCATTTTTGTCAGCATGGCAGAGTTGAAAATTCTTTGATTTAGGAAGCCAAGCCCTCTTTTTGGTTTCCAGGCCTTCAAATATACCCATTTACTGCCTTCATTATTCTTTCCCCAGAAGAACTTACTTTGCATCTTATCCATCTTCTCAGGAATAACCACTAGAACTTTAAAGCAATTTGTTTGATACATAGGGATGATGGAAGTAGAAGCTTAAATGGGGGTGCCTTTTCCAACTGTAAAAAGGGAATTACATTTCCATCTTTGGAGTTTACTCTCGAATCTATCTAAAATGTATTGAAAAGGAGTTATTTTGGACATATGAGTAAAAAGTGGTGAACCTAGGTATTTGACATTGATCGAAATCTCCTTAACTCTAAGAGTATTGGTGAACATATCCACAACAGACTGATGAGTATTAGAGATGAAAAATATGTCTGACTTTTCAAAATTAATGAGTTCACAGGACTGGTTACTAAAATCAGAAAAGAGTTTGAGGATATTAACTCCTTCCTCCTTAGTAGCATTAGTGAAGACCATAAGGTCATCATCAAATAACAAATAGGAGATGGAAGGGGCACTTAGAACCACCTTTACGCCATGAATGTGGCCAAGATCCTCTACCTTGGAAAGAGTCCTAGATAACACCTCCATACAGATTATGAACAGGTAAGTGGATAAGGGGTCCCCTTGCATTAATCTTCTTGTAAATCCCCAGGAATACCATTAACTAGAACAAAGGTAGAAATAATAGAGACACATTGAATATCAAAACCAAGTTTATCTAAGACTGCTAACAAAAAATTCCATTAGATTCTGTCAAAGGCTTTTGACATATCGATTTTAATCCCCATGAGGAAGTCATTTCCTCTTTTGGCTCTTATTTTGTGGATGAGCTCATGAGCTATCATGATATTATCAAAGATCTGCCTTCCCGGAAGGAACATTTCATAATAAGGGGAGATGATTTTAGGCAACAGACTCTTAAGTCTATTAGCCAAAAGTTTAGACACCACCTCATAAACTATATTACATAGGTTAATTGGCCTATAGTCAGCAGGGGACTAGGGATGTTCTAATTTAGGAATCAAGGGGATAAAAGTAGAGTTAATCTCTTTAAGAATGTGACCAGTGTTGAAAAAACTCAAGACCATTTTGTGGACATCCACAACCACTATCTTCCAATTAGTTTGAAAGAAGCAAGGTGTAAAACCGTCCTGCTTAGAAGACTTGTCTGGAGCCATAGAGAAAATAGTAAATCTTACTTCCTGGATGGTAGGAAGTTGATTGAGCATGGAATTATCTTTATCATCCACCACGTTCTGAAGGATATTGAGATAACTTGCATCGGTTAAATGAGTTGTTGAGGTTGCAACATTCTTTAAAATCTTGGCCACCAGGTCAGCAACTTTTGTTTGTTCTTCAATCCATTCTTTTTTAGAGTTTTTCAAAGTATCAATCATGTTTTTTCTATACCTCTTTTCAGCTTTTTGGTGGAAATAAGTCGTATTACGATCTCCTAACCTAATATCTTTATCACCATTCTTGATTTTCTAAAACTTTTCCTTTCCTTTGTTCTATACCAGTATGCCAGTTCCTCCCTAATAGTTATGATCTCCCCACTTTTATTCCTTGTTGAGTTGTTGGTGCTGATATTCTCCAGTATCTGTTTTGCCATATTGATATTAGATCTTATATCTCCAAAGTTGTACTTGTTCCAGATTCTTAGTTCCTTCTTGGTGTTTATTAATCTTATTATTAGTTTGAAAGCATTGCTTCCTATGACTTTCTTCCTCCAAGCTTTTTGGATAACCTGCTTACAAGAAAGATGTTGCAACCAGAAGCCAAGAACTTTGAGAGGTTTGCGGCTGTTCTGAGTTTGGAGCCTTGTGTTCAGCATGATTGGGATGTGGTCAGACCCAACTGCCAACATATGAGAGATGGTGACACTAGGCTTATCTTTGCACCAACTCGAATTTTCTATAACTTTATCTAATCTTGCTTCAGTTAGCTGCCCATATTGATTTCTATTTGACCAAGTGAATTTGTACCATTTATGCCCCAAGTCTTGGAGTTTTGGTCTATTAACATCCGTTGTAACTTAATTGCGTCACTTTTATTGAACATACCCACACCTTTCTTCTCATGGTTATGAAGAGTAAGATTCAGGTCCCCAATGACTATCCAGTTGGTGGAGAAAGTTTGGGATGATTCAGCTATGTAGTTCCAGAATGTAGCTTTCTAGTTCCAATTTACAAGGCTGTAAAGATCTAATGAATTATGAGTTCAATAGATCTTGTTTAGCAGAAAGACGGATATTCCTATTATTAGTGGCAATTTATGATATTTCTAAAATTACACCATATTCTAATCTTACTACCCTCTTTCTAGGCCACGACAAGGCCCCCAGATAGGCCTATAGGATCAACAATGAACCTATTTCTAGACCCAAGGTTAGAAATGCAAGTTGAGACAAAGTGTGTCACATTTTTTATTTCAGAGATAATAAAATATATCAGGTTCATGTTTATTCACAAAGTCCTTAAGATAGGATTGGGTGGTGTCATTATTTAAGCCTTGAGTTCCTGACAATGACTCTAAGGTTTCCAGTATGATGTCTGTAGTGGTTGTTATGAAGGTGGAATTTAAAGCAAAAAATTAAAGACAACATAAAATGATAAAGACATTGGGTATTGATGGATAAAGGGGTTTTAGGAAACACTTGAGTCCCTTAGGAGTTAGCAATTTGAAGCTTCTTTCATCCTTTTAAAACCTTTATCAGTTGTTGCAGCTTGGAAAGAGGCTCTATTACCACTGGTAGAAGAGTTGTTGGTTTCGAAGATGGAATTTAGATCAAAGATTTGTTTTTCTTGGGTTCTGTTGGCTTTTTGTTGAGGTGAGGGGATTTGTGATCCAATACTGAAGGTGTGGCTTCCTGTGAAAAGGTTTATTGCATTATCGATTGAGCTCAGGCTTTTCCACTGGGTTTCTTTTGAATTATACCTTGAGCCAGAGAGATGGTCTCTTCCAATTCCCTCTTCTCCCGGGCATTTTTTGAGGCATTTTCCTTGATGATTTTTGATTTGGATTTTGGTATATTACTGTTCTTTTGGTTTGTCTTATTTCCTCTTCTTCGAATTAATCTCTCTTTCTGATCAATGGTAATAACATTTTGGTTAGGGATTTTTTTTTGGTGGTTGAGGTTGGTAGAAAATTATTGGGTTGGATGGTTGATTTATGAGGTCTGTGAAGTATGGGGTGTTGAATTGATTTATTTACTGGATTGCTCCACTATCTTCCCCTTCTTTAGTGTTAGTAAAGGTCATTGCCCATTCTTTAGTACCTATTGATTTTTCCTTGATCCTATTATCCATTTCCTTGAAACTTTCTGCTCCTTTCAGTTTCATGGTAGTATTTGCTAGATGAAGAATCTTCTCCTTTCTCTTCCAATATTAAGACATCAGTGTGTGATTGTATTACTGCTTATTTCTCAACAACCACGGGTATGTTCTGCTTTTGCCCATCTTTTTATACCAACATCAGATCTTTATCCCCAGCGATTAAGAAATTATCACCTCCCGGGCGGGGGGGGGGCCGCGCCCCACCGAAGTATTTGTGGAATATGCTCATTTATTTACACTTGTGCTTCCCTGGAAAGTTATGGACTCTTTAGGTATTTGACTTCGAGCTGGCATACTGGTTCTTTCCTGATTTATCTACTGCCTTCTCTCTTCACAGGGCTGCTCCAGGTAATCAATAATTTTGCAATTCAAGCATAAATTTACCGACAATGCATCATAGACAAAACTTATTGTTGTTTTGTCTCCTTCCTCCGTTCTAGCAATCATTTATTTTATAACTTTTTTTCTTCAAATTTACCATTGCTTATATCATAACATTTTTCTCTAGAAGTTTATTGTCATAAGGAGGATCATGTTGTATGTACCTTCCAGGCGGTTTTACCACTCTCTCTAAGCCATTTTCCGAGATGTACTGAATTATTACATCGATTGCTTCTAGCAAGAATAGTTTTTCAATGAAGTTCAATTGAAATGTAATTTGCGGTATTCCATTGCTTGGAATCTCATGTAAGAGTACCCCCTTTGACAAACCATGATTTAAATTCCTTGACCTTATAGAAGTATGAATCATTGTGAAACTTCAGGATATACATATTCTTCCAGTTCTTGCTTTTGGAAGGGGAGATAATTGGGGTTCTTGTCAGGTTCCAGTCCGATTTGACAAAGTTGATGAATTCCCATTGAAGAATAGTTCTGTCAATAACTAATATACCAAACTTAGACAACGACCAATCAATCCCAGTGGATTCAACTACGATACTTCTTTCCATCAGTATTTTCTCCAGTTCTTTTACAAGGAGATTCAAGTGTGATTCCTTTTGGCTAGATAGACTTTCCATAAATGTAGTATTGACAGATATAACCCACAAGGCCTGATAACCTTTGTTGCAGTTAGATATGGAGATGGGAGCAGTAAATGCTTTTAGAACTGTAATTGTGTGTTTGAATTTAAGATTTTTAGTTATGACCTTGGGTAAAGTATTGGCATTAATTAATATTTCCTTTTTGACTCTGAGATAGTAGTCAGTTGATGTATTAGTTCTCATAGAGGCGGCTTGATTGGACCAATCAGTTGCTTGCTTCTGTGATGGAGAGGGAAAAGTTGGGCTGAAATGACCCATAATGTGGCGGTTAATTGTAGGGTTATGGGAGGGGTGTCTAAAAATGTTTGAAATTGTACATATAATGATTTTGCGTAAGGATGTAAGACCTTCTGTAAGATTGAGGTAATTTGTGGAGATTTAGATTATCACGTTTTGATCGAACAGTTGGGGGAAGATCATAATAGCCTTCTTTTTCTTCCAAGAACTTTTCTTCTGTGGTCCCTTCCGGACGGGTAAATGGTCCTTCACCCAACAACTCCAATATTGTTCCAACCCTAGGTGCCTTGCACCTGCAAAAAAAGGTAAAAGCACGATAATATTTTATTTGTTAACAATATTGAGTCATCCCGTAAGAAGAGAAAGTGGGTAGTTGTTATGGATCAGTCGGAGTTGGGGTATTTGACTCAGCGGAGAAACCAAAGAGAAAGATCCATATCCAATTTCTCAGTAACTGGAGAGATATGATCTAGGATATTCCAGAAACTTCTTTTTAATATTGAATTAAATACTTATTTTCTCTCCATCTTATTTAAAGATTCAAAGTCGATTCTGCTAGGAGTAATGAGGGGTAGGTTTTGTGAATTTTTGGTTTTCCTTTGGTCTTCTTTATATAACTCATAAGTTGGTATAGAATAATAGGCTAAGAGAAGGTTTGATTGTAAAAAAAAAGGAAGATAGCTGGTGATTAAATAATGGTGTTCGTGTTACTAATGAGATGAGGCATGATTATTTTTTTGAGAGGTATCATCATCATCTTTGTCATCCCTTTTCCTCATATACTCTAAGAGTTGAAGGTGTCACCAACTATTGTGTATCCGGTAGACTCACCGGAAGTTGTACCAAACATAATGTTGAAGATGATTATAATTGTATAACATATCTGGAGGTGACTGCAGAGGTGTATGATCGATATGGACAGTTCTCCGATGATGAAGGTCCCCAAGCGGTGTGGATTCCTCTCAATCACACCGACAGAACTACATAGATCAATCAAGGTGTCTATCTTAATGGCGGTGGATATTCTTTTGTTCCTGTTTCTAACACTGCATTGAGTGGTGTAACCAAGTCCTCTAGGAAAATTTTTGTTTATCATAGTGGGAATGAAGAGGATGGAGGTTTATTGTTTGCTCAAAGGCCCGTATAAAATGTTACTCCAGGTCCAACAACAAAAAAGACATAAACTACCGATGCGACAAATAGTGAAAAACGATACTAGACACGATCTCTCTCGTTTTACTAAGGCCAAGTCCCATGTACTTACCAAATGGCCAGATTTTTCCAATTTGTGATATTATGGACATATCAAATGGGCAAATTGGCTTGGCCAAATCGACAAAATCTGGTGGTTTGCACATTGTGGCAGAATTTTTGTCGTTTATATATTATTCCAGGGTTCTACGACAAAAAAAACAACCAAACATATGGAAAAGAGATAAATTACCCATGCGACAAATGGTGAAAAACTATACTAGACACGACCTCTCTCGTCCTACTAAGGCCAAGTCCTATGCACTTACTAAATGGTCATAGTTCTCCAATTTGCACTACTATGGACATGCCAAATGGGCAAATTGGCTGGCAAAATCGTCAAATCTTGTGGTTTGCACATCGCGGCAGAGTATTTGTCGAGTGATAAAGATTTTTTCGCTCAACGGAGACTATACCTCCAATAGCTAACTATTTTTCCGCTTATAAAATCGGAATTTTCAAGCGAAAATTACACCAATTTTTTTCACTAAAATTTTCTACTTTCTACTTTTAACTATTTACAATAATATTTTCAAATGACACAAATTGCAACCCTACTTGATTCTCCGGGAGTCATGCTTGAAGCTACTGTTAGTAAGATACGTGATGGTTATAACAAAATTGAGAATGTTAAAAAGTTAAGAGGTCTTCAAGTTTTAGATGTTAACCAAGTCAAATCTGCAGCTAAAAGAAAAAGTAGAGTTCAAGGCAAATAAAATTTGAAAGTTAACCATAATACTTCTTGCAAAACCAAGGAAATCTTCTCAAGAGCGCGTCGATTGGAAGTTATGTTAAATGGAGATAAACAGGAGGCTAAAGATTGTCCGATATTTTTATTGAGATTAATTAAGTTTTTACCGTCCTAGTTTATATCTTGTAAAGAGCATAGTATAATAAATTAATGTAATTGAGATTAGCGTTTTAATATAATTTTAGTTAATTCAATCAAGTTATTAAGCTTGATCCCTTCCGAAATCAAATTACATATAACTTCTTATTCCGATCACGACATTTTCATTATTGCAAATCTAACGGCTATTTTTAATCAAATGTAATTTCTTTTAACATTCACGCATTTAAATTCATTAACATGGGGGTGTAAATTTATAAATTTACTTTCTATATAAATTAAATTAAAACAGACTAGTCTTTGATTTAATTGGATTTTGTTATTTGTAGATCAAAACGTAGTAAATTTAACACAAATATATATCAAATTCAATTAATAATCTTCGTTACATTGAATTAAAATTACATTTATTTTCCTGGTTGATTTCCTTGAGCACCACCATTAAAGACCCAGTTTGTATTGTCGTCGTATTTCCCTTGACTTAACATGGCTGCGACAATAGCTTGATGATGTGTTATTTTAATGTACACCGCAAGAGCATGGCTGTGGATATGATAGCATGCAAGCATGGTTCGTTCTACAGGGATTTCAGAAATTACAATTCCTAGTTTTTAATTAATTTCAATGCTAGTAACAATTTGGTGATTTTATTCTAAAAGTTAAAAAAAAACACTTAAAATACTAAAATTGATTTACAAGTGAAAGAAAACCTAGGACTCAAGATTTCATCACAAATATGCAAACTAGATGATTATAACGATTTTCTATAAAATTCTCAAGTTATTACTCAAGTCGATTTCGGACAAAGTATTTACGTCTTGGAAAATATGGAGTTTTAATAAATTAGTTTTTCTCAAAAGATTAACAATTATTCCACTATAAAATGCTAGTCTAACAAGAATAAATAAATCAATTATTTAAGCATTATTAGACACATGAAGAAATTATTATCATGATTAATCAAAAAATAGGACCAAGAAAAATTATTATAGAAACTAGTCACAACATGTTAGAAAACATAGTAGGACTTCCTCTTTAATCTAAGGGGAAGAATTTAGATACTCATGGAGAAAAAAATGGAAGAAAAACAATTAACCAAAGTATTCATTCATGAAAAATGCTTACAAAGAGTGTTTGATGAATCAACGACCCATTTCAAGTGCAGTTGAATAAATGAGCGTTGAATTGCATCCTGAAAGAATTAAACAAACAATTACTTAAACGAACCAACTACACCTTCAATTTGTAGTAAAATTGGATCCGTCGCTATCACTGTAGCAAATTCTGTGGCCAAAGCTTTTGATTATGAAAGAAAAGACAACATATTTTAACGACAGTTTTAATCTGTTGTCTATTCTTCTTCTTTTCAAATGGATTTTTTTTAACTGATTTTTTTTTCTTTCTTTTCTGACCAGAGCCATCCCCCCGTAACTCTTCCACAATATCTTCTGTTTGTAATACAACAACACCTAACCCAAATCTTCTCAAATATCTCCACGAATCATTCTCTTTAATAGATAATTATTCTCGGGGATTTTCTTTCTCTCGATCACCATGTCTCAATCCTGTTTTGATTTTTCTTCTCTTCATAAATATAGTTATCTCAAATAATATAGAAACTGAATCACACGAATTAGGTAAGATATCACGAGACTTTTCTTCTACCTAATTTTGATACCTAGAAGAAAAAAAATCTTCATGATTTAGAAAATCGAATTTTTACTTTGAGATTTTGCCTGATTTTCACGTTTCCAAACATGTAGATATTCCTCTTATTAAGACAAGAGTATTAAAAGCTAACAAATCTCCTTCAAATCATGTAATAAAATCTCACAGATTCGAGTAAGAATAATTACCCGCCAAATTCAATTCAAACAAAAAAGGGTGGGTGCCTTTATTAAACTCATGGGGTGCCTTTATCAATTTTTGGATCATTTTTCCACACTTATTAACTCTTCAAATATATCTACAAACACAATAAAATAACAATATTAATACAGAAACTGAGTAATAATAATATAAATATGAGATTAAATAAGACACATAAATGTGTTTATCACTTGAGTAGGATCGGGGGGTTGGGTTTCATCACCAAAACCTGCAAAAGGAACCCGAGGAATGGAGGGACTAACGCATGAAACGGGACGATAGACATTAAAGGCTCCTCTTGGAGTCGGGTTATAAAGATTTTCAAAGATTGGACGACCGCCAGGAGTTTCCAAAGCCAAATCAAAGCCTCCAGCATCATGTGTCATATGAGTTTGTAACACGTGCTCTGGTGTTTCACTTCTTTGACTGCTTCTCGACTGCTTATACGACTTGGTTGAATTTGGCTGGATTCATCTGGAATATCAAGACCTAATGTGTTCGTCATTTGGGTCAATTGCCTCACGTAATAATCTTGCATTTGATGTGTTCGCCAATAATAATCGTTCAACCTAGCCAGTAACTCCTTCTGTGTAACTTCTACCCTCCAATACAAATACGTTCGTTCCATAGCTTGAGAAGTACTTGGAACAGTGATATGCTCCCCTGCTTATAGATTAATATTCGCACCTCTCAGTCAAACGATGGCATAAATAACGAAGAAGATGAACCTCCCTGGCCACTAGGATAAATGAAGGGAGCGAACGTTGGTGGTGTAGGTTGGGTTGGAAGAAACTCGGCATCAAGTGGCAATCTACCTAAAGCTGGCATATCCAACAGTGAAACTTATAATGACAGAAACCACAACTATAACTAGTACTACTACAACTTATTAATAGTTGATCTTATTAAGCCATTCCCACATGTTGCGGCGCCATGGAAATGGTATGCTTTCAAAGCGTGCTGAACCAACGAAGATAATCCCTCATGTCAATAGGGGACACGACCAAGTCATCAACACGTTCCCATGTTCAACCAATTTGCACCTATGTCACGTAATCATCATAAGAAATCTACTCGTTTGGGAATGGGTTGATTGCTTTTACTGTTCTCCCTTGTAGCTGTATAAGGTGTCTTTCTCAAAAGTACCAAATATTTTTTCTAAAAGAAGAAATTAAAAATATCGATCGATATAAACTCAACTCTAGCATCCTTTGAGCAGTAGGTCTTTGGTACTCTGGATGATCCGCATATGGCATAGTAATAATGTCTTGGGTTGTTCTACACACTTGCTGAATCCCTTGAGACACCTCAGAGTGTTAACCGTCATCGATATGAATGGGGTTTTGTCATTCTGGTACTTCTATATAAATGGAAAAAAATATTTTTTTTGCGTACAACATGTTCACCAACACGGAAGTAAGTGTACCACCAATACTGTGAAAATATTGGAAAATTGAATTAGTTCGTAATTTAACATTTAAAAATTAATTAGTTTTTTACCTCTAAGTTTCCCAAAAATAATTCAAACTTGGCCGGGAGACTGAGCATTCAATGAGGCCTATGTACAACCCCGATAACAGTGCATACCCCATTCATACGTCGGATCTAACTCTAAATTATCAAGCGCTGCGAGATACCAACATGTGTCACGGAGCTAGCATTTGGAAAAAGACATTGTCCTAACACGTATAACACAAACCCTCTTTCGAGCTCATCAAAGTGGTTAGCTGTGAAGACCCACAAGCAGATCAACGCCATTAGACTGGCCAAATGATGTTTAAACCTCGTAATGACTTAACTAATTAAGTTCAAACAATTAATTTTAGAAATTAATTAAATTATAAAATTATGATTCGGCCAAACAAGTAGTACCTTTAGATAGATCTCGAGAAGTTATGCGAAATAAACTACTCAAATCAAACGCGTCATTCGGATACAGAATGAAGAAAAAATCACATATTGTATTTGAGTGGTAAAATAGTCATTTTATAATTAGACACTATCAAGAAGATCAAGCCTTGTACTCAAGGCGCGCTTGTGCTTAAAATTTAAATGAAACTATTGTGGTTGCCCTTGTCTAAAACATGGATGTCTTAATAATAAATTTTAATTAAACCTGAATCTAAATCGAAGAGAAAACTATCTCTTTTCCTTCTTCTCTTTCCTCTCCTTCTTCTGTTCTTCCGCCTTCTTCCCCTGCGAAGAGAAATTGAGATATGAAAGTGAGATTTGAGATCCAGAGTAGAAGGGAATGAATAAGGGTGTGTCGCTGGTAGTTGTGGTGATGTTGGGTTAATCAAGAAGAGAAGAAGAAATAGCGCGTTAGAGAATATTAGAAGTTAGGGTTTTTCTGTGAATGATGATTTGAGGATGAAATCGAGTAATTAAAGTTGGGTTTTAAGATCGTGAGATGAAAAAGAAGATTTTCATACTATTTAGAAGAGTTAATTTCAGAGAATATAAAGAATCGAAAGAATTGAGGAATTAGAGTTTCAAAATTGATTCGAGATGAACTTCAGAAAATGAAATTGATGTTCTAAGAATTGAGTTAGAAGTGGGTTTGATATGAGTTAGAAGGTGAGGTTGAAGAAATTCTCAAATCAGATAATTAGGGTTTTGTTTATGTTCTTCCCCAAATCAATCTGAATTCAAGATTTTATTTAAAAAGATGTAAATTGGGGTTGAGATTAATTGGGTATTGGGTTAATTGAATGAGTTATGTTGGAACTGAAGAGAAAATTGAGATTGGAATAATCAGTGAATTAGGGTTAGGGTTATAGAAATTAAACTTGGGAATTCCAATTGACATTTAGGAATTGAAGTTATTAATGATATTGAAGTGATTCTGGATTGAATCAAAGTATAGAAGAAGAAATTGATTCAATTGCTTGAGTAAAACAAAGTCAGTTAATTGTTCTTCCGATTGACTTAGTGAAGCAATTCAATACAATTACTGAATTGTATGATTGTTATTGTTTGTTATGAAGTTAAGATAAGATAAATATGGAATTGGAACTTTGATTGTAGACTAGAATGAAGTTGAAATTGAATTGCAGGAAAGGTTTGAGTACGGAACGACCTGAATTTGGCATGAGATAGGTTTCTGGATAAGTCAGACCCATCTGACTGAACTGACTCAGTCTAACCTATCTGACTGACTTGAGTCAGACCATCTGACTGAGTTAAATCAGTCTAAATTGAATTCACTCACTGATTTGACTCAGTGATTCACCTGGACGACCCATTTGGCCCAACCTGATTGGACTTGGAATTTCCTTAACTCATTTATTTGACTGTTGGACTTTTACTCCTTTGACTAACCCCGACTTTGACCGTCAGTAGATTGTTAACTTTAACGGTTGACCGTTTATTGACTTTTAAAAGGTCAATTAATTTGAAACACTTGCTGGCCACCTTTCTGGCCAATTCCCAGACATTTTTCTAATTTCTGATTCTCCAAATTTTTCTAATTTCTAATTCTCCAATGATTAAAGGACATAGATTTATAATTGGAAATTAAATAGAAAGAGAGTAGTAGAATGTTAAAGAAGGTAAATGCGATAGAACAAAGGATACCGACTGGATTATGAAAGACCATTTACGTATCATTGTCATGGTTATCGGATGTGGATTACATGTTCAAGATGATGATGACGATAATAAGGGACGGTACTATGGACTTATAGATGGGAATTTCATGAAGTAGAAGTGGTTGTCATCAAATGAGGTGGGAACTTTATAACCTTCTTGTAATCATTAAGTTTCCTTTCATCTGCGAGCATGAATTGTCTGTACTATCTGTGTGCATGTTTGTATATGATTTGATATGTGTGTAATATGCATTGTGTCGTTTCTCCGCAAAGAGTGCCCGTGTCAACCTCACAGATCCTTGTTAAGTTGAGTAGGCCAGTTTTACCCCGGTTAAATATTATTTAGTAGCCGGCTTTACCCTGGTTGAATATTATTTACTGTATTGTCTTAATATGGTAGGCCGGCTTTACCCCCGTTAAATAATATTAAAACTTTATATTTTGGGGGAGTCACTCGTATGCATATTATGCTTGATTTGTCTAACTATCTGGTCTTGATGGTAATTTCCTGAATTATGGTTTGGATGAGAACTCCATGTGGAAGGGGTTATTATTATTGATTGGGGTTGTTCTAGCGTCGCATTCTCCATTGAGTATGACGAGGTAAGGGTAACACTCTGCTTCTTATGCTTAGATTATTAAATACGTTAATTTATTATTGTCTATTTACATTGTTGTTAATTTTGAACTATAAAGCATGTTAATGATTACTTGAAAGTTGTATGTTTCCACTGAGCACCCTTCGGAATAATCTGTGCACTCGTTTCCACTTCAGTTTCAGTTATCAGAAGAGATGATGCAATGAAGATATGCGTTTTCGTAGCTTAATACTTTATTGAATTAGAGCTGTAGTGTATCTTTGTTACGTTTGTATATTTTGATTGTGTATATTATAGAAACCAATACATTGTTTTATTTATATCACTTGAAAGGTTTTCATTTGTAAAATATCAGAGTGTTTGGGTTTTGTGGTTTGAGTTATTTTATTTAAGTAGAAATCTTAATTTGATGACCTAGTATTCTTTGATGCCTCTTAGTATAGACTCTAAGTAGGTGGTTTAGTTGGGGCATCACAAATTTTATTTTAATTAATTTCTAAAATAAATTGTTTAAACTTAATTAGTTAAGTCATTACGAGGCTTAAACATCATTTGGCCAGTCTAATGGCGTTGATCTGCTTGGGGGTCCTCACATTAACGTTCTCATAACTTGGATCCTAGTGAACTCTCATATTATAACGTTGTAAGAAAGTTTTCAACCCAGAGACTCTGATTCCACCAACTTTAATAGCTCTGCGGTCATTATTTCCCTGTCATCAGCAAAGTGCAGTACAAAAAGTTATTTCCATCTTGATTGGTTGACCACTTGCTTTGGCCAAATGGAACCATATCTCCCACGTATAGTATTTTCGTCAACATATACATATCTAACGGTGTAACTCCCATAAATAACATTTTGAAAATAAATTTCGTCTATTATCCTAAAGTATGCATATAGTAAACCAAAAGTAAAAATACAAAAAACTAATTAGCTAAAGAACAAACAAACTTACTACACTCGAAATCCTTAAAATATAACGTATTTGTAGTCTTCCACCAACGTTCTAATAATACTTGAACAACAACTGATTTATGTTTATTATTGTTTAAAACATATAAACGATACCAAGGGTATCTCCGGACTCTTTAATTAAATGCATTAGGGAGCTACCCATACACCGTATCCAATTCAGTCCACCCACCTTTTAGCCGGGTATACTGACTTCTCTCTGGATAGCCCGATATATGGTCCTCCAATACACCTGATCCTGTAAGTTGTCCAACATGTTTGGAACTCCTCATTTATCCTGATTCCAGTCCACTCTATTCTTTAAAGCGCCTGATGGTTGTCCTTTTCTGTTTATTTTAGTCTTACACTCATTGTGGCAGAAGTTTATTTTTTTACGGTAAAAGTTATGGAAATTTTTTCCAGATGATTTTGTATGAAATTGGATATGAAATTCTTAAGAAAATTGTGTCTATTTATAAGCGTTAGAGAGTCGGTCGATGGCGTCACAGTCTCTGTCGAGCGATAAAGACTTTATCGCTTACCGCATCTCCCATATTGGCATGGCTTGTTTTCTAGGCAAACTAACCCGTTTGATAAGGGTGCATAGGACTTGGCCTAAAACCCACTTATGACTTGATCAGAAACCTTCTGAGTGGCGGTGATGGCGTGAATGGCGGTGGTGAGCAGTGGCATGGTAATGGAGGTGGCGGCGGCAGCGGATAGGCGGTGGGTAATGGAAGGCATCGACGCTGGCGGGCAATAGCGACGTACATATTATACCTGCTAAGTACACAAGTTATATGCATGTGTACCTGTTGAGTACACATGCCATATATGGTGGAGGTGGTGGTGATGGTTATATTGGGCGGTGGTGGCAACAATGACGGTGATGGGCAGTGGCAGCGATAGTGGTGATGGGTGGTAGTGGTTTAGGCGGCAAGAAGTGGAGGTGGTGGACAGTGGTGAGCAGTGGTGATGGGCGGTTGGTGGTAGGAGTACCATTTAATTAAAAGATTCCGGACCTAGATTTTATTTCATTTAATTAGGAGCTTGACAGTATATTTAAAAGGTATGTAAAAAAAAAAAAAAAATCTATAACCTAAATTTAAACTTTTTTTAATTAAGGGTTTGATTTTATGAGTAACTCATAGGTATGGTTTTAACCTAATTTCCCCAAATGAAAAGAATACCTGACCCGACTCCCCTCCTCAGACCCTAGCTTATATGCATGGGAAATTTACTGGCTGGTCTTAACACCCACCTAGTAGTAAACCTAAGATCCATAGGGAAAAACTATTTAATGAGAACAATTAAAAATATGGAAATGACCAGTATACCAATCATCCCCGAATGTGTGAACCAAAAATACGATTTTCTTTTCTTTTTTTTTGCGTCGTTTATCTTCTCCCTTAACTCTTTCTCTCTCTAACCTGAAACATGAACCTCCACTAACATTTTTATGAGAAAATAACATATACCTCAAGTTTATGCTCAGATTTATTCTATTAATGAAGAAGATGACGATTTAACTTCATCGATTTTCATAATCGAAGATAATGTCGGTTTTTCCCTTTTCCGATCGAAACTTATGGAATCTCAGATATATTTTTGAAGAAATTAATGTTAATGAAGAATTTTACTGATGATGATGATATGAATTCATATCTGATTAAGATATTATTAATTTTTTCAATTTCAATCTTACATCAAAACTAGAGTTTTAAGACATGTTTTACTGATTTTCTCTTCATAAGATATACGCGTTACTTTGATGTAAAGATTAACAGATAAAAAAATTGTTGTTCAAGATCAACAACAATTAAAACTTGTTTTGCATTTACAAAATCAAGATATGTATTGTAGGATGTGCTAAGTTTATTATTTCCAATTGAAATATTGGAAGTTTCACAATTTTCTTCAAGATGTGATTTATTTTGCATAACTCCAGGTCACATACCTAGTTTATGTATGATCCTAAAGATTAATAAGAGAAGAAGTAGTAGAAGAATAAACTTTTTGTTGCAAAGAAGAAGATGACTTCTGTTAATCGCCAAGAACAAGTAGAACCCATCAACAATACATATAAATATGTAATGTCGGAATTACAAATGTATTAGGTAAATATCAATATGTACTACCTTGCAAAAAAAAGTAATATGTGAAAACAATATTTATTTGACAATACATATTGATGGAAAAACTGGCTTCTGACAGTACATATCCATCAGTGCATATTGATATTACTATTGGATACTTAGATTACATATGTATTAGGTACATATCAATATGTACTATCTTGCAAAAGAAAAAAATTATAATGTTTTTATTACTTTGGTCCAACAATAATTTAGGTTCCTGTCGATACATATTTTTACTATTTTCAGCACTTATTTTTATAATCCTACAATACATATTTGTTTTGTATTGTAGGATTGTACATATATTTTGTATAATGCTACAATACATATTTGGTTGGGCAGTCTAGGTTCTCAACACCTTCCTAACCTGTATTGATTATCGAACCCAAATCTTTGAAAGTTGGGACTGGTTTTAACCAAGAAGTTTGAGTTTACAGTACTTTTTATTTTTAGATTTTCTGTTCAAGGAAAAAAAATATTGCATTAGAACTGTGCCAACATACAATTTTGTCGAAGTATTGTGCTTATTGTTTTGGATCATACGATATACCTGTGATTGTATGAACTATAATTTTATTCTTTATATATGCTCATTATATTGGTCTCTGACCACCTTTTTGGACTACATTACCTTCAAAAAGATGGCACCAAAGGCCATAAGGGAGATTAAGAAAGTTTTCCCAGAATGTCATGGGGACGAAGGATGTGAGAGTAGACGTCAAGTTCAACAAACACATATGGAGCAAAGGTATCCATAATGTCCCTAAAAAGAAAGAGCTCAACTCACTTGTCACTGTAGCACAGATTCCCGCAGAAGGTCTCAAGGGTTTGGGCTCCGATGATTAGACTTATATGAAGAGGACATCCTTTTGGATAAATGTACGCTTATTTTTCGTCCATTATGTCAACAATGAAGTTTGAAGTTATAATGTCAAGCGGAGAAACTATATTTTCCAAGTAAGATCAAGCATGTTTTATTGTATAACATGCACTTCATTACTGTCTAACAGGGATATAAACAATAATATAAACACAAATAGAACTCTCATGAATGCTAAGAAAATCAGTACAATGAAAATATTGTATGTTATAACTATTAATTTGGATTGCTTACAGATTTCGTACTCTCTCATAGAAGAACAAGCAAAAGATACAGAGATATCATCCCTTTTGAGATGCGGAAATCATCTCCACCCAGCTATTTTTGTTGATGTTTCTGGTCTTCTTGTTCTTCTTCTTCTTTGCAATTGTATATTTTGTATAATCCTACAGTACATATCGATATGTACTGAGTATCAGACTTTTCAAGTTGATGCGATAATTCCTCCAATCTCTCCCTTAACCTTGATGCCCATAAGTTTAGTGCCCTCAATGACTTGTTTGATGCATCTCCAGCGACCATAGTTACAGTTGTTGTTTCTTATTTGAATTTGAGATTTTTCTCATACTCCACTATAGCTTGTTTTATTTCATCCAACTTCTGCCGCAGAACTGTCAATTGACAAAGACGCAATCAAAACTATCAAGAGTCAAGACTTAACCATTAAGAACTTAAACATTAAGTGAAAACTAGTACATATTGATATGTACTGAGTGAAACCCTAGTACATATTGATATGTGATGAGTGAAACCCAATGCAAGGAAACATCGAGACACTTTTCAATTCACCACAAATACAAAATGTCTTTCAACTATGATTAGACACAATCATCTAGAGAGCAACACAAATAGATGTTGAGCTAACTCAACTAGACTAATAAATAAATAAAAAAAAGGGTGTCCATTTTAGAACAAACGCAATTGACCTACTATAATTTGTAACCTTGAATCATAATCAAATATTGAAAAACCAAGCACAACTTACAAGAGCAATAAATATTGTATAAACCAAGTCTCTGTTGCATCAATATTTGGTAAATTGTCCTGCTTCAACCTTGCTAATCCCCGTCACAAAACCATATAAAAACAACCTTACAATAAGTAATGGAAAAAGTTAAACAAAACCAAGAACACGAACCACAAAACACAACGCTAAATACAAATTGTACTATAAAGTTTAACTAGCGAAACTAAAGTTAAAACTGTTATCACCAAAACCAAATGTAAAATATACATCAAAAATGGACATAAAAGGATACAAAAATGTACTGAATTAGACAGTACATCAAAAAATAGTCTCATTTCCTTCTTAGTCCATAAAATATATACTCTATTAACAAAACAAAAACTATATAATAGATCCATAAACCTAAAAATCGTAGACCAAAATCACTATGGAATCCGATTAAGAAAATTCCATACCGGAAATGCGAATAAACAAAAACCACTAGAGAATAGACTTACGAATTCTCTTCCTACACCAATTTTACTTGTATACAACATGACTCCTCAACAAAAATCCACACCGAAAATGAGATTACCATAAAATGCAACTTCAAATTAGATAAGTCGAAACACAAAAACATAAGTCCATTATACTCCAGTTACATTTTATTCTGAAAGCACATTAAAAATACACTGAGTAAGATACTAGTAGTTCAATAATTTACAATGCGTCAAATATGTTCCATGTAATCTCTGCCAATTATTTGAATTCTAACTATGTACATCAATATCCACTATCATTCACAATACACCAAAATATCACTCAACTCATACGCACTAAAGTTTACCTACGTTTTCCCTTGTAAACTGTAAGCTCACAAATCATTTAACCAACATAGAAATTGGAACTTAAAGAACGAAAGAAATATTTAAAGAACTTAATTCAAAGAATATAAATCGAAACCATCACAATATAAATTCAACCTAATTTACAAAAAACTAACAGATCAATTCCCAATATTCAATCAAATCAACAAGTACTAATAGTACACCTGAAAGCTTTTATCCAATTATAAATCCCTTACTAATTCATCTCATGACCAATTAGTTGCCTACTGACTCACTCCTCATTCCTTTACATTTCCATTCCTCACGCTCACGTCGTTGTTATCATTGAATTATAAAAATGATGAACTCAAAATCTAGTTTTATCCCCGAAAGTTAAAGCAAAGACTCAACAAGTAAAAAATCGTCGCTTTTTAAACCTTATAAATACAAAAGTAGAGACGAACAAAACGAAGATTTTCCGTTATCACTTCCTCTGGTTTTCTCTGGCTTTAGTTTGTAAAGAGAGTGAGAATTTTCTGGCTTTTGTCCATTGCCACAGCTCTCCAGTTGTTGGAAAATGAACTGAAAAATCAAAATTAGATTTGACTTAGAAGGGTGTTTTAGACATTTAAAAAATATGCTTTATAACTTCCACGTATGTGATGGATCAAGAATTAAATTTTTAGGTCCAAAACATGTAAAAGGATCACCGGTAAAATCATGTTTAATGGATGGATTAGTCACTAAATAAGTCCTCAAAATAGGGTTATCTAGCAATTCCTAGTATACACAAATACCCAACACGTGTGAAGTTCTAGTTGGTTTTCAAACCACTTGAATGCTAAATAAGAAATTGATATAAACCATTAACCAGAATTACTGCAAGTCTTAGGTCCAATCTTATAGCTTAATGGTTTCCTATTAACTCCATTAAGGAGGAAATCAGGGGCTCAATCCCATCGTAAAGGTTTATATTAATGTAGTTGTATAGTTGGATTTGACGGGGTGGAATTGGTAGTGTGGCCAGTCTGCCTGTCTGGGTACCATAGGGGTATGCATCCGGCTTGGGGTATAAGTTGGTGTACATGAAATGTTTTCGAGTCTGGCTCATGACATGATCAGTAAAATAAAATTTGCAGAGATGTTATGTTGGTGCACGTATCGTCGTGGGAGTATGCCCGTTCACTTTTGGGACAACTCTATATCCGCTCTGCAGTTTTGGTGCTTTGCAGTATTTGAATTTTGTAGATTAAAATATGGAAGTGCTACTTCTATTACTATAGTAACATCAAAGAGAACACACTCCTGGTCATTCAAGCCTGGCGCAGTTTATAAGAACTAGGTTTTGCTAATATAATCATGCCTATAAATAGGAATGTGATTTGATATTTGACTCCGAATAGCAAAGAACCTGAGATGGAAAATCAAACAAGAGTCATTGTGTTAGTTTCACAGTACTACAGCAGGCGTATTTCCAAAACAAATTATGTATTTATAACCATTTTCACAAACAGGTGTTGGCTAGATTCTTCCGTCTTATCACGTCGAAGGCCAAAGGGGATATGGGACCAATGACAAAGCCAAAAAGAACACAGTAAATGTGAAGTCACCTTGTTAAATCTTAATATTCGTGCTTCCTATCATTCATTGAAATGGCTCCCTCATCTGAACACAGTATTTGGTACTTGTCAAGAATTGAAATGATAGGTGCTGGCAAGTTCCTCATTACTAATCCCATTGTGGTCTTTATAGCCATGAAAGAAACTTTTGCCACACTATCAATTTCGTCTTCATATTGCTCGTAGACAAAGAATGCAGCAAATGCAAACACCAGTACTGCATTTGGAGTTATAAAAAGTAAGGTAAATACATGATAACTTGTGAAAACGGGGAGAAGTTTGACGAAGCAAGGACTTACCTAAACCAAACACAGTTGAGATGGAAAGGGAAAGAAGTAGCTTCAAAAAAAATACAGAGAAACAGTAACCTGTGGAGTACCAAATTGTGAATAATTACCATATAACGCATGTAGACGACATGGTTTACCTCACTAAGAAACTCTTCTAATACTTGTAATCTAGGAGTTCTGAACTGCTTGATTGTTCAACCAAGTAAACCAAGAATATAAGTATTACAGGTTGCACCATTACCTCGTTCAAACTTCTATGGACATAAGAGGAGGGCAGGAGGCATGTATTACCTTAAAGAAAGTACTCCAATCATCTCCTCGGGCAAATGACCTCAATGTAAGCATCCACCAGTTCCAAGCAGATGTCAGGGATATAGTGAGATCCTTGATCGTTGCTTCTGGAACTTGAAAATATGAAGGGTTGATCATTCTAACAGTTAAACCAAACCTGTTGCAGAAACTTTAGTTTCTTGTACGAATGCGGATTTCAAGATTACGACAATGATGCATTATCTATGAGAATGGTTTGTCACATATGGCATATGGAGGAGACTACGAGGGCCATTCTGTAAGCAATTTAGGTTTCTCCTCACACAATCGAATTGAACCGCTCATATAAAGGTATTTTCCTAGTAGATAAGGCTATTTGCAGCAAGCAAAAGAATCTAAAAATCCAACATTATATCAGTTGAGCCAAACTAATTAGACTGTACCCAGTGAATCACATTAGAGTCATTAGGTTAAACCGACCTATGGGTACATCCCAGGTCTGACACTATAATTACATTAAAATTTACATGAGAACACATTGTTTCTACATTCAGAATATATGAACATTTTTTGTGGACATAAAGCAAAGCATGCAGGTGATAGCACCGGTTACCTACATTGGGGATGGCAGCCTTCCAAGGCCATAAAGGACAAGTGTCACCACTAACAAAATCTTGGCTACTGAGGAGATGAAAGTTCTTTCAGGAAGGAAACCAGTTAGACAACAAAGCCAGAGTGAGGAAATACGTAAAGGTTTCCCTTTCAGCACTCCATAATAATACCCTTCCCGCTGCAATAAGATAATTGAGCATCAGAGTGGACACTTAAAAGCAAATCATATAATGATAACTTCCACAGAAAATTTTATCTGTCTGTGTTGGTTTGCATAAGTAAGTTACATTATATTCATACAAAGTGGTCATTTACTACAAGAGACAGAAGGAGTTACTATATTGGAAATCCCAAAAACCTTGTATCAAAAAGGGTATCTCGTCCACACCTAGACACCATTTAGCCTCTTATAGAAGCAGGGGACTTTCTTACACCTTCAAAGATATTCGCTCTCTGGCTATTCACCTTTGAGGGCCCCAACAGTAAAACATTTAGGTGGTGAACAGTAGCATAACTCGATGTACTTGAAGAAGAGAAAATTGTCACAGCGAAATAAAAATAATCACCTCTTCCACTGCCTAAAAGTTTTTTCAGCTTTAGATTGCTCCCTGGGAGAACCTTCTGCTAATTGAGAGAATGATTGGACAGTTAATGTAGCACCCTCCTGTCAATCCAGCAACAAAATATAGTGAAAAAAAATGTAATTCCAGTCTCCAAGGTTTGCATCCATCAAGTATTTTACTTACAGATTCAACCAGATTATTCTGTAGATCTAGTTAGAGATAGACCCTGCGCTACCTCGAGGACGTAGTATCTGAAAATTAATATACTAAGTCTTGGTAGAAGTCAAGCCCATACATTTTTTCTAAATCATAAGAATTTATTACTCAATCAGAACTAAATGATTACAAAATCAGTTCACAAAAGAAAGCTGCTACCAAATAACAGAACAAAATTTAAATAAATTTGAAGTACTGTCTATCTGGCCATTCCAAATCTGACAAAAACCGAGGCCTGGTATTAAATTCTTCACAGCAGCCCATAGCTAAACCAGAACCTCTCTTTGCCAATCTGGCTGCAGAGAAGTTGGTCTCACGGAAGTTGTGTCGAAAATCCAACTCTATAATAGATGGGTATTACAGGATTGCACATTTTTATGCCCAAGGTCATCATATTTTCATAAATTTAGTAATGTCATATGGTTGTAGTATCTTAAATTCTTACTTCACATCTTGATCCAAAAAAATAAATGATACACAAAAAAATTACCTTAACTGACACAATAGGGGAGTAGCCAATATGATTTTGAGCTTGAGAAGAGTTGAAAATCCTAGTTCGTGACAATACATGAATCATAGTCTGTGCAAAATAGTTGACAATTACAGGAATAACTTGAACCAGCCTATCAGGAAGTCGGATTACTGCCCTGAAATTGAAGAAGTTTCAGCACTTAAACAAGATTCTTGGAAAGAGGACAATGGAAAGAAGAAATTCAAGTTTATCATATACAGACACTCACAAAAAGTTACGCCAATAACTAGATTATTATGATCATCCAGTGACCATGTTGACATGCAAGTTTTTATTTGTGTAATATTGACTAGAGTTTTCTTATAATAGCAAAATCAGGATATGTTATTCACCTTTGGTATCCAAGGCCTTCTAATATAAGAGACACAAAGTCCCAGTACTTCATTGGCTCCAGATTGGTGATCAAAAATGCCTGCAGAAAAAGTGAAGGAAAAATAATCATTCATGCACAAATCAAATCTTACTTAGACATGCTCAGGAAGTAATCATACCCTTCCAGCAACAGAAGTCACCCCAGAGCGCAGAGCTTCCTCTGCGTGGACATGTGCATGCGCAATATTATCAACATATGTGAAGTCACACATATCTGTAGCATTACCTAGAATAAGCTGTAATAAAATCAAGGCAAACAAAAAATCAGTTTGGATTCTCAGTAAGAAAGAAATCACTTAATTTATGAGACAAAATTTCATAATCTTAAGCGGCTAAACTATCTGCTAGGTTCCAAGTATCATGCATTTTCACATTTCCCGTTCTCTTAACAAGCATCATTTGTTGCTTCATACATATGATTTAGTTCAGGCCTATGGATGAATTTGCTACCAGCCACTAAGATTGTTCGTGTGCTATATAACTTGTATTTCCGAATGCAAAGTCTGAACCAACTGCCCAGCTTGTAGACAGTCCCGGTAGATAGATAATGTACCACACGATGACAGAATATGTAGCCAAGACTAACTAGTCGTGCATAACTATTGAAATATTCTGACCTTCAAAGCTCATGAAATCTCTATGAATAGACTCATAAATGAAATATAGGAAAGTTTGTCAAACCTTTGCGAAGCCTGATTTTGCTAAGTTCACAATAAAAGGTATAAGATGTGTATCTCCAGGTCCAAAGGGACTGCTGGGACGCAATGCACACGTTAAAAGCCCATTGCTAGTGTTTGCAAATAAGAGTAAACTCTCTGCCTGTGCCTTAAAATCACTAAAAATGTTCACAAACTGCACAACATCAAAGAACAAACAAGATTCACTTCTAAGAAACTATAATTCAGATCAGCAAACAACAAATCCTAAGGCAAGAAAAAATAGCCTCTGATAAGAAGACCGTACCTTCCAAGGGTATGGTAATGATTCATCCCCATTGCAGATATCGGGTTTACCATCAAAAACTACATCAGCAAAACTGTTGTATATAAGCCTTTTCACTTTGCATTCTCGGCAAACACTAATTACATTTTTAGTACCTGAATAATGAATACAATAATGTTCATAAATCATCATATCAAAACTTGATAAACTTAAGCTTTTAACAAAATGAAAATTCATGCTTGAAAATCATCTCAGTAAAATGATGTAACGTACTAAAGTTTACCTTGAACAGTTATCATGTACTGATGGTAAGTATTTTCTAACAATGAATTTGTTGGATCAATGTGAAATACTACCTCCGAACCTTCAATGGCTGCAAATAGATATTATCATGAAATGAAAATCAGTAGATAACAAGATGATTAGGGCAAAACTAGAAACGATTCTTGTTATTTACCTCTTTTGATTTGAGATTTCTCACGAACATCAACTTGAAAATATGAAGCCTGACTTGATGAAATGGCATGAGAAAGTAAAGAATCTTGTTCTTTAAGATCGAGATTCAACAAAGGATCAGAATCAGCAATACGAATAATCCAATTCTTAGATTTCAAGAGTTGTAAAACAACTGATTTTCCAATGAAATTTCGTCCGCCTAGAACCACGCAGATTCTAGGGTTGGACTCGTCAGTACTGATCGCCATTTTAGTATATGGAAGAAAATGATTGTAGGGAATTGGGATTGTGTTTTATAACTCTATTAGTGGACTTTTGGCGCTGAAAGTCGAAAAAAACGTTTTCCTCCGCCGTCCCGACTCGTATCGTTAAGGAAATGTCCAATGTGGGATGAATCAGACTGGATGACGATTAAGGCAGTTTGACTAGATGTCCTCCGTCGGGCGTTTACCAACTCTATAACGATAAATTTTTAGAGGTTGTTTGGATACCAAAATAAAAAATAATTTTAGAAATTAGAAGTAAAAGGCTTTTACTTATTAATTTTATTTATTTCTATAAGTCATTCTGAAAATATGTTTATAGCGTGTTTGGATATCAGAAGCAGAAGTATTTGTGCTTCTCTTGAAATAGAAGTTAGAAGCAAAAACATTTTGCTTCCCAAAAAGTTAACTTTTGCACTTTTAGAAATCATTCTGAGATTGTGTACCCAAACTAATTTCTGACTTTTTTACTTCCAGAAGTCAAAAAACAACTTCTTAAATGATATTACAAACTAATTTCTAACATTTTTGCTTTTAAAAGACGAAAAATAATTTTTTAAGTGGTATCCAAACAAGTGCATGAGTGTTTGGATACCGGAAGCAGAAGTCAATCCCAAAATTCGGAAATAAAAAGATTTTGCTTCACAAAAAGTAAACATTATTGCTTCTAGAAGTCATCTAAAATTATGTCCCCAACCTAACTCCTGACTTTTTTACTTTCTAAAAGTCAAAAAGTAATTTCTCAAAGTGTATCCAAACACCTAAATATTTTAATAGATTTGTCATAAAATAGATAATGTTAAAAATAAAGGTCTGTTATTAAAACACCTTCGTATGCTTTTTTACATATTACAAAAGTAAAAACCTTCAGGATCTAACTTGTACGGTAAAACTTAACCAGAGATGGACGGAAAGTGATTGCTTATTTAGTAGGGAAGTAAAACTTGAGTAATATAAAAATTCCCCTTCATCCATACATTTTGATTTCGCTATTCAATATGTATAAGCAAACATGTCTCACTAATTGTTATTTTTTCTGGTGATGACAAAGATGTCTTATTGTTAGAAATTTAATCTTAGAATTTGAAACTGTATAACACCTATTCTTTAATCACATTATGCTTCATTTGAGTAACACAACTGAGCCTGTATCTCAATCGTTTGGATAAATATATTTAAATTTTATTTTTGTTCGATCTCCAATTAAAAGAGATAAACAGGTTAAAAAAATCTAATGGTGAATTCTCGTATTAGAAGATTTTAACATGTTGTAAATTAATTTTTTGAAAATTTCGGGAAGATCATTGCTCGTTTGAACCTATAAGTATTGATTCGTCAAGCTTGTTGAAAATATTAGATGATCAAAACTATTTCTTGATTATTGTCTACTAAAGTCAGTCTCAGACTAGGATTAGATTTTGGTAGTTGAGTATCAAAAATCACCGAATACCTTAAAGATTGAAGACTGAAGAACGCGAAGACATCGACGAGAACATCGTCAACAAAGGTTTGTGAAGGATGCATATTTACTCATTATTTCTACCATTCTATCTTCTGAGAGAATGTTGTATGGCTTTGGATGATAAGTTACAAAGAAGAAGTTTATAATTCAAGTTTGTACTTGACTAATCTCGAAACACGAACTCAAGTATTGGATGTTCATAGGATTAGTCGCATTTGAGGTCGAGAACAATTTTATTGTTCAACAAACTATGTCTGCGAAAGAAAATCCTAAAGGCATCAAGTTGCATTACAGTTTGCACATTGAAAATGTTAGTTCACTAACTGCGCACGAACTTGATGTTACCGAACTCCATAGTGCAACAGAGTTCGCGAGTTGTACATTTTTCATAATGTTCCTGGAATTCGTGAATGTGTACTGAGTTCGCGAACTGATTTTCCTAGTTCGCAAACTGTGCACTTTTGGGTATGTTCCTGAACTACTCAAAATTCTAGAGTTCGTGAATTTCACCGGATTTTGGGTGTTACCGAACTCCAAATTTGCTTAATGGTTCACATACCATATTGTCTAACTCGTGAGTTAACTTTTTGTGCACGGTCCTTAATTGACTAATACGCGGGTGCATATTCTTCTTCTTTGTATCACAAGGCAAACTTTTCACATACTTCTTTGAATTATTCTATACAAGGGGTGTGCATGCCCGTGCAGTGCACATGCTAGTTTCATAAAAATGCTTCGTGTTTTTTGGTTACTGAGAAACAAAATATTTTTTTTGTTGGATATAACAAGAATGGGATTACCGATTACGTAGCCGATTAGGCAGAGTTATGCGATAAAAAAATAGTACTCACATGTCCAATCTATTTTGAAGTTAATTAATCGGTTACCTAGTTTAATAAGTTGCATATGTTTATATTCTAGCTAGCGCTATTATTTATTGTCCGAGAACAATAATTTTTGGTTCCTTTCTCTCGTTCTCTTACTTCTTACAGCTCTTTCAATTGTGTAAGACTGAAAATTTCTTCAGGATCTTTTTATTTCACCGAATCTCCCTAAATCCATACTTCTAGTCATAGGAAAAATATTACGCTCTGAGAGAAAAATAAAAACTCAAGGTTTCTTACAGTTCGAATTATGAAATGAAAAACCCCAATTTTTTTCTCTATTTTTTCTCCTCAAAGTTGTTATATCGATTTGATAATCAAAAATCATTGCGAATATGGGGGTGTTAAAGGTTAGCAATCATAAACTTTACCTTTAACTTCAATGGAATTTGAATAAAACCCTATAACTAATTATTGGTTTCCATTGTTATTTTATACCTAATTAATTTGTTGATATAGGTGTTTTTGTCATTCTTTCTTCGTTAGATAAATTTGATGTTTTTGTGGTTATTTATTTCCATCCCCGATTAGATTTTTTTTCAGTATCTGTTAAAAATAATTATTATTGTTAGTACCAAAATGATGTTTCCCACTCAAGAATTCTTGGTCCGCAGCAATTAATCAAGCCCAACAACCTAACTAGCCTAACAGGAGCAAGCAGGAGCACTCCACTCAAGTCCGAAGCCCAACTTGGACCGAAGTGACGTCATCATTTCCCTAAGTAACGTCAGCAATTCTCGTTCCAGCTTGGCCCGATCTGTCCTGTCCCGAAACATCCTATCTCAAAGTGACGTCATCATTTCCGGAAGTGACGTCAGCAATTCCTGTTCCAGCTTTGCCCGATCTATCCTGTCCCGATAGAGCAAGTCAATCCCGCTGGACCAAGTCAATCCCGTTGGGCCAAGTCAATCCCGATAGACCAAGTCAATCCCGATGGACCAAGTGAATCCCCATAGACCAAGTCAATCCCGGTGCACCAAGTCAATTCCGGTGGACCAAGTCAATCCCGCACCAACTTTTGGATAGAGGTCATTTTGAAGATAAGGACAATAAGAACACGTGGGGATCCCGTTGACACATGGCGAAATGTGGTGAATCCTCTTCGACACATGGCGAGCTTAGACGAATTTCCATCGACACGTGGCGAACTTTGATGACATGTGGCGAAGGGCATTATAGTAATTATCATCTCTCTTATCCCTATAAATACAATTTTGGAATGAAGAAGAGAGGACTTTTGGACTTTTGTCCGGATTCTCTCTTTTCTTCTGCTCATTTTCAACTGTAACCCAAAGATTAATAAAAACTCCAACTTTCATGACCCGTGGATGTAGGCTATTCATAGCCGAACCACATTAAATCTCTTGTGTTAATGTTATTTTTGTCTATCTTAGACTATGATCTTTGGTTGTTTTTGCTGATGAGAATTTCGGCATAAACAATTTGGCGCTAGAAACAGGGGTGTATAAAAGGATTTATCCTACATATTTGAAGAAATTTAATGGAGTTCAAAAGAAGTGATACAGGAGAAAGAGATAGCAGAAGTAGAAGAAAGAAATGGGAGAAAAGAGAGAAATGTCATGTTATTGACAGACTCAACGTCAACAACTTGTTTACCTCCAGAAAAAGTTTTAATTGTTTAATCTATTGCTCTGCTTTGATTACAGTAGATAAATCTTGGTTAAAAAATCAAGTTTACGAAAATGATTTTTAGTTTTTTAGTCGTGTAACACAATTTTGTTGAGTTTTAAGGGGTTGTTGTTCTGTTTAAAAAAAAAAAAAAAATTCACTGTTAATTAGTTAAAAAGAGCTAACTTTTCTTCCTCTATCTGTTAGCTTGTTTAAGGAAAACAATGACTTGATTCTAAACCAAGTCAAAATTCTCTTGCAATATCATAAACTAGTTTTAAACTTTGATAACAATCTTATTATCAACTAAGTTTGGTTTACAAAACCCACCAAATGATTTTCGAAAGCTTTGAATGTGAAAATTTTGCTTGATTTGGGGATTCTTTCCCTGTTAACAAAAACTCTATTGTCATTTTGAGAAAGTGAATCAATGATATTGATGTGAGCTCTTCAGAATTTGTGAATGAATGGAACTTTGGGTATGTCTCAATTGCAGGGAAGGAGTTTATGCTTGAGTGAAATCACAACCAATTTTATGCTGGAATCATTCCAAGAATTGCACGAGAAGTGCTTGAAGAAATGCATGAACGAGAATTTCAACATTTTAAATTTTAATGTTGCACCCTCTTTTTCATCTACATCAAGTGCAACCAATTCAATTACTCTTCATAAGAATTTAGTTTCATCTCCAACTATTCAGCAGGAAATACATCAAAAACTGGCGAAAGAAATCATAGGAAGCAGCCTCACCTCCAATATCTTTCTTATGGAAATTTCTATGGCAACTACAAGCTGACTCTGTTGTTAATGTCTGGGTGTTCTTGAGTTGTTTGTCCTCTTTTGTTAGGTTACACTTTCAGCAGCTGGAGTACCACCACCTATCATCATATTTTAAAGCAGACGTTGTAGTAAAAATAACATCAACTTGAGCTTCAAAGAAATTGAAATAACGAAGTCCATTTCCTGTATCAACAACGTCTGAATTTTGTCGGAATAGATCTACGAAGACTTCATTCCGAACAGTTGTAGCTTCGATTTGGGTTTTGGGGTAATAAGCAGCGATGTTTTTCTGAGCCCATGAGTTAGCAAAAGATTTTTTTTGTGCTAATGAAGAAAGGAGTTCATTTGGTAACGCTACGACTAACTTGATACCGGAATCAGCAAAAGCTTTAAGAACAGCTGGATCAGAGTCATAGGGAAAAGAAAATGGTTAAGACCAGGATGAATTAATGTTCAAATTTGCACTTAATGGATCGTGCTACTCAAGAGGGACAATTTCATATCTCCATATGCACTTGCGTATGACTCACCAACAGATTCTACAGGAATATTTCGTTGCTACAGTACCATGAAAATGCTGACTGTAGAATCTACACCAACAACAAGCTCATTACAATCATCATTTTGTTTCTAGCATAATACTCATTACGATCATCTAACTTCTCTTTGCAATTTGATCAAATCGGACCATCCAACTTCTCTTTGCCACTTGATCAAATCGGTTCCATGCACGAAAATATCACCAAGTGCACCAAAACGCAGAAGTTACAGCAAAAAAGCCTTCTTTCAGTAAAAATTTCAAATTCCAGTTCACATTCGCAGACTAACAACCAGCCCACAAAGCTCGACAGTAAACAACCAGGGGGCAAGGAAAAGCCGGGTACTCGTGGATGCATGATGCTGGGGTAAAGCATGAGAAAGTGGAGGCAATGAAAAGAGCTCAGATTACCTCAAAACTAGTTTTGATGACCATCCATGGGTACTGAACAAGCATAGTTCATGAAGATTGGGCTTGGGGAACAACGAATTGGTACACACAAAGTTATTGGTGAAAAGAACAGAACTCCAGGTGCGGAAAATGATTCCTTATAGGAGAATCTTCAACTAGGAGATCATGAATCGGCAAGACTCTCTCAAAAGAGCTAAGTACCCCATATCCCTTTGATCTAAAATTTTCTCTTGCTTTAATTATTCTTGTTTGTATAAGTCATGAAAATGACTCTTATTGAAAGGTGAACATGCTAAATGCCACCCACCATAACTATTGGAATGACTGGCGCAAATAGGCATTGGCGCGTAAAATTACGCCCAATGAATAACCTGACATGTGACCCGTTCCGATTGCTACTCTGAATTTGAATTCCTGATTGACTTATACATTTATGCAAGATTCAATAATTTATACTATTGGATGAAAGATAGTTTATTAATCAATTTATCATTTCTGGTTAAAACGCGTGGAATGATATTATTACGTTAATGTGCGCTTATGTATAAGTTTTGCAGCAAAATTCTATTTTTGACTGGATCAGGCTCATACTTTTATCATGACAAGGCCAAGCAAGAAGTAACTGAAATAGTTTTCTTAAGAGTTTTTCTTCGAAATAATCTTAAGAAAAGGGGGCATGTTGTGGATACCAAAAATCCGCTCCAACACGTGGCAGCAACGACAGCAAAGCTCAACATGTTGTTGTGGATACCAAAAATCCGCTCCAACACGTGGCAGCAACGACAGCAAAGCTCAACATGCCCGCTACCCATGATGTCCCGCAATGAATTAAATTAAATTGTTATAACTAGATAATTATTATTTTCACAGCTTCAACAGATGAGAGAGGACATCCGCTGATCCACAAGCATTTCTAAAAAGATAAATATGCACTATCTTTTTTAATTTTCGATTATAATGTCAATTGTGTATCTTAAGTAGCAACATAAATTTAAGAATGATTCTTTATTATCATCTTTAAATGATTCAATCATGATTTCTTTTAATTGCTCAAAAAGCATGAGCTTATTTGATTTGTATACACAGCATCTGTATAATGGATTGATCAATTGCTTTCAATAGCATCTGAATCACATGTGATATCATGCACAATGATAATTAATCCCATAATCATCTATGATAGAAACCTATTGATTTAATATGATGTATTCATAGTCTGCACAAATTCCAATTTATTTGATTATATTTAACAGTGGTATGCAACAAAAAGCATGAAGGTCATTTTTAACTTGTACTCATTTAATATTATGAAATGTGAAGATACCTAGATACCTATGAAGGGAACTTCAGAGATGCGCCAGTCATGTGCTAATGATGCACAGGGGGGCATGCTATAAAGAAACCAAATTTTTAGCTGTGAAATGAGCTAAATACTGCGCGCTAATTAGATATTTCATTTTAATAATTTACTAACGCTAAATAGATATAATATTTTTTGCCAATTTGTGTTATATGTCTTGTACTTCTTAACATAAGGCAACAATTGATAGATACTTCATGTAAGCCATGAATTACTGGTGCTTTCACTACTTCAAGTGTATCATGGAAACGTTCTTTGGACTTTGGAAACGAGAAACGTTCGTGGAAACGTTCATGGAAAACTTGACTCAAAATGAGCCTTCGAGAAATGATACTTCAAATGGCTTATACTTCATACGAAGAATATTCAGTAAATACTTCAATTTATTTCGGATTTCTCATATTAATTCGAAGGGCGATATCTCTTATACTTCATACGGTAATCTAAATGCTTCTTCGGGAATTATCATTCAAAAATAGGTATTTTTCATTTGTTCCGGATATTCCTCATCTCTTATTTAAAATACTTCTCATATTTTTCTATATATACTTCTCATGTATACAGAAGAATATGAGATATATCTTAAATAAGAAGTGAGAAATGAGAAATATCCGGATAACTCTCAAATTTTCTTTCCTCTATATATACCTCTCATGTATACTTCTCAAGGATAATTCTCTATTCAGAAGGCGTTAGGCAAAAAATCTATGGACTGCACACTAATTTTCTCCATGCCCGAGAAAATTAGGCGTGTGTTCCTGAGTGCTCAGTGGCTAGAGACAAATCTATGGACCATACACTAGTTTTCTCCATGCCCGAGAAAATTAGGCGTGTGTTCCTGAGTGCTCCGTGGCTGGAGACAAATTCGGGACCGCATCCAAATTTCCTCCTAACCAGAGAGAAGATGGATGCGTTGTATTCCCATGACATGACTCCGTGGAAGGAGGTAAAATTCCAAATTGTAATGTATATACAAACATTTGGGACCACCTTGTAGCTTACTCCTGGCCCGAGTGAGACTCGTATGTGTTGGGTTCCCGAATGACATGACTCCATGGAAGGAGGTGCTCTCTGGCACAAAATTTCATAATATTAACCCAGGGTACAAAAGAACCTTGCGGTTGAAAACTAACAATTAGTATATATATTTGTATACAAAATTTTGTTTTGCAGGGACAAAAATATAACATAACATGAAAATGCATAAGCAACATCAACCACCACATTATGATTCGGACGAAATGTGAAGTAGTTTTCTTAAGAGTTTTTCTTCGAACAACTCTCAAGAAAAGGGGGCATGTTGTTAGTACCAAAATGATGTTTCTCACTCAAGAATTCTTGGTCCACAACAATTAATCAAGCCCAACAGCCTAACTAGCCTAACATGAGCAAGCAGGAGCACTCCACTCAAGTTCGAAGCCCAACTTGGACCGAAGTGACGTCACCATTTCCCTAAGTGACGTCAGCAATTCCCGTTCCAGCTTGGCCCGATCTGTCATGTCCCAATACATCCTGTCCCGAAGTGAGGTCATCATTTCCCGAAGTGACGTCAGCAATTCCCGTTCCAGCTTTGCCCGATCTATCCTGTCCCGATAGAGCAAGTCAATCCCACTGGACCAAGTCAATCCCGCTGGGCCAAGTCAATCCCGATAGACCAAGTCAATCCTGATGGACCAAGTGAATCTTGATAGACCAAGTCAATCCCGATGCACCAAGTCAATTCCGGTGGACCAAGTCAATCCCGCACCAACTTTTGGATAGAGGTCATTTTGAAGATAAGGACAATAAGAACACGTGGCGGATCCCGTTGACACATGGCGAAATGTGGTGAATCCTCTTCGACACATGGCGAGCTTAGACAAATTTCCATCGACACGTGGCGAACTTTGATGACATGTGGCGAAGGGCATTATAGTAATTATCATATCTCTTATCCCTATAAATACAATTTTGGAATGAAGAAGGGAGGACTTTTGGACTTTTGACCGGATTCTCTCTTTTCTTCTGCTCATTTTCAACTGTAACCCAAAGATATATAAAAACTCCAACTTTCATGACCCGTGGATGTAGGCTATTCATAGCCGAACCACGTTAAATCTCTTGTGTTAATGTTATTTTTGTCTATCTTAGACTATGATCTTTGGTTGTTTTTGCTGATGAAAATTTTGACATAAACAATTATCACATATTACATAGGTTCCAGCAAGTTTTGATTATAGAGATCAGTCATTTACTGACCATGCATATGATTAATCGGCAGCAATAGATGAGGATAGTAAGCATCTCTAAGTGGGGATAGATGGAAACAATAATATAATTTTATTAGCAGTTTGAAAAGGTCGCCAAAGATGGATTATTCTTATTGATGGTGATTACATCAACTGACGACCTCACGGGAAAAGACATTTGAACTCTGGCAAATTATAGACTGTTCACCACTTTACAGACTGTAAATCATTTGGAGCTTTTTGATTTCCCGATTCTCCACTAAAACCGCACCTGGTTGCCTTCATTTTGACCGGGAGAAGAAAGATTAATATTAGCTCAAGTTAGTAAAGAGACCCCTTATTACATAGAAGGTTATGTAAGTACATAGATAGGACGATACCTTAGCGTCTCGAGGTGTCCCATGAAGAGATTGAAAAGAGATTCTGCTGGGAAACCACTGTAGTATGCATTCACTAATCCCAATCTTTTCCTTGGAGACCAGTTTTCTTTAGAAAATTACTGTAACCACCACTAGGTATGAACTTTGCTGCCGTAGATGTTGTTACGGCATCGTTTGGATCAAAACCCACACTTGCATCCGATACGTACACAGCATCCGATGCTGTTCTGCAGATTGGCCTGTTCAATTTTCAATATCGGTTAAATTGAGTGACATATCATTTCATGGATTAAAATTTTAATGGGATGAGTTATTTGTCTCAGTTGTTGTAGTATCCCTTAAAGTACACATTGTTAAAGTAATAAAACACTTAAAAAAAATTATTTATGTTAAAGTAATAGTAGAAGTTTTGAACATTAAGTTAAAGAGTATTACAATAAAATTAACTATAATAAATGTATAATAACGACACGCTGATAGAATTAATATTTTTAATGGTATTCCCTTGAAGAAACCAAAACAGATATACTGATTGTTGTTGCATTATCATAAGTTCCTTTGTATCCAACAATTGGTGACGTAAAATGAGATGTTTTTTTCTGAAACTTTCTTGTGGTGATTGTGATTTATTTATTTTTCTTATGGTTTCATCTGGTACCAATTTATTTTTTGGGGGAATCAATCTGGACATACATTTAAATTGGTTGGGACTTGTATATTGGTTTCTTCCAAGACGACAACATACTGGAAAATACAGAATTTATTTCTGATTATTTTTAAAAAAAATTGAAATTTATATTGATTTACACATTTAGTATTGATGATCGATATTTGTGTACCTCTTTTTGTTTCGTGTAAATTCTATTGACTGTCAGACTGTTGTTGCCTCCTATAAAATTATGCATTTTTAGTTTGATCTCAAAAACAGATTGAATTCCAATTAGATTCTTTACTACAGTTGACACGTTTCTTCTCTTTTTTCATACAATTTACAGTCAATGTGTTCAGTTGCATAAAATAATCTGATTTAAATTAAAAATGAGCCTTTAATTTTATTATATTTTTACCTTTTGTATGTTGCACAATACTGAAATATTGGGTATTCCATCGCCATATAACTCGACTTATTCTTTTGAAGCCTTTTTTTGTCCTCTATGATGATATCTCATTCCGTTGAATTTGTAGATCCCTTTCCGACTATAAGTGCAGTTATTTCTTTTGAAGTGGGCAAATTATATTGTTTTCTATCTGCCTGGCATTCTCCAAGGATTTTAATCCTCAATCAATCTGAGGCATTGCCATCATATCTATCTCTTGCCATCTTAAACACTTTTGCTAATTCATTGTACTTATCTAACATGACAATCACCTCTGCAATTAATTCATATTCAAAATTCCCTTCCTTTTTTTACCAAGTGCATCATTCTACGACAAACTTCATTTTCGGTATCATATATGTATAGTTGTACAATTGCGGGGTCGGCTCCCATTTCAGGCAACAAACTTCCCGTTTTGTGGTAGTTTTGGTGATTTATTTTGAAAGCGTATGGTGCATGAGCATAGCTATTATTGATCTTCTTGATTATATTGGCGCCCATTGTTGTGAAAGCAAACATAAAACTATATGCCCTAATTTTATTCCTGAAGTGTCTAGATTTGTTTCCTCATTGATAGTCCAGCAGTTTATGTAACAACGGTGTGGTGGATCTCGATATGATGGCATTTGCACTTTTCCATTTGAACAACAGATGGAAAATTCAGGTTCATTAGTTTTTTTAGACTTCTTATTTATCTCTTCATATCAAACAATATCACTACATTTTGAACATGTGTGCACTGGAGTGAGGGCCAAAGTCTCACATGACCCATACCTTATCTACTGCTCATGTGTAAATAAGTTGGTTAACAGCAATATGTTGAACTAAAGTTGTTTGTGAGAATACATAATCGCATAACACTCACTTGGATTTTTGAATTGATTTCGGTTGATACATATTAGCGTACTCCCATTTGGTTGGTTGCAAAACTTCCCCTGTTACGTTTGGTTTTAACCCAAGATAACCAATCAAAATTCTGACATAAAAATCCTTGTCAAAATCGCCAGATTTACGGTTGGATTCGGGTCCAGAATTCCAACCGTAATTATTCCTGGACACTTTTTTATTCACCGTTTTGGTCATAAATCCCCCCATCTGAGGTCTGATTGACCTTATTCATTTTGGGTTGGCTTCATCTTTCAATTCTATAAAAGATAGAAATGATAAGATCTTCATATCTCTTCAACTTATTCTGCGGTTGGCTTTGATAGTCTAAAGCCAACTGTAACTTTTCCTGGAATTTGTTGTCCGAAATTGACTTTGTTTACGATTGGTTTTTGGGATACTTTCCCAACTGTAAATCTTCCTAGAACTCTTGTTTCAAATTTGTGTTTCCATCCTTTGGCCTCTCCTTTTCATTCTGGAATGAACTCCTTTCCTCTTCTTAGCTCTCTTTAACACAATTTCCATTGATTTCAAATGATTCTCCTAAAGAAACAAATAAAATAGAAAACAAAGTAATAACATGATAAATCGTAGGAATTATAGCTTAAAAAAGTATGGATTTGACTCTATAAACATGAAAATTATGCACTTATCAAACCCCCCCCTCCCCACCACCACCACCACATGTAGCTTTTGCTAGTCCTCGAGCAAACTACTATATAAACTAAGCTAAAATACAACAACTTCATTTCGTCGAGGACATGGTCACACTTAGCATGTGTAACAAGTCTTTAAACCCTTAAATGCCCTAGTGGACGAGTTATAATCTCGTAAGAGTTTACAAGAGGTATACCCACAAAACCTACTCCGACTTCAAAGTCACAAGCATCCAAAGAGCTATGGGGACATAAAGTTTTTGCACACTAAATAATAAGAAATTAGAAATTCCAAAGAACATTATTTTCATGCTTAACTCTTGAGTTAGGAGAAAACAACCATATGAAAGGATCCAGGTTCGAGAGCGATCAATGTTCTGCCTCACCAACAAGATTTTATGAATTTGCAATCAAAAGACGCACTTTATGGTTCTCATGAGTGCAGGCAAGAGTGTAGATAGAAATCATATATACGTTGAATGGTGGGAAGGAAAGGTAACCTTCCGATTTATATGAAGATATCATCCCATATAGCGTGGGACGAAAAAGAACCCCTTTTTTTAATGACCTCTAAGAAAGGAAATCAACCACTATGTGAGGATGAGAATGCTTACTTACCTTCTCACCCGATCGGCAATCAACACCACTCTCACAGCATCTGATAGAAACATCTTCAGTCTTCGGTCTTCAATTGTTGATGATGAACTCATGAACTTCGTAGAACTTTGACAATTTATAACTCTTTTCCTTAATTTCTTGTTGTTTGAAACGTCTTTATAAATTTCTTCTTCCCCGCGACCTTATTGGATCGATACAAAAACAGCTATACTAAAGCAATGATAAACATTATTTTTTATTTATTTATTTTTATACTTTTTTTCCCTTTTTTTTCCTAAAGATAATAAGATACAAACTTGAAAAATAAAATGAAATTACTATGGTCGTGGGTTAAGGACTTTACCACCTAATTCTTCACAACTTATTTTGCCTCGATATCATGAACTTCACTAACTCACATCTTTTGATTTCTTTCGCTTTTGTACATAAGTCTTCAACATGTATATATAACTCTGCTCATTGTATTGTTGTTTTACTTGAATATGAAATTTGTTTTTTCTTGTACCGTTGCTTATAAACCTTGACTATATTCAACTTTTCTTAAAATTTGTAATGCTCCACTTGTTGATGATATGTTTCTATGGACCTGTTGTTGTCGAGAGAATAGTGTCAACTGCAAACAAGACTACAAGATAGAGTTAGCAATTTTGATAACACCCACATGATTGATAGAAATAGCACTCAAAAGATCAAAAAGTAGTGCTCAAATTAGTGCGAAGTTGGTTAGCTCATCATTTTCCCCGGAGTTTGCGCAGATGAAACACTCTAAACGGACAATTTAGACAGGTACAAATAATTATAGGCTTGGTGCCTCACTCATGGGTATTGCATGATCAGCTTCTCTAATACTATATTCTCTACCGCAGTTTAAGTCTATTTTTATCAGCTCTATCCTCTCAACAACTAAACACTCTGAATATAGTTCTCTAATACTTTTAAGTTCAGTAATTTCGATTAGAACTCTGTATGTAAACTTAGCTAGATTTATACAAAGTGACTATAAAATCTATAAAGATTAGAGGTTTTCATGCAAATATGTACAAAAAAGTTAAAATTTTACCTACAAAAGTAAATACTAAAAATCTATATGCTTAACAACTCCCCCACACTTAAACTTTACAATGTCCTCAGTGTAAATTGACTCTTCCAATGTAAAACTAAGATGGGAAATCAAATAATGATATGGAAAACTAAGAAAAAATCAAAAGATAAAGATAGAAATACAAAACCAATGGGTTGCCTCCCATGCAACGCTTAGTTTAACGTCCTCATCCTGACCTCCTGGTTAGCGCCCATAAACCAATAATCTGAAAAATCTAGGGATCCACCCAGATAATAATCTGTAGTTCTAATGACATTTTCACAAAAACATTATCATACAAATAAAATAAGAAAACTGTTATTTGGTGGAAGTTTCCCCCACACTTAGTTTTTTCTACACTTAGAAGTGTATAAAGAACATAGAATGCGGGAACTTCTTTGGGTTCCTCTCGGTGAACCTGCACAATACTGGAATCAAACACATCTAGTGGTGGATATTTAGAATCAAAATAATATGTTAAAACTTTATAAGCACACAACTCCAATCCTAAGTTAGGTAGCTCCGTAAAAGTTGGATTAACAACTCTTTGAGAAACTATTTAAATCAGGGGAGAATGATCACTAGAAATAGAATTATCAAAAGGATTAGACAAACCTTCCTCTATCTTTTGTATTGGATTATTTACCTCATGTGTATTATGGTCCTCTATTAAACTTTTTGAAAGCCAATCTTTGTTATTTTATGCTTCAACCGAAATCTCAGCACCATTATTATCCTTGACAAGGTTAATTGGGTATTTCAGGAATTCAATCAATTTGGTTTCTTTCTCAATCTCCATCTCTTCAACACTCTCGTCATCCGACCAAAAATTAGGTTCATATGTAAAAGCGTCCTCTAATGTGTACTCATTAAAGATATAAAAATCCCTAACTCCTCATCATCAGAATCAAGTTCCGCTCTAAGGAGATCCTCTTTGGTGTAAACGTAGAATAATTAGAATGAGTCTCCTCATAAGAAATAGCCGGATCTTCTACTTGCAAATCAACTGGGCTAAACACATTGGAATCCGGACATTCTTTATAAAATTCATTTGTGTTTGAGTATATTATCCCATTTATAAAAATGGTTATGTTATACCAAGGCTCCTCCTTTTGAATAGGCGAATGATCGTAATTATGATCCGGAGTTGGAATAACTTCATCTTTGTTACACGGAATTTCGAGAGGTTGTTCATTTTTTTCCATTTTAAGTTGATCAATGTTTGTTTTTAAGTTGTCCATGCTCTCTCGAACTCCTTGGAGTGATTCATCCATGTGCTGAAAATATTGAACCATGTTCTTTTGACACTCTTCTACCATAATACAGAATGTATCTGCAAAACTAGAGACTTTTTAATCATGAACATAACTATCCTCCCATCCTTGTGATTCTCCACTTACATACCCGCTAGAAGGCTGTTGACATGTATGAGAATAAACATAAGGTTTTATAGGGTACTGGTCATAGCCAAAAGATTGGTTTTGATTATACCCATGGTATGGTTGGTAGTTGTCATAAGATTGAGATTGAAAACCGTATTGATTGCCACTATTATATGAGTGATCTTGTGCACCATACATGTTATTTCTGTAAGGAAACATGACGACTCACAAGAAGAAGAAAAAAATCTATTAAAACTTAAAAAATAAAAAATAAAAAAGTGATACTTACAACCTGTTTTCAGAATTTACCTCCCGTTTTTGACTAGCGGATAGTACCTTCAACTAGTTGTTAACACCACGAAAACCTAAAAATCTGAAAACCACTAAAGAAAAACGTGAAAATATCTAAACTACGAAAATAAGCTAAAAGAATAACAAATCAATTAACCACTTTTCCCCGCAGCGGCGCTAAAATTTGATATGTGTCGTAAGTGCAACAAATTACTCAAGATATTTCCCACTAATTAACTAGTAATATAGCGGTAGTAAGGATCGTTCGCACAAAGAGCTGTGTAATTGATAGGTTATTTAGATTAGCAAAACTAAAGTAAATACTAAATAGGGGGATTGGTTGTTTAACACAATTAAAAAGAATAATAATAAGAAGAAAAGATGATTAGGGAATCCTTCGATGTTACCAAACGTTGGCTGAATTAGTACACTTCTCTATCTTTTGTTACAATCATTCATCACCAACCGTAGAATAACAATAAGCTCTGCTATAACTCCTTTTATCACTGGATACGGAAGCGCTAGACTAGCAGATTCAATCCATCTGAGCCACCATGAATAAGCTCTCAAGGTGTAACCCAATCGAATGCTTTAGGGTTTGTAAATTTAGGTTGATCCTAGCATCAAACGCATAAACTCACTCTACTTACTAGTGTTGTATTCACACACAGTTTCTCCATAAAATCCCTCTGCAAGGTCTCACGATTTCTTCTTGTGTACGAGTCGTTCGACTATTACGTATCTCACAACTCTCTACTAGCGATAGAATGATCAATAGAATAACTTGGTTCGGCAACCAAACAATCTAAGAATCAATCATAAACCCTAAATATAATAAAGACAAACGACGATGATAATAACTTCAAACAAACTTGTATTAACTAATAAAGCTTCACGTTTAGAACATTGAACTCATCCTTAATCACCAAAAGGTTTAGCTACTCATATTATAAAAAAGAATGGTTTCCTCCTAAAGGGGTAAACCCTAGGTTTTTGATGTGGAATTTTAATATGATATGGGATTAAGAGATGTCTTGTTTGAGCCTTAGATGTCTTCTTTTGTAGTCTTCAATGCTTGGCCCTCATAAGTATCCTCTCTTTCTAGGGTTTAGAATCCTTCCGGGACTGTGGTTTCCTTGTTTTAGAAGCCCAAACGCGTGCCAGACTTCCCCTGTTACGGTTGGTTTTATCCCAAGAAAACCAATCAAAATTCTGACATAAAAATCCTTGTCAAAATCGTCAGATTTACGGTTGGATTCGGGTCCAGAATTCCAACCGTAATTATTCCTGGACACTTTTTTGTTTATCGTTTTGGTCATAACTCCCCCCATCTGATGTCCGATTGATCTTATTCTTTTTGTGTAGGCTTTGTCTTTCAATTCTATAAAAGATAGAAATGATAAAATCTTCATATCTCTTCAACTTATTTTACGGTTGGCTTTGATAGTCTAAAGCCAACTGTAACTTTTCCTGGAATTTGTTGTCCAAAATTGACTTTGTTTACGGTTGGCTTTTGGGATACTTTCCAAACTGTAAATCTTCCTAGAACTCTTGTTTCAAAGTTGTGTTTCCATCCTTTGGCCTCTCCGTTTCATTCCGGAATGAACTCCTTTCCTCTTCTTAACTCTCTTTAACACCATTTCCATTGATTTCGGATGATTCTCCTAAAGAAACAAATAAAATAGAAAACAAAGTAATAACATGATAAATTGCAGGAATTATAGCTTAAACAAGTATGGATTTGACACTATAAACATGAGAATTATGCACTTATCATAAACTTATATACATTACTGCAATTTCATAGTTTGGAATATATAAATTCTGATTAGGCATTAAATATGACGTCGTTTATGATTCATATTCTCATTTGTTGTAACTATAAGGTTTAGTACAATACTTGAAATATATTTTTGCAAAGATGATCTTCTGTCATGTAGTATCTTCTTCATTTTTAATCTTCTTCGTCTTGATTCTCCTTCAGTTAAACATATATTTAGAATTAAAATATATATAAATGTCGCTAGAAATATTATCTTGTAAGATAGTGCAAGGTTATTTGTTCACCTGTCGATTTGGGATTTAATTTTGTGATCCCAATTGTACTCGAATAGATTGTGCAAATGGTCGTGTTTGTATTAGTATTCATCATTCCGTCAATATGGACTTTGGAATGTGAATAGTTAGTACTCATACGATTATTTATTCTCCTGATTGTTTGAATTTCCTTTTGTTTTGTTCCGAATTTTTTTTCTCTGTTTATCGATAAAAAAAAATTGTTTGCTCTCACATCGATTGCAGCCTGTTAGTTTAGTGTATTCATTGAAAGCTTTCCATTGACTCTCGCCTCGAACGGATCTGGTTGGTTATTTGTATCCATTGCAAGCTTATCATAGAGTGTGCAAGTGGACGCCTTATGTCTTCATTGTTCCGTCAGTATGGAGTATGGACTATGGACTATGGAATGTGAATATGTATTCCTCATATGATTATCTATGATATTGATTGTTTGATTTTCCTTTAGTATGTTTTCGTCCTGAAATACCTTTCTACGTAGATCAACAGTTTTTCTTCCTCTGGATCTCGTATCGAATGCAATATGTTGGCTCAGCATATTCATTGAAAATTTTCTCTCAACTCTCACCTCGACGGGTTTTTTTGGGGTATGTGTATCCATTGCAAGCTTATCATACTTCAATTGTATGAATTGTCAGATGAGTTTAACCAACAGTTAGCGCAGATAACTCTACTACGATCTGACCGTACATGAAAAGTAGGAAGATCATTGTATATTGATTCTTTCTCTGGTATTGGTATTGTATGGTAAGGCTTGGCTATTAGTGAAGGAAAATTTGGGGAGCTTTTAGCTTTTTATTTTAAATTGTCAAAAGGTGTGTCTTTTCAGATTAAATCGTATCCCATCAAATAAGTAAGTTGTGAACATATATGAGGCATGTTATCAGGTACTGAATTTTAGGTCTACTTAATCCAAAAGAAAAATTCGCAAAAAATCACATCTTTTTGGAGATACTGAATTTTAGGCTTACTTATTCCAAAAGACATAATCGCAAAAAATCACATCTTTTCGGACTATAAAGGGAACAAATGTTCCACGTGGACACGTTACTTGTGGGTAAAAACGAGGGGTGTTCTGGTTCGCCACTTCAGCATGAACATCCTCCTTTATATAAAGAAGTATTGATTGAGAAGTTAAAGATTGCTTGGAATGAAAGTAATTTGTAAACGTGGAAACTAGTTCACGAACTTGCTTTGAATATAATTAATAATTGCGTGAACTTTAAGCAACCTAGCCTTATTCATCATTATAAATAGATGACTCTCTGCAACGAAGATTTTTATACATTAGTTGTTGATACAGTCGTCCTTTAAAGACCTTGGTTTCCTCAAGAGACATAATTAGGTTAATTACGACCTTGAACACTTCACTTGGTATTCGTGAAGCCCGGTCGGACTATCTTTTACCTGATAGATCTTTGTTATCCAGAATATTATATTGATCATCGTCATTCAAGAACTATTGATTGAGGAATAAGATTGATAGAAACTACATGGAGTTATTCAACTTTGACCTTGTAGTTTCTCAAGATTATCATCTAAACTTGTTTTAAATAGATCTTGTGAGGTAGAATGGATTAGGCCTCTCTATAACTTTTGAATATAGTAAATTCTCTAATTGTTAAGTTTCGTGTGATATCTTTTTTACCTGGAAAAACCTCAAAGAAAATAGATTTTCATTACCTTGATTTAAGCATGCATGAAGGAAATCAAACAAGTGTCATGTTAGAGGTGATAGACACATATTTGTGTCTCTATTAGTCCCGAAAATATATATTGTTAGTATTCTATTTTGTACTAATTTGGTAATTGTTGTGTTTTCGGTATTTTTGGAAGAATAGACGTTGTAGAAAAGTTGGAAAAAAGTGCTAAAAACACCCCTCAAAAAGTGATAAAGGCACCCCTAGATTTGGATAAAGTCACCCACTGCAAGTGTTAAAGACACCCATGCTCATTTCAAACAAAATTCTTAGCGGGAACTCAATCTTCTCCAAAATGTGCGAACAAGATTTGTGAATCGGAGAAAGTTTTGAAAATTAAGACACAAAAATATATTCTTACCATGTTGGCAAGAGTTGTGCTCGATTTAAACACATTAAAACAACCAAAAATCTCGCGAAAAATCAGTGGGAAGATAAGGGAAGAAAATCTCTCGGATTTGGTTTTTAAGACAAAGAAACTACTTTGTGAGATACTATCTTAAGGATTAAATGGACAACAGAAACGAGAATATTATTCTCGATCTCTAATAAAGCAACAAAATCAGAATCGTGTTCTTGAGCACGGCTGTCAATGAAACAGTGTGTAAGCACAATTCGTTCTACAGGGATTTCAGAATTGTAATTTTTAGTTTTTAATTAATTGATGTGCTAATAACAGGAAAAAAATGATTTTTTTAGTGAACTAAAGTAAACAAATAAAAAGACAAAATATCTATACTAATTGGGGTTGATTATTGAAAAGGACATCGTATGAAGAATCTACAGTGTCTTTACTGAAGGACGTCATCTCTGAAATTTTCATAAAAACTAACACCCACGGATGTAAATAATAATAATTCTCTTCAAAGCATAGCTCAAAGAACATAGCTTTTAAAAGCAAAAAAGAGAGATAAAAATAGTAAGGAAAAAATAGGGAGATTGTGGGACCGATAGCAACCAGCCGGCCTCCCTTGGCCAGTCCCCACTCCCATATTTTCTCCAAAAACTTTATTAATCTATTTTATTTTAGGTTTTCCTCTTTCTATTGAAACTTTTATGCTCTTTCTACCAAAGCCTAATTTCTCTTGCTTCAAATACATAGCTCCGCAGAGTTATATATAGACGACATGGTACGCGAAGCATAGTCCTACTGACTACCAAATTCGTGTTTGATCCATAATTGGACCTACCTTTGACCGGTCCCATCACCTTGGTCGGTCCTCCTTCTCTGGGGATTCTTCCTCTTTTCTAGTTGGTCTCTCCAGTAGTTACTCATCCACCATTGTTCATCTGGCATGGTTCATCTGCATATTAAGGTTTAATTCAATTGGTCCCGCTACCAATATTTAAAATAACCTCAGTTTTGTCCTACTCTGACGAAACTAAATATTTTACAATTTTCTAGCACTCACTCGACTTGGTGCTCGCACGACCTAGAACTTACTCGACTTAGTGCTCGTACAACCAAGCGCTCATGTGACTTGAGTCTCGTATGGCAAGCATCATTCGAGTATCGTTGCTCCTAAACTGACATGATGATATGACACAACTACCAGTATCAACATTAATCAGACTCTCTACGTCCAAGATCTATTAAGCATCATTTCTTGTCTCAGCACACAACTAGTCATTCGTCCATCAATGAGTCAACTTGCTAAGACTGACAATCTAGCTAGGTCAACGACTGACCAATCGTCTACAAAGTAGACTCAACCATGATCGAGACATCAATTATGTCACATGGGGGATATTCACTAGGATTTTGCTCTGGTGGCCTACAACAAGTGTGGTGTAACGATACACCCACGACGAGAAAGTAAAAAGTCGTGCTGGCAGTTGAAGGAGTGAAGGGAATAGTGGTCGCACAACTGTCATGTCCCACTAACAAGATGGAATTGGTTCACACGGTCTCCACTTTTCTACTCTCCTGCTCCTCTATAACTGCCACCACTTACGAGATCAATATGTTAACTTCCAATGCTATAAATAGGTTCTTCAACATATCGAAAAAGGACAAGATTTTCATCTCATAAGAACTCAAAGGATCACAAAGCTATCATTGGTCTTTTATAGCAGTTCAAACACATACAACCATTGACATTCAACCTTATTGATCTCAATACTCTCTCTGTTCCCTCCCTACAGATCAACCCTTCTCCTTCCTTTGTGACTGAAACAAAATCAGAACAGTCATTTCTTGATTTAGGCTGATTTTGTACAGATTGATCTTTCGAATCTTAAAAGTACTTATACAGTACAAATGTTTGATGTTTAAGCGATTTGGTGTTTAATCGAGTGATCTGCTTTGACTGGCATAGCTTGATCTCTCATTGCTCTGACTAGCATTACCCTTCTTCACCATTTCCATTTTTACCCTCAAATCGTTTTTACCCACAAACACCAGTTAGCAAAATTTCTGGTGTCTTGTGTTATTTGTTTTTTCCGCATCATATGATTTTGTAATTAGAGTAACACAAGTAGTACTTAATCAACCTAGATAATGTTTATCTTGATAGTAAAGATCTAACAAGACTTGTTTTTGTTGAATTTGGATTTCAGAATATAAATCATACAAGACTTTATCTTGATTAAATTTGGATCTTGAAGGTTCAAGTACATACTAAGTTGACCTTGTGGACTTGTATCTTAATTGATCATCTAAAGGATTCCTTGTATTAGAATATGGATTTTGTATATGAATGTATAGATTGTACAAGGTTTGTCCATGTAGATTCACGAATGAAAAATATTATGGTGTACTAGGTAACCTCTCCTTTTCAGTTGGTATCAGAGCAGGCAAACACCGTTAGTACCTAATAAATATGTATTTGATATAACGGAACCGATAGACAAGAGTTTCATCTCGTATGACGTATCACAAATCAAAGAGAACACCACGTTTATGGATGCTATTAATGATCTTGGATTTTCTTCATCCTTGGGAATAAATAAACGATCTTTTATTCCTATAAACAAGTTAAGACATGAAAGAACACAAGAAAATGTTCATACCTTTTACCTTATTGATGAGTCTGACTTAGATGTGGATAGGGAAGCAGCCAAAGGAAGTGTTGAAAAACATCAAGCACTTACAATTTCAGTCTTCTAAGGCTTTAAGGCTAAAAACACAGAGTCAATATCCTTTTTAGTAAGGCTAATGAAAGAGATTCACATATCAAAATCTAAATTGATGAGAATTCTTTGTAGGAAAAGAAAAAAGTAACTTTAATTTAAGATTGGAGAAAAATGCTTTGGAATTAAAACTTCTTCAAGATGCTCCTCATACTTTTTGTATCCAATCTGTTTGTGAATCATAAAGTGTTGCCTTATCTTTTACTTCTGGAAAAATTAAGGAACTTGAGAAATAAATCGTTTGTTTTAAGAATGTCTCTCATAAAAGTCACATGGATAATTCTTCTCAAGAAGCATGTGCTCAAAGTGTACATGCGCACACACAGACAAAACAGTTCAATTTATCTGACAAATAAAATATTGTTCGCCCTGATCACAAAGAATCTCTTGATGATTCTAGTATGAAAATGACTTATATGATCCCATAAGAATTCAAAAAATATTCTACTTTTGTAAATCGGAAGAATAATTTTGTAAAATGTGCAAATTTAGATTAGAAACAAACGATTCAATGACCTTTTGTAAATCTTGTTCTTAAGAGCATGATTGATATATGGAAATCTAAAACTTTTGGTTCAGGAATATTGTCTGTTAATAATTATCATAATATGAAGATAATGCCTAATGCTATCAGTTCTACTCATTTCAATAATAACATAGTTGTTTCTCACAATAAGTATACAAATCGTCCTCAAAGGAGGTACTCGAAGAAAACTTCTTTTGTTGATACAACTTTAAAGGCTTGGGTTTTCAAAAGGATATTTTTTCCCACAAAAGAATCCGAGGAACAATCATCAAAAGAAACAACTCAACTCGGAGACATTAGCAAAGTAATTGCTGGGTATAAAGACATCGTCAACAAGTTGTCTATCGAAGTCAAAGAAAATCAGTTTAATTCAAGTAAGGATTCCAACTACATCTCATATTACGATAGAAAATTCTATGGATCAAATAAATGAAAATTTTCAAAGGGAATATTTGTGCAAAACTCTAGACAATGGTTTATGACTCATGGTGAGTATGAGAATGCTCACTCCAACACAACTTGATTTCCTTGGTTAAATGCATCCTCATCAGTTAAATCTTGTTGAAATGAGGAATGCATAATGGACATGAGTTCTATTTTGTTTATATATTTCTTTCTTATTCACGTACTTTCAAAATAATAACTAGAAATCTCATGTTCTATCACTATTTGTGTATTTCGTGGAGTACTATAGTATATCACGAAAGTGCAGGATACATATTTTTCAAGAAAATTTAAAATTTAAAATACTATTTGATTGTTTGGAATGCTGAGACTTTTGGTGCTGTGAAGAGTGATAAGAAGACTATTATTGAAAAGATAGATGCTTTAAATAAACATGAAAATAATGCTCCTCTGACTGACCAACAAAGAGATGACAAGATGAATTGGAATATGTAGTAGATAAATATCTAAAGTCATGGAGACAAGAAAATGGTTAACTAGAGATAAACAACAAGGGTTTAAAGATAGAGATTTGAACACTCCATATTTCCATAAGAAGGTTATTGCTACAAGAAAGAGGAATAGTATTGCAGAGATAGAGATTAATGCTGAGAATTGTTTTGATTCTGGAATTACCAAGGAAGAGATAAGAAATTACTATGTGGATTTTTTTTCTGAGCAAAATCAAGGCTTCTTACTCTTGACAACCTGGAGTTTCCTAATATTGATGAGGACGATAGAAAATGGCTAGAAAGAGAGTTCTCATAAGATGAAGTGTATGATGTTATTTCTCATTACGCTGCTAATAAAACTCCTTGTCCAGATGGTGAAGTGTTGTTTTTCTATCATTAAGATTGATCTTATGGAGTTTATGAAAGACTTTCACATGTATGAGATCTTAGAATGAAGGTACAATTGTTGTTTTCACATGAAGTGGTGTGTTAGTTCTTCTCATCTTTCTGTTTTGATTAACGGTGTTTCTGCTAAGAAGTTCTAGCCACCTAAAGGACTTAGACAAGGTGACTCTCTTTCCTTTTCCTTTCTATTGCTTGTGGATATTCTTAAAAAATTATTAGATGATGATGTGCGGAGAGATCAACTTCATGGGTTTTTTGTTAAGAAAAGTGGTTCTATTGTGTCTCATCTACAATTTCCGAATGATATATTGATTTTTATTTTGATTTTTAAAAGACTTTTGATTATTATTTCAGTCTTTGAAATTCTGACAGGAATGAAGTTGAACTTTCAAAAGAACTTTATGATAAGTGTAAGTGTTGATAATGTTGTTTATGGTCTTGCTAAGAAGTCGGGTTTGTATACTAAAACTCTTCCAATCAAGTACACATGCCTCTTAGTGCTTCAAGAAGAAATGTTTCGGTGTGGGATTGTGTGCTAGAAATGATAGAGAAAAAATTAGCATATCGGAAAACAAAATTTCTAAACAAGGCTGGGAGGTTAGTGCTGATTAAACACTGCTTGACTAGTTTGCCTATATTTTTTTATCTTTATATCACTTGCCAGCTAGTGTGGAAGCTAAGATGAAGAAGTTGATGAGGAATTTCCTTTGGGTTTTACAGAAGAAAAGAAAAAAATGTGTTGTGCAACTTGGGAAATATTTGCAAACATGAGAAACCACGATGGATGGGCATTTGGACCTTAATACAGACAAATAAAGCTTTATTGACTAAATGAGTGCGGAGATATACAAGGGAATAAAAGTCTGTATGGAGAATGATTGTTCAAGAAAAAACTAGGGCGGAGGAGAACTGCATATGGAGGTGGATAAACCATATGGATTTGGTGTATGAAGAATATTATGAAGAATTCAGATTGGATACAGAGTCACAATAACATTAAAATCAATGACGGTAAGTCTATTAGATTCCGGCATGATAGATAGAGTAATCTATTTTGAAGACCGTCTTTCATTACTATATAAAACTTTTAAGGATAAGCATGCAACTATTAATGGGGTAATTTTGATTAATAAGTAGGTTTTGAGAACCAAATTAAATCCCAACATTAACGAGCAACTGGAGTTGGATTTTGTTTCTTAATGGTCTGGGTCCAACGTTAGCTCTTTCTAGGGAGCCTGATTCTGTCAGGTGATAGGGGAGGGTCAATTCTATTAAGTGTTAAGCACTGTAGAATGGTGATAGGAAGACTAGTGACTTTTATAAATATCTTTGAAAGAAAAGGATCCATGATAAGTTTAGTTTTATGTTATGTTATACTTTTCATAATTCTCTACCTACTCTTATATGCTTAGCCATATACATTCGAGTGGCCTTTACAAATTGTTTTCTTTGTCGAGAGGCTGCGGAAACTGGTAAACATATGTTTTTTTACGATGTGTGGAGTTATTTCATTAAAGATTTTGCTATAGATTGGTTTCAACCGAATTCGATTATCGACTGTTTCCATGCTTAGAGTAGAGAGAGGGAGATGCAGAAAATCTGGAACATAATTCATTATGTTATTCTTTGGGAAATTCGGAAAGAGCGCAACATCAGAGTTTTTGGTGGACGCGCTAAGGGAGAGGATGAACTGAAATTCCTTATTAAGGAAACTGTCATTCCCTAGAGCACATAGGAGGATACATTTAAGTTTTTAGATGTTAACCAAATTCTTTTAAAGGGGGAAACCGTTTTTCATGCTAGTTAATTGATACTTCACCATCTCTGTAAATTGTTTTCTTTTTTCTTAATGTAATATTCCATTTTCTCGAAAGGTTTCCTCTTAAATATAGTTGTATTTTTTTTCTTCTCAATTTCAATCCTTTTATCTATGAAAACAAATCTTCCCAAAGCCTATCTTTTGGCACAACCAAATTTAATGGTTGCTGGTAGGGATGTTAATGGGTACTCGATTATCCGGAACCAGGTGAACCGAGTCCGGGTCCTATAATTGGTCTCATTGATTATATTGGTACCTGACGGATAGATCCGTAGGAACTGATAAGCTTTCGGGTTCTGACGAACGTGCAAATTCTTTATCATTATTGGCTAACGGGTATTACCCGTTGGGTATCCGTGGGTATCATATATCCGAATATATGTTATTTTTTGCTAATTTTATTCAAAATTTTAAGGTTTCACTTAATTTTTTCTTTTTTTTCTTAGATTTAATTTTTAATTTGAACATTTATATAAATATAATAATAATTTTATATAAAAATTTATTTGATTCAAACTAATATTAAAAATGTAAAATAAATTTATTTGAATCCGAACCCGACTTTTCAAGTCGGATCTGGTTTCGAGTCCATTGATACCGGGAAGAAACCGGACCATTGACAACCATATGTCACAAAGGTGCACCAAATGGCTCAACACATGGCTAACTCACCCTTGTGCACCACCTTGGCTACCCATTTGGCTAAATGGCTAGCCTCCCATTCTAGAATCTTCTCTCATTTGTCCTTTTCTTAGAATATTCTAGAATAGTGTAGATATTTGTGGATAAGAGTGGAATAATCTAGAAGTAGATCCTAGCCATACACTTGTATAGATCTTAAATAATCTTCTAGAACATTCTTGGCTCCCAACTAGTATAAATAGGGATGCTATTCTCATTTGTAATAATCAACAATCCAAGTATTCAAGTAAAGAGAGCAATACACACTTACTTCTCTCATTCAAATCATTCTCTCTTGTTCTTGAGTGTTCTTGAGCGTTCTTGAGTTTCTTGTGAGTTTTGATCTTGAGTAGTTACACAAAGTTGTGTTAAACTTTGTTTGGGAGGCTTACTTATCTAGTAACGGAATTCTAGACAAGTGCCGCACGGAGTAAAGTCGAGGCGAAGGACCGACCCCGTGACAACTGGTATCAGAGCTACGTTCATAATACTCTCGGTAAGATCTCTCACCATGTCTTCAAATGATGCAAATGTTGTTATCACTAACAATAATGAAAAGGTTGAGAAGACAAAGAAATAACAACGGGATAAGTCAGTGGGCCCTCGTTTAGAATCTCGTGTTGGATCACTGGAAGAAAAGGTAGAAAAGTTGAACCTGGATTTAGGAGAATCCATGGAGCAACAAGACGATTTGGAGAAATCGATGGAGGTCTCTTTTGAGACGTATCGGAACGAGATGGGTGCACATAAGCACGAGGTAAATGCTCATGTGAGGATGCTGCAAGCTCAAATCGATGAGCTAAAGAACCTAATCCGAGGAAACACGGTTCGTGGACCATCTAGAGTGAGGGTGCCAGAACCAAAGGAATACTCCGGCGCAAGGGATGCTAAGGAGCTGGAAAACTTTCTATGGAACATGGAAAGATACTTCAGGGCCACGGGCCTTGATGACGAGCAAGAACGGGTCAACACGACGACCATGTACCTGATAGAAGATGGATTATTGTGGTGGAGAAGAAAATATGCAAAAATCGAGAGAGGAGTCTGCACCATCACTACTTGGGCGGAGTTCAAAAGGGAGATCAAAGCCATGTTCTATCCGGAGAACGTTGAGCATAAAGCTCGGGATAAACTTCAAAACTTGAAGTATTCAGGTACCATTTCCGAATATGTCAAGCAATTTAATTCCCTCATGTTAGACATATTAACAATGGCAGACGAGGACCGCTTCTACCACTTCAATCGTGGCCTACCTCGTTGGGCTTCTATGGAACTTCAACGAAGAGGTATTACCGACTTGTCCACCGCATTAAGCACTGTCGAGAAACTTGATGACTTTTCTAGCAAACCTGATCAACTTGCCAAGAACAAGCCATCCAAGCCATTATCACAAGGAACAGGTGGGGGAGACAGGTACTACCGCGATAAGCCACAAACTAGCCGCGAAGGGTCCAAGCCAAACAACGGGTGGAGAGGAAGGCAAGATAGCCGTGTGAAGAAATGCTTCATTTTCCAAGGTGACCATCTTGCTCATAGTTGTCCCAAAAAGAACTTGCTCAACTCTTTGATTACGGAGCATGAAGAGAGAACCGAAGACTCGCACTTGGGAGTCTTTCGATTGAGCGCCATCAAGAGCCAGCCCAAGGAAAAACGTCCAGCACCAAAGGAGAACAAATGACTTATGTATGTGGACATAAGTCTAAACGAGCAGAAGACCAAGGCAATGGTCGATTCTGGCGCAACACACAACTTCATCTCAAAAGGAGAAGCCGATAGATTGAAGCTGAAGGTCGAAGCTGATTCAAGTACCATCAAGGCGGTAAATTCAGAAACCATACATGTTCACGGAGCGGCCAAGGGGGTCGAAATGAAGGTTGGCGCGTGGAAGGGACTACCAACTTAATGGTGGTAAAGATGGACGATTTCAAAGTTATCCTCGGAATAGATTTCTTGGATCGTGCCAAAGTTGCCGTGGTGCCTTGCCTCGGCGTAGTCAACATCAGTGACGAGAAGTCTCCATGTGTGATTCCATCCACCTGGACCAAGGAGAGTTGCTCGAGTGTACTGTCGGCTCTACAACTAAAGAGGGGTGTTCAGAAGGGAGAACCCACCTTTGTAGCAGCCATCATTGAGGAAAGCGAAGAACTGGTCGAGGTCGTTCCATTGGAGGTGCAAAAAGATTTGCAGGAGTACCAGGACGTGATGCCAGCCGAGTTGCCCAAGCAACTACCATCTAAGAGGGAGGTGGATCATCAGATCGAGCTGGAACCTGGAGCAAAGCCGCCCGCCATGGCTCCATACCGCATGGCCCCGCCAGAATTGGAGGAGTTGAAGAAGTAACTCAAGGAATTGTTGGATGCCGGATACATCCAACCTTCCAAGGCCCCTTACGGAGCCCCGGTGCTGTTTCAGAAGAAGAAGGATGGAAGTCTTCGGATGTGCATCGACTACCGAGCCTTGAACAAGGTCATCGTGAAGAACAAGTATCCAATTCCCCGAGTTGAAGACTTGTTCGACCAATTGGGTAGTGCTCGATACTTCACGAAGCTGGACTTGAGGTCGGGATACTATCAAGTTCGAATAGCAGAAAGGGACGAGCCAAAGACCACATGTGTCACGAGGTACGGAGCTTACAAATTTTTAGTTATGCCTTTTGGTCTAACCAATGCTCCTGCCATATTTTGCACTTTTATGAACAAGGTCTTCCACCCATATCTCGATCGGTTCGTAGTCGTGTACCTTGACGATATCGTCGTGTATAGCCACACTTTGGATGAGCACCTCAAACACTTGCGGGTCGTGTTCCAAGTACTGAGGGATAACTCTTTATATGTGAAGAAGGAGAAATGCAGCTTCGCTCAGCCCAGAGTGTGCTTCCTTGGACATTGGATAGGTGATGGCCAAATCTGGATGGAGGAAAAAAATATCAAGGCTATCAAGGAGTGGGAACCGCCTACCAAAGTGGCTAAGTTGCGGTCCTTCCTAGGACTTGCCAACTACTACCGGAGATTCATCGAGGGATACTCGAAGAGAGCAGCACCGCTCACGGATTTGCTAAAGAAAGCGAGGACTTGGACGTGGAGCGAAGAATGCCAAGCCGCTTTCGATGATCTTAAGACCGCGGTGATGAAGCAGCCAGTCTTAAGATTACCTGATCATGCCAAGCCTTTTGAGGTACACACTGACGCGTCTGACTTTGCTATTGGTGGAGTACTTATGCAGGAAGGACACCCACTTGCATATGAAAGTCGGAAGTTGAACGATGCGGAACGACGCTATATGGTGCAAGAGAAAGAGATGACTGCCGTCATACACTATCTTCGGACATAGAGGCACTACCTTCTTGGGTCACATTTCATGGTCTTCACTGACAATGTGGCTACTAGCTACTTCCAGACTCAGAAGAAGTTGTCTCCAAAACAAGCATGGTGGCAAGACTTTCTGGCCGAGTTCAACATGAAGCTTGAGTACAAGCCAGGCCGCACCAACTATGTTGCTGATGCATTGAGCCAAAAAGCGGAACTTGCTAGTCTTGCATTGGAACGTGTAGCTGCCATCGCCGAATTGTCGGGCACCATTCCGGATCGTGTACGGGAAGGCTTGGAACATGACACTTATGCAAAGAGCCTCATTCATGCAGTGGATAAGGGGAAGACTCGTCGGTTCTGGTTGAAAGACGGTTTTCTATTCACACATGGGAACAGGATGTTCATACCTAAGCATGGGAACCTGAGGCGTGAACTAATGCACGAGTGTCATGACACCCGATGGGCAGGCCACCCTGGCCAGAGGAGGACTTTGGCTTTGCTGGAAGCAAGTTATTACTGGCCAAAGATGGAGGACGATGTGGATGCCTATGTTCGAACGTGTCTGGTATGCCAGCAGGATAAGGTAGAACACAAGAAGTCAGGAGGACTTCTAGAGCCATTACCAGTGCCAGATAGACCGTGAGAGTGTTTATCGATGGACTTCATCTCTGCCTTACCCAAGGTAGATGGCTTGGGATCAATCTTGGTGGTCGCGGACAGGTTCACCAAGTATTCTACCTTCATCGCTGCACCTACAGACTGCACCGCGGAACAGGCTGCTCGACTGGTCATGAAGTACGTGGTGAAATATTGGGGCATACCAAAGATCATAGTTAGCGATCGCGATCCAAGATTTACCGGGAAATTTTGGACAGAGGTGTTCAAATTGCTTGGGTCGGAGCTCAACTTCTCCACAAGATTTCATCCTCAAACAGATGGACACACGGAGCGCACCAATGCCTTGTTGGAGAGTACTTGAGACACTTTGCGAACGCTAACCAAAGAAATTGGGTGGAATTATTGGACGTGGCTCAGTTTTGCTACAACTTGCAGAAGAGTGAATCATCTGGCCATAGTCCATTCGAGCTGGCCACAGGCCAACAACCTTTGATGCCACACACACTCGCTGGAGGGTATATAGGAAAGAGCCCTGCTGCTTTTCAATTCACTAAGGAGTTGCATGAGAAGCACGACTTGGCCAAAGCATACTTGGAGAAAGCCTCTCAGCGAATGAAGAAATGGGCGGACGAGAAAAGGAGACCCGTATCTTTCGAAGAAGATGACTTAGTCATGCTGAAGTTGAACCCGCAACAGTTCAAAGCTTTTCGAAAGGTACACAAGGGACTCATTCGACGGTACGAGGGACCATTTCGCATCGTCAAGAAAGTCGGGAAGGTGTCCTATAGATTGGAGCTACCTAGCCACATGAAGATCCATCCCGTCTTTCATGTCAGCTGCTTGAAGCCATATTATGCGGATCAAGATGACGAGTCTAGAGGAGTTACCAAGAGAGCTCCGTTCAATATGATCACCTCTCTAGACAAGCAGGTTTCAAGCATAGAGTCACACAGACGTGTCTCAAGAGCGGGTCGAGTTTACAAAGAATATCTAGTTCGATGGAAGGATCAACCAGACAGTGAAGCCAGTTAGGAACATGAAGACTTACTTTGGCAACACAAAGATCTCATCGACAAGTACAACGCGATGAGGACGTCTGCGAATTCGGGTGGGGGAGAATGTCACAAGGGTGCACCAAATGGCTCAACACATGGCTAACTCACCCTTGTGCACCACCTTGGCTAGCCCATTTGGCTAAATGGCTAGCCTCCCATTCTAGAATCTTCTCTCATTTGTCCTTTTCTTAGAACATTCTAGAATAGTGTAGATATTTGTGGATAAGAGTGGAATAATCTAGAAGTAGATCCTAGCCATACACTTGTATAGATCTTAAATAATCTTCTAGAACATTTTTGGCTCCCAACTAGTATAAATAGGGATGCTATTCTCATTTGTAATAATCCAACAATCCAAATATTCAAGTAAAGAGAGCAATACACACTTACTTCTCTCATTCAAATCATTCTCTCTTGTTCTTGAGCGTTCTTGAACGTTCTTGAGTTTCTTGTGAGTTTTGATCTTGAGTAGTTACACAAAGTTGTGTTAAACTTTGTTTGGGAGACTTACTTATCTAGTAACGGAATTCTAGACAAGTGCCGTACGGAATAAAGTCGAGACGAAGGACCGACCCCGTGACACATAGGTGCCAGTGGGTTTGAACTTGAGAAGTGGAACAAACAAACCGGACTAGATTGTCGATACCTGTAATATATTTTTCCACCTCAGTAAAACTGGTTCTCTCATAGCACGTCTATGTTCCACAGTCTGTGAGTTATAGCAGCGTAAACCGAGAACCCCAGTTCTTTTTCAGGAAAAACAAAAGGAAGGGTAAACCCCATATTTTCCATTTAGAAGAAGAAGATGTGGAGAATGATTGGAACATCGATGGCGGGGCTCTGTAAATCACACAATAAACAGTTGGGAACTTTACTTCTCAGTAACCAAACGCTAGTTATGTTGCCCTTGCATCAGAAATCCAATCTTCATTATCATTTTACGACTAGGTACCTTCATCTTCCATCCTTTTATCTTTAAATAACTGTTAATTGAATGTTTATTAATTATTTTATGTGCATATATCAAAATGGGTTTTTGTTATACCATCATGTTTCTGTAACCCTCATTTATATTTTGTAAACCCCTCACGGTGTTTACTTTATTGTCTCAATGAAATAGCTATCATTTCTAATGTTCTAGTTAGTTTCTCCATTTTTTATGATTATTGAGGCACATTATAGTATATAGAGAAAGATAAATACCAAATTTGTGCTCCTTTTAATCTTACAGCACAGTAGTCCATATTTTTTATGCAAGGTGGTCAGTCGAAAATCAATTCATGGGACTCTCGGTGAAGTGGGAAGAAGAGTCGGCAGTCATCCTTTTGTTAGTTCCTCTCAGGTTAGGTATATGGCGAATGAAGCTACAGGACCTGTAGGTGATGATTCTAAACCTAATGGAGCAGGCGATGGGATTGAGAATGAGAATGAAAAAGTGAAGAGGAAGAAACTGAAAGGAAAAAGAGCCGTTGTAAAGTGGCTGAAGCATTTCAGATATAAGAAGAAGAAAGAGTATGAACGAATGACGGCTGAAGAGAAAATATTATATAAATTGAGGAAGGTGAGATTCGCACTTCCTTAACATTTTCTTTTATTATTCTGATATGCTTGACAGAAAACCATTATGTTTATCGAACTTCGTTTGCTTACAGCAGTTTCAGGATCTAGTATTCTTGGGTTGTCTTCTTAATCAAATGCCATTTCCTTTATCTCTTTCTCTTGCTATACTGATAATGCTGATGTAAACCTGTGATCCCATTAATGATGCTAGGCTCGAGATAAAGAGTCTAGACTCATGGAAGCTCTCAAGAAGATCGAACCTCCAGATTCGGAAGCAACCCATGATCCTGAAATATTGACACCAGAGGAGCACTTCTACTTCTTAAAGATGGGTCTCAAATGCAAGAATTATGTTCCAATAGGAAGGCGTGGGCTCTACCAGGGCGTAATTCTAAACATGCATTTACATTGGAAGAAACATCAGACGCTGCAAGTTATCGTGAAGACATTTACACCTGAAGAGGTCAAGGAGATTGCATCTGAGCTGGCTAGGTTGACTGGAGGTATAGTGCTTGACATACACGAAGATACCGTCATTATGTACAGAGGGAAGAACTATTCTCAACCACCAACAGAGATTATGTCTCCAAGGATAACTCTCTCGAGAAAGAAGGTAAATTACCATTTCACTTACAAATCAACTGATATGAAAATGTTTTCCCATTTCACTTTGCGGTGTGTAACAAGTCTAAGTTTAACATGTTGGCTTTTTTATAGTTAATAGTTTAACAGCATATCATGTTTAGTTTAAGTCAATCATTGATTAGCTTAAGTTAAAACCGGATTAGCGATTATCCAGATTAAGGTATAATTGAAGTAAGCTTTGGTTAATGCTAAATCAAGTCTAGAGTAGCTTAATCACTCTAATGAAGTGGCATGCATCAAATGTTGAGTATTAAGTGTTTCTCCAACTCATGGGCAAGGTTGGAGGACACATGACAAGGACCCTCTTTTAGCCTCTTGCATATATTGAATTTCTGATTTTCCCCCATCACTTAAGTTAAGCATGAGGAAATAGTAGTCTAAGTCATAACCTAAGTGAAATAGCAGTTATAAGAGTTTTAGGGTTATCTATTTCTTCATACTAAAATTTGTTCATACATGTGTGATATTGGATACAAACCTGTTGAGCAAGGTGATTTATTGCATAAGATGCTATTTTCGCTAAGTATGTAAGTATTAATCTGATCCACGATCCATCACTTGGTAAATCTTATGTACGTGAAGTCTAAGCTATTATAATCTAGTGTGTACGAACTGTTTTACCATATAATTCTTATGGTTATTCTTGCTGTATGGTATGCCAATACTAGGGAGAATTATGATTCAGCATATTCCAAAGGTTATCAACTTGTTATAATGTTTTAAGTCTAAATTACTGTGTTACAGCGACACGGACACAGTGTCGGTGTCTTGTATCCAGTACGCTACTTCGACACGACAACTTAAAAAACTAAAATACATGGACACAGCACACACAATATAAATATCATTGAATTTAGTAGTTTAACCTAGATATATAACTATATAAGGTAGTGAATTTGCAACATATATGCGTATAATATGTATGATTACTCCGAAAGGCATTACATAAACTTCACTGGAGAGAAGAAGTCGGGATAAAAAGGGAGAAAGTCTAGAGCAAGATCAGTGGACAGGTTTGGAACTAATATTTTGTTACTAGAGTTAAAACTTCCCATAGAATTTAGTAAAATATCTAACTTTCCTAATTTTAAGGTATTGATTTATCTTGACAGATGTTGATATCTAATAATTTAGTCAAAGTTTTCTAACTGAGTTGTATCTTGAAGTATTGGAGTGTTAATACGCGTGTCCGTGTGAATACGTATTGACACGGCTGAATATTTTTTTTAGGCGTGTTGTTGTAACACAGCTAAATTATGATGTTAAGAATCGGAAATTCCATCATAACAAACTTAGATGGATAAAACTTGAAAGAACTAAAACATGAGACCTTAAAAATCAGCAAATGACCATCTCTAACTGTCCAATGCATACTACTAGATCTCCGGTCTGATTGGTTACAACACATGACAGAAGCATAAATTTTATAAGGATTTTACTCTGTTGTGCTCGGGTTTGTAGCTCTACCAATTGGTGGGCTTAACTTTGATTGTTAACTGACCCATCGGCATACTGCCTGTCTGTACCCTAAGGGACGAATTGGTTATGCTATATCGAAGTGGGAGGAGATTCATTTGCTGCTTTTACTTACTGTAGATAAATCTTTTATTCAGTAAACAAAAATGAATGGAATATACTGAGTTTTGAATTTTCGTGCAGTAAATAACTCCACTATCTCGCAATAAATTACATTTTCTTATGGGTCTGTTTTGAAAGATCAAGACATGTTCTTACCTTGGTGAGTAAAAAGGGCCGCCTTGAGGCGGAAACCATATGTTGATGGTTAGAGTTTTCTCCTGTTAGGTGGTGTTCCGTTCTTTAGTGAATTAGTGAAAGAAGGACTTTATGATCCCCCAACATGATCACAAAATTAGGTAAAATTATCCTCAGGGATGTAAAAGTTAGTCTTCTCAGTTAATGCTAATTATGGAGTTCCTTATTCGAGCTTGACTGTTTTCTCTGAATATGTAGGCCTTGGATAAATCCAAATATAGAGATGGTCTTCGGGCCCTCAGACGGTTCATTCCCAGGCTGGAACAAGACCTTGAGTTACTTAGGGCGCAGGCAGTGCGTAGAGAAACTAAACCAGAGATTCCAATGGAAAGTCAGGAGACTGGGTCTGGAAGTGTTAATTACGCATGTAATTCCAACCATTTTATGGAGAGCTCTGCACACAACTTGGCAAATATAACAGCTGGACATGGGGGCCTAAATGAGAAAGAACCAGCAATGACAGAATCAGAAATTGCGTCAGACTCTGAAGGAGATTTATCTGATATATTTGAGACAGATACTGATGAGGATGACGATGACGATGAAGAGGATGCAGCAAGGGTGAAAGAGAAGCCTAATCTTTATTTGGATGAGTTTGAAAAGTTTCCGACTGTCGGTGGAGAGACAGAGGATTTTGAAGAGTATGTTCATCAGATCTCTGCAGACTCGAAGAAGACTGACCAGTCAGAGAAAGATGATGTGAAATTACCTGACCTTGATGAGGTTGACCGGATTTTCTTAAGTGCCGGCTCACTATTGAAGAAAAAAAAGACTCAAAGATAAGTAATTAGTCAGGTATTTATAAAACTTGGCAAAAAGTGTTGCAATGTTGTACTTTTACAGGATCAAAATTAGTTGTTAAAATTACACATGATAGTGTGACTTTCCTTATGCAACACCATCATCCCGTCGTTAATCCTGTACTTTGAATGGAGATGTGTTTGTAACCTCCGTCTCCCTTAGTATGGTTGTTTTATGCAAGTCAAGAGTTAGAAATTTCACCTCTACAAGGAGGAATCCTGATTTTGGTGTTCATGGTACTGGGAGGAGTGATTTTCTCCTTCATGAAGTATTGAGTTCTTTTACAAGGTTCATGTAAATATTACATCGGAGCTAGTTTTTGTTATTGTTAAGTTTTTATTTCCTGTAGGGATCACGTCCTGGGTAATTTGTTATTTTGACTCGGCTTTGTGAATCCGAGAATAAGGAGACCCAGTTGGACAGTTAAAATGGTAGTGAGAATGGTGATTTCCAGCTGCCAGTGAGTTCTAAAACAGAGATAACAGGCTGCCTGCAACAGTGAGTTATAAACCACAGATAACGGATTTTAATCCGTAACCAAAACAAAAACCATATGCATTCATCCAAAAAACCATACCCTTCTTAAAGTGTACAATTACTTTTCATATCTTAGTTATCCCTGAGCCTTTGACAAGTATATGTATAGTTATCCATACAAACTGAATGCCACCAACATCACAAGAGTCTAATACTACCTTTGTCAAACACAAGAATGTATATAGGCTTGTTCCAAAACGAATTAACCCAAAATAAGAAGACAGAACCTCAGTTTCTAACTCAGATCTGCGAACAAGTCTAAAAACATCATACATCAATACTCTATCAGCAGAACACTGCCCTTCTCTAATGTGCGTCAAGTGTCAACCACAAAATAAGCATGCTTTTATTAAATTACTAAGTCTACTTCAATCAATCAACTCTGAGTAAGGGATTCATTACATTACTTACATAATTTGCAAGAACCCATCTGCAAGTACTCATCTTAAGAGCTAACTCTTCACTTCAATTTGTTTAGGTTGATGTTGAGGGATCAGAATTCCAAGACCTTCCTTCTGGCCATCAGTTTTGATTGCCGGGTTGCTGTATTTTCTAGCCAGAAATGCTGGGTTAGACGTCAAAACCCTTAACTCAGAGGAGTTTCTGTTTATCTCAAGAACTTCAGGCAAACCATCACCACACCCTTTTGACATACCCACATCAATCCGAATCGCCTTATTCTCACACACACCATTAATTCCTACCTGCTGAATAGTGTGACCCATGATCATTCTTTTGGCTCCAGGAATCGTCGCAAGAACATGTTCTAAAGCTGAACAATCACAATTCCTTGCCAACTCTTCGGAAAATCTCCTCAGCCAGACCACAGAATCTCTTCCTCTAAGATAACCTGGTGAAATTCTCCCTTTAAACCCATTAATCCAATCTCTTACTTCATTATTAATCCTCTCTAATCCATACTCTACATGGTTTTTCAACAGCCCTCCATGGACAAAAACTGAATCACCAATAACAAGAATAGTCGGATTCCCTGAAATAAAGCGTCCAGAAATCGGACCATTTGGACGCAATGCAGCAATTCTATTCCTAAATCCTTCATGAAATTCTTGTCTGATTCCAGGAAAAACATTAGGAACCCCCTTATAAATATCCTTTTGTTTATTATCAATTCCACCACACAAATTTTTCATAGAATTACCAATATTAAACCAACTAGTCCAAACCCTAAATTCATTCAAACTAGCAGGTGTTACATACCTGAAATCACCATCAACATTCATTATCTCATGATTCCCATTCATTGTAATAATCAATCCACCAGATTTCAAAGCTTCGTGCTTTAATTTCTCAAGAAAATAAAGGATTTTGATTTCATCATCACCACGATCAAGAACATCACCTATTTGAACAACAGTTGTATTACCGCCAATCCACCGATCAGAATTATCGATTAATCCAGCAAGTTTAAAGGATTGTTTAGATTTTTCTAAATCTCCATGAAGATCTCCAATAGCTATAAGACGGTCAGGAGAAGTGTATCTAGTTTGAATCGAAGTTAGGGTTTGCTTTGGTTTTTGTGGTAAGATGAATCCACTGAAGGCGTAATCAACAAATGTATCAACGAATGATGTGAGAAGTTGAGGTACTTCTCTGCATACTGTTGCTGACTCACCCATCGCTCCTCTCTAGTTATTGAATTTCAAAGGTTCGAAGAGGAGAGTGGAAAAATTTGATGTCTGATAAAGTAACGGTGGCTGAATATATTTATGCAAAAGGGAATCCGCAGATTTTCTTCTATAAGGTTTTATATCAGAGCGACTCCCGTAGGATAGGCAAATCAAGACGGCTATTTACGAAACCAGATGGATAGATAAATTAGGTTTTTGGCAGTGGAAAATTTATAATTTAGATAGACTCGATCTAACCGATTAGGGACGACCGTCCGAAGTTGGTTTGTAAAGGTCGAATTTCTAACAACCATAAAACGATTATATTTTCCCACCACTGTAAATACATTTTCATTCAACTTTTATACTCACATCAAAATCAATCTTTTCTATAATTTTTTTTATATATTTTCTCCACATAAAACTCCTGTATAATTTATATTCTGTTTTTAAAAAAAAATTCTTTAAAACTATCATGTCTCAATCTCAAAATATTAGTCGAACAAGAAATAGAAAACCATCTAGTAATAGGCATACTCAACCTCTACCGACTCAACAAGAAGGTTCAGATGAAGAGAACAATCTCAATCTATTTTCCAGTCGAGAATTAGCCAAGTCTCAAGGTCATGTGTCTGCTAGAATAGGGCGAGATAATGCACATCAAAAACCAAAAGGTGGTTGGTAAAGTTTTATGCAGAACTTACGGATGGTGCTAAAATTATTGTCAATAGATTTCTTTGGATGACTTTGTGACATATAAACGCGAAGAAACATTCAACCAAATTGGTGTCCAAGCTGGTGGAGCGTTGGTGGTATACTAGACACACGTTTCATTTATAGACCTCGAAATAGGTATGTCATATAATTTTGATTTATAATTTTTATGCAATCAATACGATTCATATATGAAACTAACAATTTTAATGTTCTTACATGAATAACACCATTAGATTTGTATTTCTTACTTAAGATACCAAGCGGTCTGAGAGATAATGTTCCATTTGACCAACAAAGTTGGTTGAATGAAAACGATATAGAGACGAACTTCCATTGTGCTTTAACGTAACAGAAACAAGTACCCATAAGTATCCAAGAGGCACTGGAATCGGTAATGCCGTTATAAAGGCATTTATAATCAACAAATTATATGGTGATATTAATTATAAAGGAGGTGGCCCTGACAACGATACACTAATTGTCAAGGTTTTTATTTTATGGTTAATTGGTTCATGTTTTTTCCCCAGCTCAAAAAGTTGTGTTTTAGTAGGATGGTTAGAGGCGTTGCAAGATATGGAAAAGGCTGACAATTATGATTGGGGGTCCGCTATATTAGCCGAGTTGTATGTTAGTATGGATATTGCATGCTTGTGTAGGTCAAACATCAAAGGTGTATGGGGTCTCCTTGAGGTAAATATGAAAATAAATTCCTTTGGCTTTAAATAAGTTTACAAATATTTAGCAAGTTATATTAATTGTGTGTTGTTTACTTCATCTTTGATGGTATACATATACCAATATTGGTCTACCAAGACTTTGTGACTACACCAGAAAGTTTTTTCCAACTGTAGTAAATTATGATGCCATTAACTGGGACAAGATTCAAAACACCGCTGAGCGAGATAATATACATATATGGAGGTCGCGAGTGCAACTTAGGACCAAACGTGGTGTTATTTGGAAACCGTATGAGGTTTGATGAGGATTTACAATAGTGAAAGGGGTCAGACAGTTTTCAGTACAACGTATGTTGTTTTTCAATCAGCTCAGAAATATTGGTGTTTATTATTTTAAGGATGCTAGACAATTAGTTGGTGAAGTTGGTATCCCAAAAAAGCCTCGACAAGCCACCGTCCCTAGATCAGAATACACATGACTGAAAAGTAGGAGATATAAATGGTATGACAGAGTTTCATCTCTTGTGACGAAGACCGATACGACAAATTGTACAAATTGGTTACAGAGCCGATAATTGGTACAAAAGTAATAAACATCTATGGGATGGATTTCGCGACAATAGAAAAGGCATTACTGGGTATGGATGTTCCAACAGTGCCAACACCATTGGTTCCAACTTTAACCATTTATCTTTGGGCAGGAGCTTTTTTTTCATCACACCCTCCAAGAGGACCTTCTGGACCTTGTTCTTCATCGGCTGAGTCAGATTTGCCAGATTTGAGTTGGGAGTTACAGACTTATAATCTCCAAGGAAAGCGTCATATAATTCCAATTGTCTCGTAATGTATGGACCGCCATAATTCTTATACAAGCACATCGGCCAATTATGATCAATTGGTAGAACGATTGAATCAAATGGAGTTAAGAGATTTGGAAACAAGACGTCCGTACAACCAGCATTTACGGGGATTGACGAAGTCCGTGGGTTTTCTTATAGTTTGATATTGAGTGACAACCCGGACTAAAACTATAAAAAAAAAATCACTTATTTTCTTATAGTTTGATATCGACAAAACAACCTAAATATATTGCGGTTATTCGGGTTACCGGTGTCAGTGCAGAATTTTTCATAAATTCTGCTTAATAACTCATACTTACTAAATCACTTTGTCGTCGTTCCACACCCTTTACCGGATAACACACTATAAATTTTTTGCATGGAGATAGATCTTCATCTACGGGAAACTCTACCGGATTAATATACGGTTGAGCCATATGAGTATAAAAGGTCGAGGAGAAGGTATGATTTTGGAAGTGAAAATAGTTAAATTTAAAGAACTATTTTATAGTCGTTGTATGACACTAGCCGTTGTGGCTCAACCTAGGCCGATCATTTCAGTTTGCTATTACAACGACTATATATAATTTAATATTTCGATCATAACCTTTCATCTAGGTTTTATCCAATGACTATTTATGATTTTAACAATAACTTTAATTAAAATGTAATTTGATTTTAACAATAACCTCTTTTAATGCAATTCTTAATTTTAGTTAAATGTAACTTGATTTCAAAAGGAATAAAAAACCTTAATAATTTGATTAAATTAACTAATATTATATTAAAACACTAATATCTATTATATTAGTTTATTACACTACGTTATTTTACAAGATATAAACTAGGGCAGTAAAAACTTAAGTTAAATAAACACTTCAATAAAAATGTCGTACAATTTTGGGCCTCCTGTTTATCTTCATTTGACGTATCTTCCATTCGATTCGCTAATTTTTATGGTTTTTCTTGGTTTTCGTGAGCAGTAGTACGGTTAATTTTTAAATTTTCTTTGCCTTTATATTTTTTGCCTTAAGCTCTTCTTTTTCTTGTAGTTGCAGATTTCATTTGGTTAACATCTAAAACTTGAAAACCTCTTTATTTTTTCATCATTTTCTAGTTTTTTTATAACCATCACATATCTTACTAATAACATCTTCAAGTATGACTCCCGAAAAATCAAGTTGGGTTGCAATTTTTGCCATTTTTTTTTTTTACAGAAATTGAGATCAAGAGTTTGAGATGGAAAGATTAAGATTAAAGTGAAATTATAAGAATTTTTGGGTATAGAAAGTGTGATTTTAGATTTTAAATTGTTTAAATTTAAAGGGAGTGAAATAAGAGCCATTGGATGATATAGTCGTTGGGGCTCAACCAAGGTCGGTAGCCTCAACCTTAGACGCATGTAGCAAACCCTCAAATTTGAGGGTTTGCCAATCCATTTTGATAGTTTTCATATCCCACTGTGGAGCCATAATTGGCATTTTGACCAATTTTCCAATCCCACTGGAATTTCTCTTAGGGTTTTTTTGATGTTCCCCCCTGTAAACTGATATTTTGGGGTTGTCCCCCAATTTACAATTACACAAGTTGTACCTCTATCACTATTTTCCGTCCATCAATAATTATATGTCATAGGTGAACCATGAACACTTAACCCTATTTATAATGGCAGGTTCAACCACTAAACAAGTAATAACCGGAGGTCCTTATTTAGAAATAAACTTATCTTTAGGTCTAAAATTATTTCTCAAAGGTCCTAGCAAATTGTGATAAAAATGGATACTCTTAGAATACCCGGTGACTCCTCGTATATAACATAAAATTATGAAACTTTTGTATTTGTATTCGAATTAAAATTTTCAAATAGAGCTCTCATTAACGGTGATTATTTTAAGGTTTTCCAATATAAAGAAATTTTAGTTGAGAAACCATAAAATCTCACCGGTTTAGAAACGTAAGTCATTCTCTTATCATCTGATCTTAGTGTTAAACACATTTATGTTGTTGTTTCATAAGATTTTTTTTAGAACATTCATCTCAAGGTAATTGAAAATTTGTGATATTCTCTTAATTCGATTATTTGATTCATTATTAGAGATCATATTCGTAATCTTTTACTCGGTTTCATCGTTTTTAACTAATTTTCAAAAATAAATTTTCACTAGGAGCTTAGGATTATTCTTCACTGAACTTTGATTGATTCTTTTTTTAATTTCCAATCTTAAATTTGATTTTGGATTTGGGATCAGTGTGTTGTGATTTACATATTCACTTAAAGTTTTTTGAGAGCAAATGACTTTCAAATTTTGACTTAGTTTTGGTTTTCTTTTAATTCGTTTTTAAATTTTAGATCCGTTAAAAAAATTCAAGAAGCATCATAATGCTTGTTTACGCAAACTTAAAAAAAAACTAGAGACCAATCTTCAATATTTTCCTTGTAAAGTACGTTTTTGTTTTTAATATAAAATCACAGTGCATAAACCTTGTACTCCAGAAAACATCAGTGTATAAACGATGTACTATGTTATTTTTCAGTGTATAACCCTGCACTCCAGAGAAAATTAATCGATGTATAAACATTGCAATCTAGTGAAATGTAATACTTTTGTGACCTGGTGAGTTCCCTGATTAAATGATAAGCAGATACACTAGATGAAGCCTAATGAAGTTCATTGCTTAATGTTTTGATTATTGAGTGGCTAAACTATGTGGTCATGTATACTTAGGATTCTTGTTAAACTAACCTAGATGTGGTGTAAGGCATGGAGTTCCTGGACATGCTGAAAATAAATTTTTTTTGTTTACAAAACTTTGTTCATCTAATTTTACTTGTTCAAGCTTTTATATGGTTGGATAAAACTAGTATTTACAGGTTGTGAAAATTCAAAATAAGCAAATCAGTTTTCTTTAATGTATGAATGTGTGAGTTATAATCATTTTTTTTTCGCATTCACTATAAAATGATTTAGAATTTGGTGTTGTTGTACTGTTATCGAGGAATGGTGGCGAAATTAACAGTTCTGGTTGACTGGTTGTACGAGTGACCATCTGGTTGTTGTTTTACAGGGGATACTAAAAGTAATAGCTGGTGTGATATTTTATTTTTATAGAAATGATATTGCACTAAGTTGAGGGAGAGTAAAAGTTTGTAAATGTAGTATATTACAAAAGATACAAGTAATGATCTTGACGTACAAAAGTGGCTCATTTTCTTATCTGCTACTGCCAAGAATTCACTCTATTATGTTGGTATACCTGTTTTATCTTTCGTTTTTGCAGCTTTACATGTTCATCCTAGAAAAGTTTTGTTCCATGCAGTTGTTGACCAAGTTCATGGGCACTGGCGGCATTACAAGTTTTGAAGGTAATTCTCTTGTCCTCTGAGTCCTTTCAGTCCTCAAACAATTAAGATTGAGTAAGTGTGTTTGGAAGTTGACATCCGAAAATTCAATATTTAGTAAAATACATAACGATTGACGTAGAAATTCCGAAAATTAATTTGGTTAATTTTTTTCCTGATAAAAAGCTAAGTTAATTCTAATCTTAGCAGGCTTGTCAAAGATGTTGTGTTAGACCTCCTTCGGCTTAGACTCTTATAGGTCGGGTCGAATTATTATGAACTTGTGAAGTTCTTCCGAAATACTCGTTGTATTGCTTTCAGACCTTTGTCATTTCCGGTGATAAAAAAGGAGAGAAATATATAAAGTATAGAGTGATTCCAATCACTTGAGAAAGAACGTATGTGCTGTAAAAAATATATATCTAATGAAAAAGAGATAAAACATCATCATTTGTGTAGTACTCACACCCTACACGATAAAATAACAATATCTTTACTTGTTACTTAGATGCTTCAACAACGACACTTATTTAAATATTTGCATATCAAATTGGCTATTGAAACACAAATTAAGCGTACGAAGATAGAATTAAGAGATTGTTATGTTATGTAATTTTTCTATTAATTCTTGTATTCTTCATATGTAAAGAGTTTTATCACTTAAATTGGCAAAGGGAGGGATTGTTAGAGCATTGCTCGTTGAACCCATTAAGCGTTGTTATGTCAAGTTTGGTTGTCAAGTTTAGTTCCAAAACTCGAAAGTCAACTTCGTTAGGTTAGACTAGGAACATCGAAATATTGAGACTTGCTATAGTTACTCACGAAAAACTAAAGACGTATCGAAGACAAAACGAAGACATCATCCTTCAATTCGAGGTTAGTAAATATGTTAGAAAGCAATTTCGTGAAACATAGTTTAAGGAAGTAGACTTGCAAAACTTGCTTCATAATTGAAAAAAGATTCATGACTGATCCCAGGATCGATCCCTAGAATAGAACCAATCCCAGGATCGATCCGTAATGCAAAGGATCGAACCTGGGACCGATCCAGACTGTAACTAACTTAATCTTTTACATTTTCGATTGGTTCGTTATCTTCACGAGTTTTTGCAGACGTCGGGATATTTACAAGTTAGATCAAAATGTTCATAAATATCGACATAATGTTTGAACATGCATTAAACTCTACTTTCTTAATGTTCAAGTATACTCCTTTGAATATTCAAGGTAAGGTCCTATTATATCGATTTTTCTATATCATATTTGATGTCGAATTATATGATTTCCATTCCAATTGTTTGCATATCTCCAATATCTATTCTGTAAAATATCTGGTGATGTGCTAGCTAATCTCAGTTGTCATGCTATGAGAGAAATCAATTATTATAAATTAGAAATTACTTGGTATTTACTAATTTTGAAAATATATTTGTATTGCGTATCTTTAAATTTTTTGAAATTGGTGAATAGTATTTCCAAACAATGCCTTGGTCAGGATGAGCTTCAGATGGAGAGGAACAAGCACATGGTTATACCCTTCTGTGAACTTATTAATTGCAGCTTGTAATTGAATACCAAGGCACAGTCTCATAGTAACCCCTCTCGGATGTTCGAGCCAAAAGTTTAACTAAATTAGTCCAGTTTGTTCAAGGCATCTTAGTGAATGTTAACAAAAATAAATAAATAGTGGTTTCCTGAGAGAATTTGAACTGCGATCCAAAACGTTGAGCCCAATGACAATTCTAAAAATGATAACAAATTTAAGGTTGTACCAATTGCTATTGCAACATCACATGATTGATTATATTTCAGCAACCAAATATTTTTTGGATAATGTTTTACACAAATGAACCATAGTTAAGTGTTTGACCCAATGGAATAAGAGGAGCAAGGAAAAAAAACAACTCGTGTATATTATGATCCAACCCGTTCCACTGCAACGCGTAATTCATCCAACCAATTCAAGAAAGAGGTTGGAGTTCGATATGCATTCTCTCCCGATCCAATAAAATACCGATGAGCCTTTCCACGGGGGGTGAATCTCATGTGGGATCTAAGATGTACAGGGTTCTGTCTGTCAGTTGATAGTGATCGCCGCCACCTCACCAGACAAATCCTGACATCTCATCATTTCCTTTCTCGTGCTTGCTAAGACCCAACTAACAATGATTACCTGATTCATACAAAAGACCAGAATCAGGGTACAAACACCAGCATTTTATATTACTGATATCTGATGAAAAAAAATTAAGAGAGTGAGAAATGAGAATGAACTACTCCGTATGAAGTAATCCAAACATTTTTTGATGTACATAAATAGACAGAGATCAATGTACATCACCATTCAAGCCACCATATGACCCAAAATGGGAATGCATTCAAAGGCTTTGTCCCCTCATCCTCCCTTCAAGGAGGATGATCCCACGCTCAAAAAATTAATAAAATATAGACCACTTCTGAAACACAGATCCAAAAGGTGCAAGTATGCAACTATCATCCGCACTATCATGACTAATGCACCTTAAGCATGCTCAGATTCCAAAACACTATCCAAATCAGTAGCATACATATAGGCGAAGTGGCTAAATAGTTTATCATGCGAAGAGTATGACACCAAAACAGGTAAGGTAAAGCTCGGAATTAACTCACTCAAATTTGCCAGGATAGTGTTGGTTAGGATTTCCTTTTACTCCTCCGAGATTCAACATCCTTCATGTTGCCAACTACATTCTCAACTTGCTTTGATAAGTGAAAAGTATGGTCCTCCATGTCTTTTAAAACCATATGCAACTTTTCTCGATATGCTGCACACTGTCGTCTTTCACGATGAAGCTCTGCTGATAATTCCCGAATTCTCTTTTTATCTTCCTAGATAAAACGATTAAACGATCTATAAGTTGTAGTGCCCATACTAAATTTTGTCAACAGATGACTAAGATATGCAGGAAGTACAACTCATACTCTTCGGACAGATAAATGCAGTCACATATGGTATCAGCTATTAAGTTACCTAAAACATCAATCTAACAAAATGCCTATGAAATCAAATAAAGGTTACAGCAAGAACTGCTAGGGACTATGTTCACAGGCTCAGAACCACAGTTGCTAAACTAAATGGAATAGTTTATTACTCTTCGCTGCTAAACTTTGACCATGTTTTGGATGATGGCAAAAGTTAAGTTTATTGGATTATCAACAAAAAGGTATCAGTCAAACATTGACATTCAAGACCTGATGAAATCAAACTTCAAGCTAAGATTTCTCTATTACAAATTAATATGGGTGATATAAAAAAAACTCATCACAGTTTACAAATTAACTACAAGCTCTAAAAGGCAATACAATTCACAACAGTATACATATTAACTGCATATATCATATTTCTTAACCATGACATGAAGAGATCAGAACATGAGTCACATGACCATCTGTGTAAGAAAATATTTTTAGAACTAGAATGAATGGATATATAACGGTGACAAACAGCAATTTTTGAGGTGTTTAGTATTCAATGGCTATTTCAAGCTAATGGTCCCGCATCACTACTAGAGGTGCAGCCAACAGCCAGTAATAAACAAACATATAAACAAATAAAGTACAAGTTTAATATGTTTGTTCTTGGGTGATGTAAACTGTCATGGCATCAATTTGATTAAACAAAACTTGGATCAGTTTCAGATTATGTAATTCTAACATCACCAGATGCCATTTCAGTACAATCATACTCCTCATTAGAAAAGCTAAGCATTGTGAAAAATTGCAAGTCTTCTGCATTTTGACATCATACCAAGGAACGCTCTCTATGACTCGAGAAACAATATGAACAGACAATTCAAGTTAGTAACGAACCTCTGCCCTCTTGAGGGTTTCATAACACCATCTTTGCACGTAGTTACTACAGTCCCCTTGGTTGGCATTGGGAGATTCTCCAGCTTCTTCTCGAATAAGAGATAAAATACTCTCAATACTGCCAGTCTGGGGATCTTGGCTCTTTCTTTGTGACCTAAGCATATGGGCTTCAGATGGAGGAGCAAGCACATGATTATGCTCCTCTACAAACTCATTTATCGAGTATTTCCCATCATCTTGTAACTGAATACCAAGCCGTGCTTTGCAACCAGTACGAGTTACAGGCCGCGGTCTCATTGGATCCCCTCTCGGATGTTTGCAACGAAAACCTTCTTTAGAACAGCAAAATACCCTCCTTGTGACTGTTTTATCCTTGCGTATTACCATCTTACTTTTACGTATGCTAAACCCCAAAAATCTACCATATGCATTATAGTAATCATATGCTTGATTTTCTGAATCAAAAACCATTCCAACAGCAGGTTTGTCTCCACTAAAAACCTTTGCATTTTGAGATTGAACTGCCAACGGCAATGGATTTGCAACTCCCGTTTGAAGTTCTATATCCAAAGTCTCTTCTTCCTGTATTTCATTTTCGCCTTCTGAGTCTAACTGTTCACCTGATTGTTCGCTGGTTTCATTATGGTCATGCAGAGATTCTTTCCCTTGGCTATCCATCCTATATAGAAAGACAACTCCCACTGTTTGAAGCATAGAAAACCATATTTGAATATCAAATGCGATAAAGAAATGAAAATTCACTTGACAAATAATATCAAATTAAAGTAGGCGACTAACAAATTCCTTTCTGAAATAATACATTCCATGCTATCTCAGTACAAACACGCAAAAACATCTGTCTCGTTGAATAAACCGAACACTACAAATTACCAAAATCAACTCAACCGTTTTGTTAAATTGATAATAGATAACACCCATAACAGCTCAAGAAACCATAATAGCATTTCTATACATTTACATCATATTCGATTTGAGAGTACTGACAGTAATCAAGCAATATATCATGATAAATTTCAAATTGAATAGGCTACAATCTCACTTTTAAGTAATACAAACAAAATAAACTACTAGGCAAAATTAGGGTTTATCGGTCTGCTCTTTGTAGAAAATTCCACCTAGACATGCATTACTATAAACAAACACATAAATTAGACACACAATTATGCTACAAAAAAAAGAGAGAGAAAAACGAAGAAGACGAACAGAAGAAAACAATCAATTTTATTACCGATGATCGTTTGATCGGAGGGCCAAAATGATAAGGCTCGCTGAGGTAACAGTGAAGAAGTAGCAAGGAAATGAAAGAAAAATAAGAATTGATAAGAAAAATAATTTAGGGTTTGAAAAGGGTTTTGGGAGACGAAGGGGGATTTTATGTCTGGTTTACTATTAACAGAGCGCGAGAGGTTTTCTGTTTTGAGTCATACAAGAAATTGAAAAAGACAATACATTCCGTCTCGATGTGGCCATCGTTCGGGTGGGCTGTTTTCTTTTGATTTTTTTAACCGAGCGGTTCGGTTTCTCATCACTCGTGGGTCGTGATACGATTAGTGGTTTGGCGGACTATGATAGCAAAAGTTACACAACAGTGATACGATTAGTGGTTTGGCGGACTATGATAGCAAAAGTTACACAACACCTGGGTTTCGGGCTGCACAAAATCGAACCGTAAATTTAATCTAAACCGAACAGAACCGAAACCCAATGGTACAATTTACGGTATTATTTTTAGATAACCGACGTTGTTTGGTTTCGGTTCAATTTATACCTAATAACCGAACCAAAAACCATTGGTTAAACCGATTTATGTGAACCATCGGATTGAATAAATTCTAGCCCTAAATCTTAATATAAGTTTGTCTAACCTAATTTACAATTGTTCAATCTTCATTTTTTTTTTATCTTTCTCATTATGGCTGCTAGATGCTATTCATTTCTTTTTCTTCTTTTTTTCTTCTTCTCATTGAAGTTTTCAGGTAGTAACGGCAAGAAACTCATTTATAAAGAGACGAAGTCAAGTTCTCGCAAGCAAATTATAAAAGAATGAGTAGCGATGACAGTGAATTTCAAGAGGCTCAAAGAGACTCGAGTGTATGCGAGAGGGGATTTAGAAACTCGACTAAGGAGGGCCTAACCCACCTACAAGTTCCTCATCCGATTGTTCATCTGATTGTTCAGTTCCACCAGCCACCCGCGGCCAACCTACAGATAAGCGAGTGGATCAAGAAGTGATCAAATTTCATTAGTATGGAATTGATGGACATCTAATCTTCTGGAAGTAGCGAGAGCATTTTTAGAGATAGCGTCTGTGATCAGCGAGGTCATTCACTAGCTAAATTTAGGGTTTTCCTTTGACTTGGTTGTCGATTGAAATGACATCGTCGCGTTGGATTGGCTCCATAGAGTTATGGCTCGATTCGATACCGGAGTTCCATTCTTCATATTTTATTTGTTTATATAGTTTGAAATCTCTTCGTGCCTGAACGCGAGAAGCCTTGCATTAAAGAAAACTGGAGGTGGGAGAATCGACTTTTTCGTCATGTATATCAGTGTAACACATCTTATATTTAACTAAAAATCAAATTTCTCTTTCTTCCTCTATTTAGCTGCTGGTATGTCAGCTTTCTCTAGTTCTTAAATTTATTTTTTGATATTGATCTTATGGTGTGGAACACTGAATCTGAACGTATATTTATCTTTAGTTTTGTAATGAATTTGTGATTTGTTTATCTTTTTGGAAATTGGTTACTCTGTTTTTTGATCGGCATAGACTTAATTCGGTGTTAATTTTGTTTTGTGTTGTTTGATCTGAGTTTTGTTATATTAAGATCTCTATATTGTTACTTTAGGGTTTGTTTAGTGATCAGTTTAGTTTAACTTCAAATTAATATGAATGAGACCTAGTTTCATGAATCAACATCTAATTTCGTTAATTTTTGGGGTTTCCAAAATTAGGGTTTCATGAGATGAAAAATATATTTGGGGTATTTTTGAAATTAGGTTTAATATCATGTTGATAGCAGTGAGGTGTTATCACTTGATAGCAAGTTTTCCACTGTTATGCCTTTACTGACATAACATTTATAGTTTCATATATTTATGGCTCACATATCATGTTATTGTATTCATTTTAAATGTTTTTGATTCCACTTACTGAGTTACAGTTGAGATGTTCATATTCAACTTGCTTTTGCATATGTGTAGGTACTATTGCAACCTTGTATGGAAAACCCAGCATCACTTGGTAGGCGCGTAAACCATTACTGCAGTATGGGATTACTTTGATATGGAAGAGCCACCATCAGATTATGCAAAGTTTCGTTATTGAATAATGGGACCTCTAGTTTGATTGTCCATTTAAAGAGATGTAGGTTAATAGTTAGTGGGAAGGGAATTTGAAAAAAGTCTACTTTGTATTAATATTTGTATGTGTTTAACTCTTAATGTGTTCAAAATTGTAAGAATAATAATTTGTAGCAGGTTGAGTTTTATTAAGAAATTTTGCTTCAGATATATGAAACTGAGAAAATTGAAAGATTGTTGATAAATCTGTTGTTTAACCATAACCGGCCAGTTCTGAACCGAATTGAGTCGGTTAGAAACCGAACCGAACTTATTAATGGTTATGCATGGTTATAAAACAAGGTAACCGAGAGTCTATGGTTTCGATTATGGTTGGCTCAATAACCGAACCGAACAGTACCATGTGCAGCCCTACCTGGGTTAGAGCAACTCCAGTGGGCATAGCAATTTGGCAGTTTTGCCAATTATGTTCACATATGGGACTAACAAACGTAAAAAGTGAATGGGAAGACCTTCAAATTTGAGGGTTTTCCATAGCTGTCTCAAGTTAAGACGAGTGAATCGATATGAGTCATTCGACCTAACTTGGGTCGAGTCTCGGCTCGTATTGAGACGACCGGCCTAGGTTGAGATGACAACTGCTAGTTCATCTAATGGCTCTTATTTCACTCCCTATAAATCCAACCAATTTCAACTCCAAAATCACAACTTCTGCACCAAAAAATTCTTATACTTTCTAGGTTGTACGGACACGCCTAAAAAGATATGGTAACTGTGTCGGACATACAATCGGACACAACATGCGCTGACACTTCCCGACATGCGATGGACACATCATAATATATTTCCCGTAAAACACGACATTGGATATTTTGTGGATATTGATTTGACACTGTCGAACATGACATAAATAGTCGGACATGACATAAATAATTGAATTTAGTTGAAAAATCAAAATAAACTAAATGTAATACTAATTTATTCTCTTTTTATCCAAATCCAAGAAATATTCTTTAAATAATTGATCAATAGTTCATATTATTAATTTTATTTAATTAATAGTCAAGTATTTAGAAATAAGAAGAATCATTTTGTTGACTAGAGTGCTGTAAAATCTTATTTTAATAGTGTGTATAATACATATATAACGTGTCTCTGTAACCCGTTTTTTAAAGATTTGACGTGTCCCCGTAACCGTATCGTGTCGTAACTTTTTCCCTTGTCTGTTTCCGTGCAACATAGCTTTCCTTCAACCTTAATCTTTCCATCTCAAGCTCTTGATTACAAAATCTGTAGAAAAAAATTCAATAAAAATGGCAAAAATTTACAACACAACTTGATTTTTCGGGAGTTACAAAGATCCTTTACGAACTTGGCATAAGTAGGAATCTGCCTTAATGCATCTAATAAAGGAAGATTGATGCTGACTTGCATAAAAATATCCAATATATCATTAAAATTGGATTCCTTCTTAGTTGGTAGTAGCAGTTGTGGGAATGGGGCTCTACGCACAAAATCAGACTTTTCAGGAACCGCATTGGACTTTTTAGGGACTCTATTAGTCTCTTCAGTTACTGGCTCAAAAGGGTGAACTACAACATGTTCACTATCGGGCATGGTTACCTTATTGTCTAACACTCGACCACTCCTAAGGGTTGTAACAGAGTTCACATGATTGAAGGTTTCTCTCCAGAAGATACTTCATGTACTCCTTTAGGATTGGGTTGTTTCTGACTAGGAAGCTTACCTTTTTCTCTCAAAGACTCATTCAACTAACTAAACTGGTTTCATAAATCGGAAATATCTTGAGCGTTAGCTTGAGCCATATTTTTATTGTCTTCTAAACTTTGTTCAACCGATTGTTGTAACTTTGCAGTGTTATGAGATAAGGCGAGAGACTCTTCTAAACTCATGATCTTCTTATCTGACGAGTTCTGAAACTGGGCTGGACCTGAAGGATTCTTAGTGTAGCCAAAAACTGGGGGAGCTTGAGTATTACTAGATTGGACTTGATTCTATCCCTTATACCAGGGAAAAATTAGGATGGTTTCTCCAACCAGGGTTATAGGTTCCATAATATGGGTCATATTTCTGGTGGTTTTCAAACCTATAGTTGTTATAAAGAGCATGGGCTTGCTCTTCGTATCTAGCATGGTTTGACCCTTGATTCATCTCTAAAGCCTCTATACGCCTAAGGATATCTGGCTCATTATCAATTCTATCGACCCTATGGATAGGATTTCTAGATATTTCGGGTTCTCTCGTCGAAGCCCATTGCCTAGTTTTCTCCGCTAACTCGATGAACGAGTCAAAACATTTATCTGGGTCCTGAAGGGTAAATTCTTCATCACTTATTGTTTCCACCTGCATACGGGTTTCACTATCCAGGCCCTTATATAAAATTTGGGCCGTATAGGCTTTTTCATAGCCGTGATGTGGACACTAGTATAACAATTCATTAAACCTTTCTACATAATCGTGTAAGTTTTCACCTAATTTCTGCTTATAACCTTTCTAGGGATTGGTGACTTATAAACTACCCAGATAACACTTAAGTTAGCTGATACGTCTGTGAAAATTCCTCGTGGCAATGTGGAGGATGTTCTCATTGAGGTCGATAGGTTTATTTATCCTGTGGATTTTTTTATCTTAAATAACCAACATGTCCCTGATCCATAAAACCAGATACATATGATATTAGGTCACCCGTTTTTAGCTACATCTAATGCGATTATTAATTGTCGAAATGGTATTATGAATTTATCTTTTGGTAATATGACTATTGAGCTGAATACTTTCAATATTAGTAAGCACCCCCCTGAGCTAGATGACACATGCATCGAAGAGGTAAACCTGATAGGAACATTAGTTCAGGATTCATTACCAAACATCTTATTCTAAGATCCACTAGAGAGTTGTTTATCCCATCTTGGATTAGATTTGACGATGATAACACCATTGATCAAGTGAATCCTTTGTTAGATTCTACCCCTGTGTTAGATACTAATAGATGGAAAGCTAAGTTCGAACCACTAACAGTTTCTAATTCTACCTTAATTCCTTCTTTAGATTCTTTAGAAGAGCCTCCTAAGTTGGACCTCAAACCATTACCAGATACTCTGAAGTATGTATTTTTAGGCCCATCTGAGACTTTACCTGTAATTATAGCATCCGACTTGGATAGTGATCAGGAAAGTAGGCTAGTGACCATACTTCAAGACAACGAGGAAGCTTTAGGGTAGACCTTAGTAGACATTAAGGGTATAAATCATATTATTTTTATGCATCAGATTCATTTAGAGGATAACACCAAACCTACTAGGGAGATGCAATATCGACTAAACCCTAAGACGAAATAAATAGTTCGAACTGAGGTGCTTAAGTTGTTAGATGTGGGTATTATCTACCCCATTTCATACAGTAAGTGGATCAACCCCGTTTAGGTTGTTCCGAAGAAATCAGGTATCACTGTAGTCCGGAATGATAACAATGAGTTAATCCCAACCCGAGTGACCACGGGTTAGTGTGTTTGTATCGACTATAGAAAATTGAACAAGGTTACAAGGAAAGACCACTTTCCCCTTCATTTCATCGACCAAATGCTAGAGCGATTATATGGACATAGTCATTATTGCTTGTTAGCTGGCTACTCTGGTTATAATGAGATTGTTATTGCCCCAGAAGACCAAGAGAAAACCACTTTTACATGTCCCTTTGGTACCTTTGCATATATACGTATGCCTTTCGGGTTGTGTGATGCCCCTGCGACTTTTCAGCGTTGCATGACGAATATATTTTCTGACATGATATAACGGTTTTTAAAGGTCTTTATGAATGATTTTTTATTATTTGGTTCATCTTTTGATGAATGCTTGCATCATTTGACTTTAGTGTTGAATAGGTGTAAGGAAAAGAACTTAGTGCTTAATTGGGAGAAATGTCATTTCATGGTTCAATCAGAAATTATTTTAGGAAATATTGTATCTTCTAAGGGTATAGAGGTAGACAAAGCCAAAGTTAACCTTATTAAGAATTTAAAAGTTCCCAAAACTGTAAGAGATATTAGGTCATTCTTGAGCATGCAGGTTTTTATTGTCGATTCATTAAGGATTTTAGCTAGATTTTTATACCTCTTTGCAATTTGCTTGCAAAAGATGTTAAGTTTGATAATGTTTGTTTAGAGGCTTTCGAGAAGCTTAAGACATTTCTCACTACTGCCCCCATAGTCCAGGCACCTAACTGGAACCTAACCTTTGACATCATATGTGATGCTTCAAATTATGCTATTGGTGTTGTGTTAGGTCAGCGAGAAAAGAAATTACTTCATGTGATTTACTATGCTAAAAAAACTCTGAATGCTGCCCAATTGAACAATACCACCACAAAAAAGGAACTGTTGACCATTGTTTTTGCCTTAGACAAGTTTAGATCCTATCTTTTAGGTTGTAAGGTTATAGTTTTTACTGATCATGCTGCTTTGAAGTATCTTTTTTCTAAGAAGGATACTAAATCTAGATTGATTAGATGGATCCTTTTGTTATAGGAGATTTCTTTAGAAATTAGAGACAAAAAGGGTGCAAAAAACATAGTAGCAGACCACTTGTCTAGGATTGTTGTTGATTTACCTGATGATTCTCCTACATGTGAGAGATACTTTTCCTGATGAACAACTTTTATTTGTTTTCCAATTACATTGGTTTGTGAATATAGTGAATTATCTTGTTACTGGTCGAATGCCTCAACATTGGGGTAAACAAGATCGTTTTAGGTTTTTAGATGAGGTAAAACATTTCTTTTGGGACGATCCTTATTTGTTCCAGACCAGATTATTAGGAGATCTATACCTGAGAGTGACCAGTCCAGTACTATTTCCTTTTGTCATGATCAGGCTTGTGGGGCTCACCTTAGTGCTAAGAAGGCTGCTGCTAAAATATTGTAGTGCGGATTCTACTGGTCTTCATTGTTTAAAGGCACCCACAGTTATTGTGTTACTTGTGAGCGTTGCCAGAAGTCATTTTCTCCATATTAAAAAAATCTTCTGTATGATACTCGTTTGCATCTATTTCTCGGGAAGTTACGCTCTCGGTGGACCGATCTTTTTGTTGTTCATATTGTTTTTCCTCATGGTGCTATTAAAATTGAGACTCAAGTATGGTAAAAGTACTTACAAGGTTACGATCAGAGATTGAAACCATTTTTAGAGCCTTTTCCTACAGGTGATGTTGAGGAGGTCCTTCTGGAGGACCCTGCTTACCTTGATTGACCATCGAGGTTGTTGTTGTAAATTAGTAAGTTTCGTAGATTTTTGTGTTTTATTTTCTGTCTTATTCTCCGGAGAAGGATTGTTACGCTTCAGTCAAGTAATTTCGTTCCGACTTATCTCTTTATTCCTCTTGTTACCTATATTTTTGGTATTGCTCTTTAATTTGAAACATTGAGGACAATGTTACATTTAAGTTTTAGGGTAAGGGAGAAACTTTTAGTGCAATAATAAAACTCCAAAATTTAAAAACTTGTGAACAATTTAGGATGACTGACCATTCTAAGTAGATGGAAATAAAATTCTTGGTTATAGGAGTTGAGGGACCCATCTAAAGGGTTTATTCATAAAAAGACAAAGCTCAAGTGCTAGAAATAACATGATAGTCGTCACCATATATCAGAATCGTCAACATACCATGTTTTGTTTTTATTTTTGCAATTTTTTATGTTTCTCTAAGTGATTTGGTGGGTCACTAGTATCGCCTTGTTGTCTCCAGGATGAAGTAGAGTGATTGAGATCAATCCTCATTATTTTAATTAAACTTGACCAAAAAAATGACACTTGGATAACAATATGTATATGTTCTCCATGTCTCCGTCGCCTAAGCAAGCGTGGAACGCAAGATCCATGCGAACTATCATGTAATCTGCTGATAAGGAGCATGCGCTTAGATTCAAAAGATCTAATCATGTTGTCGAGAATAAATAAATAAAATAAAATAATTGTATATATTTAATAAATCGACCGCTGGGGCCCTTGTATATACCAACTGAGTTTATACTAAAATTAGTATCCAGACCAGCGGGTGCGTATCTCAAATCCATTATGGTTCATCTTGGCATGATCTTCATACAAATATTCTGGGAAACACCGTTCACCTTAGTCAACACGCGCACAATGTTATCTCCATATCCATCTTCTTGATCTATTCATGTGATTGTGGTTTGTTAGATTTCGAGCATTGTGGTCCATTGTACGACTATATGAGTAATGCTTTTTTTTCTTATATATGAATTTTAGTATGTTGAGTGCAAACTCGTGCACAACAATTGGATTCAAAACAGGATAATTACTCCGATAGCCAAAGTATTTTGTAGCCAACTAAATAGCAAGTTTAGTGTCTATCCTCAATTGTTCACAAGTAGCTAAAATTTGGAGTAAAAGTTTTTGTGGGTATATCTCTTGTAAACCCTCACGAGACAAAACTCGTCCACTAAGGACACCTAGGGGTTTAAAGGATTTGTTCAAGACTTGTGAAGATCTGGTTTTAAACCTAATTTATATGACTAAAAATAGTGAAACTCAAACAAATATGATATCAATATTAAAAGAATATTGAGGCTAAGATTCCACTATTTTCTAATTTCCAAAGAGATTTAATTCAATAATTATAATTGTGCAATTTATACATTCAATTTGATTCTAAAATATTGCAACAAGTAGCATGAAACATCAAAACCCTATGCTAACCATGTATCATCAAAAGAAATCACAATTGCTTAACAAAAATCATTAAATCAATTTTTAACGAAAGAAAATAATCATAAAAGAATTGCAAAAATTAAATAAATAATAATATACAACTTTTTATTGGAAAAATAGCTTCCTCTATCGCCTCATTAATGGGGTTTATCTCCTCATGTTGGAAACATGCTCAAAATATGTTTCATCGCTCAAAAGTGTTTACAAAAGGTGAAAATATAATAAAACAGAGATTTGCAACGATGTATGGGTGTTGCAGAAGTTATTCCTTTTATCACTAAAATTTTTGATTATGAAATGTATCTGTGACTATTCCTTCATGTGGTAAAACAAAGGTAACAGTTTTGTAACGATTTCTATGCGTTGCTTCTTCTTCTTCTTCCTCTCGCCTGCAACAGGTAGCTTTTGTTCCCTGATTTTTTTATTATTTTTCTCGGCCCTCTATTAGCTTCCCCAAACTCTCGATAGCCCTCTTCTCAATTCCAGCCTCTTTATTCATACTACATCGACCATATCTTTTCCCAATCTTCTCTTTAATCATCACAATGTTTCTTTTCTTTTTATTCTCGACAATTATCTTTTATTCTTTCTCTTAGTTATGTGTTGGCTCATTTTCCAAGCTTTCCTCTGATTTTCTTTCCTCTCTTACACATGACACAATTCGGTCGTTTCCCTATTTATCTCTAACAGTTAAACAACCAAATCAAACCGAATACGAGAATAATTTGTTTCTCAAAACAAAACAGAGAGACGTGAATATCTCAAGATTATGTTTTTATTTTGTGGGTCTTCTCGTGTACTGATTGCTATAAAAAAAGGTAAGAGAATATTGTTGTCTTAATTCTCTTAAAAACTTTCCAAAAACTCCTCAAAAATCTCCACAGGTCGAGAACAAATATTGCCGCCAGAATTGATGTTTAAGTTTGAGACGAAGAGGTGCCCTTATCCAAAGCACATGTTCCTATAGCCACCGGGGTGCCCTTAATAATTCTTCCAAGTGCATTTAGTAATTTTTTGAGCCGATTTTTTAAAAAATAATTATTTACCCAAAAACACCTACACATACATAAAAACACAATATTAGTACAAAAAATGAGTTCCAACACTATAAAAATTGGGAACAAATTAGACACATAAATATGTTTATTAGGAGTCATACTCGAAGATGTTATTAGTAAAACATGTGATGGTTATAAAAAAAATAGAGAATGATAAAAAGCAAAGAGGTCTTCAAGTTTTAAATGTTAACCAAGTCAAATCTGCAGCTACAAGAAAAAGAAGAGTTCAACACAAAAAAAATGAAGGCAGAGAAAATTCAAAAGTAAATCATACTACTACTCACAAAAACGAAGGAAATCTTCTCAAGAACGCATAGAGTGGAAGTTACGTCAAATAAAGATTAACAAGAGGCCAAAGATTGTCCGAGATTTTTATTGAAGTGCTTATTTAAGTTTTTACTACCTTAGTTTATATCTTGTAAAAAAGAGCTTAGTATAATAAATTATGTAATGGAGATTAGTGTTTTAAATATAATTTTAGTTAATTTAATCAAATTATTAAGCTTCCTTATTTCTTTTGAAATCAAATTACATCTAATCAAAGGTAAGAATTGCATTACAAGTGGTTACTGTTAAAATTAATTACATTTAATTAAATTTATTGTTAAAGTCATAAATGGCAGTTGGATTAAACCTAGATGAAAGGCTACGATCGAAATTATAAATTATATATAAACTAATGGATTAAAGAAAAATCAACGACTGAAATAAGTTGGGGTGATACTGAAATGTAGTCATTGTCGTAGCAAACTAAGACGATCAACCTAGGTTGAGCCGATAACGACTAGTTCCATACAACGACTATAAAATATTTCTAAAAACTAAACTATTTTCACTTCCAAAATCACACCTTCTCCACCTTTTACACCCATATGGCTCATCCGTATATTAAACCTACAGAGTTTACTGTCGATGAAGATCTATCTCTATGTAGAAACTTTATAGTATGTCATCCGACACGGGGTGCAGAACGTGTTTAGTGATTTTGAGTTATTGGGGCAGAATTTATGAAAACTTCTGCACTGACACCGATAATCCGAATAACCCTAATGAGCTAGGTTGTTTTGTCGATATCAAACTATAAGAAAACAAGTGGAAGAATTTATAGCTTTACTCCGTGTTATCAATCGATATCGAGTAAAGGGTGAAACCAATCCTGAAGTTGTATTGCGATATCGAGAAGAATGGTGAAGATGGAAAAGAAAAACTTTTGTTTATGAAGCTCAATATGCAATTCTGGAGGATTTTTTTATAACACGTATGGGATGTTAAAAAGTAGACATACTACTCAAGAAAGACGTTGTTATAAATTTTAATTGAATGTGAAGTAAAATTTAATACTAGTTTCCTTTTTATAAATTAGTTATAATTACATAAATAGTTGATTTCTTAATCTCAATTTCAATTACAAATACTAAATAAAACATAATTATAACTACTCTTCCCCGCTCCAGCTCTAGTTATACTTGTCCCCCTGTAACAAACTCTCAAATCCTTGATTTGGTCTTGTAGCTTGAGATCCTACACCATCAGGTCCTCCACATTGATCTCCAATCCATGGACATGTTTATTCAGTTAGAAATCCATCAAAGTTTAATAATCTTCTATGATTTTGATAATCTTGAAGATTTTATTGAATGGCCTGACGATAAGAAAATTATTGCACTGGACTCACTCGACGATGTAGAGATTGTGACCCAGGATGTACTTATGACTCTAGCATTACTTTGTGGGAAGAATTTGGAGTTAGATAATGGTGAAAAAAAATTGTACTGAAGTTCATGGAATCCGCCATTGCCCGCAACTGATGTTGGTAGATACATCTAGTTTATATATCTCTTAACTCCATTTGATTCAATTGTCCTATCAATTGTTCTTGACTGGCCGATGTGCCTGTATAAGAATTAGGGTGGTACAAACCTTGTGGGACAATTGAAAGTATCTGACGCTCTCCGGGGAGAGTATAATTCTCTGGCATCCAACTCAAAACATGTAAATCAGACCCATTCTATGAAGAAGAAGGTCTTCATGAAGGGGTCGACGAAGAAGAAGCTCCCGTTGAAAGGTAACCAGTGAAAGTTGGAATCACCGGTGGTGGTTGTGTTGTAACATCCAAGTTAGGTAATACTCTACATAGTGCGGCAAATTCCAGCCCGTAGATGGTCATAACTTCTTCCCAAATTATCGGCTCTGTAACCGACTTGAACCATCTATCAAATTGATCTTCATCACAACGGGTGCATAATAGCTCATACGTTCTCCAGCCTTTTATCTTCAATGTTATGTATTCCGATCCAAGGACGGTAACAACGCGAGGCTTCTTTCGTTTCCCAACTTTACCAACTAACTATCTAGCACATCTCTCCCCAAAATAATAAACACCAATATTCCTGGCAGGAGTATAGAGCAATATGCGCTTGAGTGAAAAATATGTGACCCTTTGTCCTATAACACCCCTTAACTCCTCAAAATCCACATACGACATCCAAATAATATGACGTTTGGACCTAAGCTGCATTTGGTACCTCCACATATGCATATTATCTCGCTCAATTTTGTTTTGTTTTGGATCCCAGTTACCGCCTTCATAATTTATTAGAATTTGGAAAAACCTTCTGGTGTATTCAACAAGTCTTGGTACACCAATAATAGAATATATATACCGCCAAAACTGAAGTCAACAACATACAGTAGTTTAACTTGTTAAATAGTTGTAAACTTATTTAAAGCAAGATGAATTTATTATCATATTTACCTCAAGGAGGCCCCATAAAACTTTGATGCTTGACGAACCCAAGCATATGATATCGAGACTAATGTACAACTCTGATAATATAGCGGACTCCCAGTCATAATTGACATACTTTTCCATATCTCACAACGCCTCTATCCATCCTACCTGAGCACTATCGCTTGAGTTGTGCAAAAAAACATGAACCAATAAACCATGAAATAAAAACCTTGGCAATGTGTGTATCGTTGTCAGGTTATATGTTTCCGAATTAGTATCACCATATAATTGGTTGACTACAAATGCCTTTAAACCATAATTAGGAATTTCACCGCTTCTAGCACCTTATATTTGTTTATTCCGTTACATCAAAGTACAATTGATCGGTAAACCTTTCTCTACTAAGAACAGTCGACCTTGATTTCCAGCTCGCCTCCAACATCGAAGAAAGTTTCCCAACTCTAAAGGTTCTGGCACAAGGTCTCCTATTGATCTGAGAACATGGGAAATGCTTTGGCTACTCTAATCAACAACATATCTAGCTAATACAAATTAACTAGTGAGTCCTGTAAACAACGAGACACTAGTAGTGTTAGAAGTAAACTGGAAGTTCATCTTTATATCGGTGTTCATTCAACCAACTTTGTTGGTCACTAGGACATCATCTCCCATACCACAAGGTATCCCAAGTAAAAAATACAAATCTAATGGTGTTATTTCTGTACAAACATAATTTTATATAATCTTCGTATTGATTGCATAAAAATTATAAATCAAAATATATGACATACCTATTTCGAAGTCTTGAAAATAAAGTGTATGGGTAGTATACCACCAACTTTCGATCAACGTAGACACCAATTTGGTCGAATGTTTCTTCGTATGTATATGGTACAAAGTAAGCCAAGGAAATCTATCGACAATAATTTTAGCAGCAGGAGGAAGTTTTGCATAAACTATGTTAACTTTATACCAACCACCTTTTTGAAGGGCAATATCCCACTTTGTTTTTGACCATGAGTTATGGCTAATTCTCGACCAAAAGTAGATATAAATTGGGATTGTTCTCTTCATCGGAACCTTCTTGTGTCGTCGTTAGAGGTTGACTATGCTTATTCCTAGGTGGTTTTCTAGTTCTTGTTCGACTAATATCTGGAGATTGAGACATTGCAGTTTTAAAAACAATTAGAGAAGTGGAATAAGAATTATAAATGAGTTTTTCTGGAGAGAATATATAGAGAAGATTGTAGAGAAGATCAATTTTGATGTGAGTAGAGAAGTTGAATGAGGGTTTTATTTATAGTGTTTAAAAATTATAGCCGTTTTTTGGCTGTTAGGAGGGACGACCGTCCCAAGTTGCTTCGATCGGTTTAATATGAGCCGATATACCATTTTCCCACTGCCATAAAATGGATTTTCCCATCCAACTGGCATAGCAAATGATAGATTTACATATGCTCACTGGAGTTGCTCATAGTGGTAGGAGATTTTAACGTACAATGTAAAGGTCTAGGAATCAAGTTACAATTTTTCGGGTTGAAATGTGTGAACGCATGATTTTTGATTCTGATACTGGACTAGGAATTTGATCAGGAAAGAAATGAGAGATGTATTTTATGGGTAGGACTGCTTGATTGTGCACATACTATGAAATGACTTATATAAGGTGAGTTATTCGTGTTTGATGGAGCAGCAGTAAGTGAACACAACTTCAAGTTATAAATATGTTCAGAGGTAGCATGTTCCTCCAAAAGCTTAAATGTTTGTTTGGCTTGTAGTACAGAACGCAATCCCTATAATAGATAATCTGAACAGAAAGGGTTGTGGCATAGGAAATTTGAATTGCTGCTTGTACAATACAAGTATAGAAGAGGTTGGTCATTTGTTGGTAAATTGCCAATTTACGTAGGACGTATGGAACTACTTCAGTATTAGAATGGGTATTAATGGGTGCACACTTTGACGGTGAAAGAACAATTTAAATCTTGGTAATATAAGAAGAGGGAAAAGCTCACTATGAAAGTGTGGTTAGTTCTTCCATTTGCTTTGTATGTGTCATTTGGTCCGAAAGAAATAAAAGAGTCATACGGCTAGGTTAAGGATACAGATTCCTAACTGTGAACACTTATATGGCTAGAATAACCACCAACGATTAGTTTTTTTATAAGGATAAATTAAATATTAAAAACCCAATTATGACTAGAAATTTATCATTCTAGAGGTGCTTATAGCTAGAATATCAAATACGACCTAGCCGTAGATTTATCTGAAAGTACAAACGAATAATTACAAAAAATAAAAAATTGAAAATTAAAATTATGCAAGGGCAACTTAGATATTTACCATATATTAGGACCCGTTATGCACAATAGACGCTATAATTCTAGAGAAGCCCTTCGTGAAAAAGCAAAAGCCCCAAGGTTCCTACTTCTAAGTTCTTTAAGCTTGGTTAGTAGGGCTGGTTAGGTTCCCGCCTGGCAATATTGTTTAGTCCGCCAGTTCAGCCCATTCGGAGCTCGTGCAGAATACACGTGTGTCTCACAGATTATGTCCTCACCAGGAGTAGAAAAAAGAAGACGAAAACAAAACAGAGAAACGAATCAAAGAGAGATAGAGGAGAGGAACAGAAGACAACAAAGTGGAAATCGGAACCAAGTAAGTTCAATTATTTTCTTTTTGATATTTTATTTATTTCATTCTAAAAATAAAAAAAATTCAAAGTTATCGAACGAACCCTAAAAATTTGCAATTGAAAGCTTCACTTTGTATAAACTTCAACAAATTACTCAAACCCTAGATATTGATAATACGTACTGAATAACCAGTATGCATCATTGGTGGTATGATTCAGCATCATCTCTCTTTTTTGTCTTTGTTTCTTGATAGAATCTAAGTCAGTTTTCTTTTTAGCTTAAGTTTCATGTCTTGATAAGTTAATTTTTTTGTGTTAGTATTAATAGGATATTGAAGTTTCTTGGCATGGTAGTGGAAAGCTGAAAAGCTTTGAAGTTAATAATCAATTGTTAGAATTTATAAGCATAAACTCCAATCTCGAAGCGTGGATTTTTATATTTGAACTTATTGAAGAAAATATTCTTATGCGGGAAAATGTTGAAGGCTATCATGCTTAAAAAAAGAAAAGAAAAGAAAAGAAAAGAAGGCTATCATAGTATTTGGTTGTTATTTCTTTTATTCATTTTTGAATTTCTGGTACTCTATCAAATCAATCTGGCTTAGGGTGTTTTGGGGCTTCCTATGTATCTCTAAGTGAAATCGCATGATATCATGCGGGTGTAACGAGAATATGAAAAAACACTTTAAACCAAAATCATTATTGCTAATTTTCTCAAAACTCTGTCTGTTCCTTAATTTTTTCAATGTGCCAGTGGTTCAAACTGTTTCTGGGCAATGTATTTGAACACTAAAACATTTTGAAGTAGGAATTGAAGGTTGTAAAAAGTCTTTGTTATAGGATTTTGTTATGTGTCTGGAGTGTCATTGTGTTTTATTTCTTCTGTTTTAATAGTGAATTTTGAAGGCTATGTGAGTGAAGATGATGGAATAATGTTAGGAGAAGATTTAACTGTACATGAAGAAGACCCCGTGGGTATGGAGATGGGTGCAGCTGAAGACAGCAAGATATTGATAGAAAATTCTGTAGGGACTCTTGGAAGTGAGGATGGAGAGATGGTTGGGATTTCAGATGGAGGCGATATAACCTTACATGAATTGAATGGAAACGATGATGAACCGCATATACGTATGGAGTTTGAATCTGAAGAAGCAGCCAAGATATATTATGCTACATATGCTAGGCGGGTTGGTTTTATTACTCGAGTTGGTAATTGTCATCGTTCAGGTCGTGACAATTCTGTTATAAGTCGGAGATTTCTTTGTAACAAAGAAGGTTTCCGACTGAACAGTAACAAAATAAAGCGACTTGAAGGCAGAAAACCACGAGCAATTACGAGGGAAGGTTGCAAGGCGATGATTATGGTTAGAAAAGAAAAGTCGGGGAGGTGGATCATCACAAAACTTGAGGCTGAGCATAGTCATCCATTAGGGATCCCATCCAACAAGAGTCGCCGTGTTTCCGTTCAGGCTCGGCCACAGGTCAGTATATTTTGATATAGTACTATTGTAGTTTAACATGCTTTTTCTTGCTAAGGTGGGTGCCATTTTTACCTATTGAGGACTGATGTAGAAACTTTGAACTGCATCTGATTGAGGTCCTCTTAGATTGACGGCAATGCATTCTTGCCAAAAGGCACCCTCATATTCCGCTGCATCGTGTTTATCCGCTGATTATTAACACCAGTAGAGAATTTCTGTTTTGTTTTTGTCTTGAGAACAAAGGTGTGCATGAATGCGCCGTGTGTCTGAAACTTGTGTGGTTATTCATCTTTTTCCATTTGATCAACTTATCCATATTTTGCACAAGTAATGCATCAATGTGCTGGTTTGGTCGATTAACTTCTCCATGTTTTCACAAGTAATTTGGTGGGGCTTTTGGTTATGAAGTCTATAAATGTTGACAATTTGAGAGTTTGGAGATCTAAGAACTGTTTACTTGTTAAAAGCAACATAGAGTTGCGAAAATATTTCTAGTTAGGAAGTTACCCATGAGAGCAATTTCATATTTCACAGCCTGTTATTTCAAATACTATTTGTTTTTGATTAAGTCGATGTATCATCTTTGGCATGTCATCACCCTTTTTTTTTTTTACTGATTTATCCTATTTTCTTGTATATAGGATGAAAAGGATAAGAAAATTCGAGAATTGTCTGCGGAACTTCATCGTGCAAATCAACAGTTAGCAGATTGCCGGCAACAACTAGACATGATATTGAACGATATTGAACAACACGCGAATCATTTAACGAAAAGTGTTGAAAAGGTAGTCGAGCAAGTAAAGGAACTTGAATCTGAAGATCAAGACTATTCTTCTTACCAATTTAGCAACTAGGTGTGGTTCATTTTTTTCCCGACCATTCCTTTTTAAGTTCTCACTCCCATGAGTCCTCTGATCTTTATTCACAACGCTTTTGATGAATGGGAAACCTAAAGGTCCTTGCCATGCTATACTCGTATCCAAATTTTCATGCAGGATCTGGTTCTGTAGTTTTTTAAAGAAATTTATATTTCCCACTCACAAAGAGGATCTTCCTTCCTGGAACTAAGAATGGTTCCTTAGAGATTTGAGTTCTACTTCAAAATGGATGGGTATTTGAAGATCTAGGTGGAGAAAGATTGATCTACGTGAGTGGGATTACACGATAGATTAGTTTTGTATTATATAGGGAAAATAAAATAAAATTTGAAATTCTGATGATTTTAGTTTTCGCGCATCAGGTATGATGTTGGTCTTGTTTCACCCTTCTTTATATCTTGGCAGAAGGATCCAATTGTCTCATATGTAACAATTTTGTTTCAAATGTTTACCAAGTAAAATACAAGACTTGATTCTTTTTTTCTTTATAGGAGTATTTTTTTTGCGTTAGAGATTGATTACAAGGGTGCGAACTAACTGTCTCGCCTTACCGGCCTTCTCTAAAGTCCTCTATGAATTTGTTTTACTTTCAACTTATCGGTCTTGTTTGGTAAAATATATGATTATCATTTATGATTATAGATAATCATAAATTAAAAAATAATTATGCTATTAATTATTTTTTCAATAAATTTTAACACATATATTTCTTGAATAATTGATTATCTTACAAAAATATTTTCAAAGAGGAGGAAAGAATGATGATTTAAGATTTTTTTTCACTATTGTTTTTTTGTCTCTTTCTTGATAGTTTAGAAAAAAAAAGAAAAAAAGTCTAATTTAATTTTATTAAAAAAATAATTAATTCTGATAATTTTTATAAACAATTTTTTTCTACTTATGAAAATAATGAGTTTTTTCAATTATGATTAAAATAATCATTTATTATAAATTTTAACAAACACCTATAAAATGGATTATGAGCTCGATAATTGATTATGGACTCATAATCCATTATAATAATGGTTACCAAACAGCCTCGGGGTGGCCTTAAAAGTGGCAAAGTAATCAAATGGTTGCATTCTGGCACCACGTGGCCTTTTTCAAAAGGACTAGACCAAGGATACATTCCTTTTTAAATGAATGAGGGTCAATCTGAAGGAGTGAGCTTTACATTATGAGAAAGGAAAAAACACATTAGATGGGGGATGATCTCCCGATTAGGAAAAATACACTTGCAAATATTTAATTATTTTAATAATAACTAACCTAGGTAGGACCCGCGTTTTGGGAGTTTGATATTATAAAAAATACCTAGACGGAGAAACATCACCCGTTTGGCTTGGATGGGGAAGCATCACCCGACTAGTGTAGACTATCGTCGACTCCTTCGATCGAAGGAGTTTGGGTGAAAGGGTGCTTCCCCTTCCTATAATGACACCTAATTTGATCAATTTTAATCAAACTTCATCATTTTAAAGGAGAACACTCTACCCATTGTCCTTGCTCTAATGGGTTAAGGTAAGTGTGATAGCCATTTTTCTAGCTACCCAGCCAACTACATCTAACCATAGAGCTCGTAACAGCAAATCTAGAAATATAAGATATAAATAAAGAGATAAGTATTCACAACACAAAGTTTACGTGGTTCAGTAGTACTACCTACTGATGTACTATAGAAATAGTGGTAAAAGATTCGATACTCAGACTTGTGAAGATTTGATTTTTTAAACCTAATTTCTAATATTAAAAATAAAGAAGATCAAATTAAAATTGAATTGAGATTATGGAAAGAACTGAGATTAAGGATTCCACCATTAGCCAATTTTTCCAGTGATTTAGCATTAATAATTATCTTGCAATTCATATATTCAATTGATTCAAAATATTGCCAAAGTTAGATTTTCAAAATAATAGTTGTAAATCAAAAGTATGAGACATCAATAGCTCTAAACTAAGCATGACCCATCAAAAGAAAACACAAATAATTGATAATTTTTTTTAAAAAAATTTAATTCAAAGCAAATAATCAAAAAAGAATTGCAAAAAATTAATAAAATAAAAATATATCACTTTATTATTGGAAAAATGACTTCCTCCGTCGCCTCAGCAATAGGGTCTAACTCCTCATGTTGTAAACACTCTCAAGATGTGTATTCATGGCTCAAAAATTGTTTACAAAGATGAAAAGAGTGAAAATTTGTGTAACAGAGAGTTTGCAACGTTGTAGTGGCGTTGCAGACAATTGTTTCCACTATTACAGAAAGAAAGTGCTTCCACTGAAGATAAACGTTACTGTTATGAAGATACTCGTTGCAGATGGGTTAAAGAAACCATTGCAGCTGAAGATAAACGTTGCAAAGACGAAGATAAACGTTGTTGTTCAGTTGAAGAAATCATCGCCTATTCATGTTCTTCCCTACAACACCAACACTTTTTTTTCTTCCTGTTTTTTTTTCGATTGAAGTTCTCGCCTTTTTTACTCGATATATTTGGTTTATATAGGCTCCACAAACCCTAACTAGTCCTCCTGGATCGATAAGGACTCAAAATCTAATCCAAAACCAACTCAAATTCTTGTTAATCTGAATCAGAGAAGAATTCTCTTTTCCGGCTATAACTCAACTTTCAACCAATTTTTACGGCCTTTAACTCTATCTGTGACGTGATTAAACATATATATGAAGTTCTTATTATTGGGATATCGAAACAACCTTTGAAATCCCATTAAATTCGCGTCCAGATTGACTCGGAACTCTTCACGCGTGAAGAACTTCTTCCTTCCCTTTTCGGATTTTTGAAATTGAAAGGGGGTGCCCCTATCCAAGCTACGGGTACCTTTATCAACTAGCCTGAATGCCATTAGTAATTTTTGCGGGTGCCTTTATCAAATTTTTGAGCCGATTTTCCACAAGTATTTATTTCCCAAAAATACTTACAAAGACATAAAAATCCATAATAAGTACAAAATCGAGCACTAGTAATATAGAGAATTGAGCACAATTTAGACATAAAAATGTGTCTATCACCTACGTCCACCAGAAAATAAGGAAGATCTCACTAAGTTGACAAGAACTTTTTATCTCTCAAGCAGACCTTCTCTCTCGTTTTACTCTCTCAAGCCTTTTGCTTTTAGTCACCCAAAATAACCTAACCTACAAAACTATGTTATCATAGTATTTATAACCATACATATATATACACGGTGTTATGTTATATTTTGGTCGTGTTGCTGTCCGAATTTGAAGTCGTGCCTCTCTCTTCGCCCTAGTTTGCTTCATCTTTTTCCTTAACTTCGTCTTCGTCATCCAGGTGGCTATGATAGAGTTGTTTCTGCACTTGCATTAACTGATTTGGCTTCTGGTTTGAACTCGACCGTCGATGATGTTTCTAGTTTTCCACGTGTTCTCATCTCACAACTATGGTAGATATCTCGATAGAAGACAAGCGACTTATGTGGCTCTCTTAAGTGTTTCTCATGATTTTTCTTACCCTGCTTCAACCTCTCTGAATCGCACCATGCGGCTGACGGATAATTCCCTCACAGTAAGAGAAGTGAAATTCTTTTCAACAGTCGTCTCTCCGAACAAGCTACTACTAATTCTCATATGTACGTGCAGAACATGTTGTGTAGGGTATGGTTACTAGTATTTAAGAGAACTAGTTGGTGGCATGACCGACGCACTTGGCCATGTTATACATTTTACTTATTAATTTACCTGGCTATATTGGGGCCTATAAGAATTATTTTGACTCTACCACTAAAAGTTAAAATAGGATCATTATGAAGTAAATGCCAAAACCCCTTATCCAACTATTTATGTCAAATCCTAATTTATCCCATGATTAATTAGTGTTAATTAATTCAATTGGTAGTTGTTTAATTGTGTTAGAAACCAACAAGTGTTAACTAATCATCAAAACTTGCAAAAATCTCATAAAATTTGATTTTTTTTTAGTTAGTACCCAGAATCAGTGATTACTGATAGACACATTTTTATGTCTAAATTATGCTTGATTATCTATTTTGATAGTGTTCGGTTTTGTACTTATTATGGGTTTTTATGTCTTTGTAGGTATTTTTGAGAAATAAACATTTATGGAAAAATCGGCTCAAAAGTGATAAAGGCACCCATGAAAATTACTAAAGGCACCCAGTAAAAGTGATAAAGGCACCCATCAGTTGGATTGGGGGAACCCTTCATTCAAATTCAAAATTCAAAAAAGAGGGGGAAATGTTCTTTACACGTAAAATAGATTCTGGATTAGTTGGGAACCGAATTTAAAGGGATTTAAAGCGTGTTTTTTTGATATCTCAAACTGAAGGGACAATCAAGATAGGTTAAAACACGTCATTCATGAGTGTTTCACCCAGAAAATATGGCTGGAAAATTCAAGTTACGTCCGGAAAATGAGTTATTCTCGGATATGGATTAACACGTATTTGGAGTTTGATTTGGACTCTTC
>JAJJMC010008078.1:2895441-2994906 GCA_023531435.1 Papaver californicum | reverse complement strand
TATGAACAATTATTTTAAGAGTGTTTCCAACATGATGAGCTAATCACTATCACTGGGGCGACGGATGAAGCTATTTTTCCAATAATAAAGTGGTAATTCTTATTTTATTTATTTTCTGCAATTCTTCTACTATTATTTGCTTTGAATTAAAATTGGAAAAAATGGTTTTTATCAACTAGTTGTGTTTTCTTTTGATGAGTCATGCTGAGCTTAGAGCTTTTGATGTCTCATGCTTTCGATTTACAACTATTATTTTGAAAACCTAACTTTGGCAATATTTTGGATAAACTGAATATACGAGTTGCAAGATTTTTATCACTTGAAAAATTGGCTAATGGTGGAATCCTTAGTCTCAGTCCTTCCCGTAATTTGAAATCAATTTTACTTTAATCTTTTTCATTTTTAGTTATTAAAAATTAGGTTTAAAAATTAAATCTTTACAAGTCTGAGTATTGAACCTTTTACCACTATTTATAAACTACATCAGTTACGCAGGACGATATATACCGATTCTGGGTTGGTGTTCTTCGTGATTGAAGAATACCAGAATCGGTGGATAGGACCATTAACAAAACGCTGATTCTAAGAATCGGTGGATGTGGTTGTTATATCAAACGATTCTGGTACACTTTCGTAAAAGACAATTTTCATTCATAGTTTAGGAAACTTGCGCATTTCATTACATAGTTTAGGATATTAGCGCATTGTATTACTTAATCTAGTACGTGTATTCTGGTATCCGAACGACAAACATAATTAAATACATAATTATCCAAAGTGAAAGACATAAGTTTTTCCAAGGTGAAAGGCATAAGTTTGAAAAACAAGTTCATTCACCACATCACCGCCTACCCCAAAACCACGACCACCTCGACCTCGTTTGGCAAGTCCTTGTTGGTCATCTCTGCCTTGTCCACTGCTTGACTCACCCGACCAGCCTTTTTCACTCTTGGTTTTCTTGTTGGCACCGGCTCCGCCGCCTCCCCAAATCTAGTATCTTCTTGTTCATCCTCCAGAACCCCGGTATTCTTTAATCTTTGCCTGATTCGCCAGAACATGTTCTCCTTTCCCGATACATATTTTTGCTCAGTTGATCACATACGTGATTCATTTTCTCTGTTTTCATTTCAAACAACAAAAAAGTTAAAACTCATTCTAAACCCTCTTAACATACCATAAGAAACCAAAAAACGTACCAGAACATTGGAAGCTTTATCCCGGTCCTTGATGGGTTTTTCGTCTATTCGTATCACACGAGTGTGAGAAACGTTGAGGTACCATGGCATATACCCTGGGATGGCTTTAGCATCGGAGTTCATAAGCCTACCCATTCCGCATACGTTAGCCACCCTATTCTTCCAAACAACTTGAGTTGATAAAGGACCGTTGACAACCTTACTATCGTTCTCAAGGGAACTACATTTCTCCATGTTAAATTTGTATTTGATTACATCAGGTATCTTCTGCACGGTACCACATTGCCTCCCTACTCTTGTCAGGTTGTACATTACATAACCTCAGGGGTGAAACCGAGGTCCATGGTAAAGTTGTTCCTGGCACCCAACCATCTTTCCTTCCACAAATACTTCCTTATCAGGGTTAATCACGACATTCACCGTCGTCAAGCTGTCCAGTCGCCGTCTCAGCTCAAGGAAGTCTTTCTCCTGATTCTTCGTCTTACTGTTGAAGGAGTATTTGTTTCCAAAATAATCACCGTCCCAATTTCTTTTCACACCATCCCTCTCAACAAACTTTAGGAAGTGTACGTATATCCACATTTGCATCAACGTAGGATTATAGTTGAGAATATGAATAGTAAGACAAATAAAGCTCCATAACTACACCCCTTAAATTACCTGGAAAATAGACATATTCCCTTTGATTTGTGTCCTGTCTACCCTAATGCACTTTCTTATCTCGTTCAATAAGTATGTAAGGCAAGCACTGCTACAAGAGTACTCGCGAACCCTTTCCAATATTTGAACTAACTGGATGTATTCGGCGTTTACCTGAGAACCAGAAATATCAGTGAAGATAACAAATCCCAGGATGCAGAGAATATATACGTTGGTGTTAGTAGTGACACGATGCGGGGTCAGCTCACCACTTTTATGAAGACCCAGTGTTCCCAAGAACTCTTCCCTAAGGTGGCTGAGATGGACTATTCTCTTCTTTTTCTCTTTCACCACCGTCATCTCCTTCGTGGTCTTGTCTGCATCCCAACCAAATACCTTAGAGGTGAACTCGTAGATGTCCTTCCAGTCTACCTCATTCATATAGTTGGGCCCCCTCACAACTTTACCTCCAATACTGAGACACGTGATCAACTGCACGTCGTTTGGGGTTATTGTCATTTCCCCAAACGGAAGATGAAGAATATCCTTTTCCGATTAATATCTCTCGAGGAAGGCAAAAACAAGGGGCTTGACTCCATACATCAACCCCCTTTCTTCGACGATCCGTTGTACTTGGGGTACTTCTCAATCCAGTGACCATAACTTCATTTTGCTAAATGATGATTGGTGTTTTAGAAGATGCACAACATCAGTGTGTCCTAAATGACATATCACGACAAATTAGAAAGTGCATTAAGTTTAAATAAAGGTAAACGATATATACAATAAGGTTGAGATACTTACCATGGTTACACAGATCTTAGCATCCCAACTGTGCTCGTACCCCCATAAAAACTCTCCCCCGTCACCCGATAACCCATGAATGGTCTCATCGGGACCGCGACTTAACAACATCGAAGCCTTTGGCAAGTATGCTCCCTTTTTCTTCCTTCCTGGCACTATATCTTTATTTCCTTGTTTTTCTTGTGGCGGTTCTTGCGGTTGTTGTGGTGGTCCTCTACCTCCTCGTTCTTTTTCGTCATGGATTTGCTATCTTCCTTATCACTTTCCCCTTCACCTGGAACTGTACCAGAATCTATATTATAAGAAGAACAAGATTCTTCTCTTTGGTGCTCCACTTCAGTTGGTTCATTGATGGAGACCACTTTAGCTTTACCCGCCGAACCCTTACGATGCCTAGCCGTTAAGTTCTTACCGTCCTTTCGACTAGGTCCCAAGCTCTCAGGAGAAACAAGATCATATTTTTTCCTTAGGTCTCTTTTTCCATTTCTTAGCCTTTCCCTTATCTCTAAAGAGTACGAAAACATACAACAATCAACAATCGAATTCAAGGGGATTTAGGAATTCCAAGTATGGAATCGGACATCAGGATACACACATATCCAACGATTTCTAATATTATAATTCTACAATCGTTGTATGTTGGTTTTCGTATCCAACGATTCTAGGGTAAAAAAAAAACAAAAACACAAAAGTTTTCGTGACCAAGAATCGTTCGATAGGGATATCCACATCCAACGATTCTGATAAATGTGTATTTTCTTCTCGACCCAGAATCGTTCGATAGGGATGTCCACATCCAACGATTATGATGGATGTTCAATTTCTTGTCGACCCAGAATCATTCGATAGGGATGTCCACATCCAACGATTATGATGGATGTTCAATTTCTTGTCGACCCATAATCATTCAATAGATATGTCCACATCCAACGATTCTAGGTTGATATTTCCTGACTTTTCAGCTACAATGGAATCGTTTGACAGGGGCATGAACATCAAACGATTCAAATTGGAATCGTTCGATATGAACATGAACATCGAACGATTCTGGTTTTCACAAAAAAACGCAGAAATTAAAATTTTCAATTTTTGAGTGTTGGCATGTGATTGAAACCTAATTTAGAGTGATGGGATGATAGAAAAGTACCTTATTCGAGCCATTATGTGTGAGGGAGTTTCAGTTTATTCGTCTTCCTCCTCCATAACCGTTTTGTTCTTCAGTTTATGTTTAATTGCTTCCACAAGTTGTGGATTGCTTCCACTAGGTTGAGTTGATGCTCCAGTGAAATGCTTAATTTGTTTTGGTATTTTCATTATATAGAAAAATCAAACGATTAATCGTTTTTTGAATCGTCGATTATAGATAATGTTTTGGTTTGAAATATAGGAGAAGAGGGAGAAGAGAGAAGAAGAATCGTTTGATGAAGTGAAATGAAAATAAATTAGAGTAATTAGTTTTAGTAATAGGTTTATTTTTATTTTGTACTTTTAGGTTTCTATAAAGGGTATTTTTGGGTAAATTTAGACATCCTTATCTACTAATATGGATGGACACAAAATTGGGTAGGACCAAAATAGTTCTTGCACCCCCGATATAGCTAGGTTTATTTACCACTTCTCTTAATTCACCGTATAAATTTATGGAAATCACCGTTTTACTTTGGGGACTGTTCACCATAAGGACGAATTTACATTAGGACTAGTGGGGACAGTTGTACCCCCTTAGATTTCCTAAATGACGATATTAGGATTGAGAATTTAGGTATTCACAAAAACATTCCCCTTATTTTAAATATTATTTAAAAATACTTGTTACATAAATTTTATGATATTCGATTTGAAAACTACTAGCAATAGATTTTTAATTTTGTATCATACAAAACTCTTTTTATATATCAAGTTTATGTTAGGACGAAATAAAAAGTATCAAAAATTGCTAAACGAAACCATTAATTAAAACATAGTACAACTTATTTAGTATCCCAGTGACACCTTTTGAAGCAAAATACGACGTAATTAAATGACAAAGTTTTCTATGACCTTCGGCCGTCATTTTTTACAGTGGTACTATCTTCCCCAAACAAAAAACGCTGGCTCCGTCCATGGTTCATCAATCCAATCCAACCCAACATATGATATCATCATGATATCGTCAATTATATTGTTGTTTTGATATCATGACTGTAAATTAATGACTTGATAATAAGGGTATACAAGTAAAAAATATTTAAATTGTTATGGAGCTTACAAACGCACAAAAAAGACGATGAACAGTAGATATGTAGACCCCTACAAGAAGTGTTAAATATATAGACATCCCAAGTATCCATGTAGTTTGTGGTGCTTAACAAACTTTTAATCCACCTTTCAGATTTAAGACACGCTATTCAAGTAATCAATAAGATGAAAATATTGGTTAAAGGTTCATCTTCCATTACAAAGCATGCACAATGATCAACTATTCAATCTCTTATTAGCACAATCCCTAGAGTATTTTCCTTGGATCATTGTACTACAACGATATGTATATAAATTTGGATTAGTCATGTGTTAAATCCTCTTAGTCTCGTCAAGTATGCTCCGGCTGTTTTCACGATTGCTTGGAGTATTTGGAGAGATATGTGTTTTAACATATTTCAGGGGAAGAACTCAAATCATTATGTTACTGCTCGACAAGCTCTTAAGCTTGTTCAGTATAGTAAGATTTATTTAGAACAAAATTCTCTTAATACCAGAACTATTAGTGTGCATATTATGAATGAAAGAAATCTATGTGATGTGACTCGTGATCTTCCTCATGATTGTATTATCATATTCTGTGATGTATCATTAGATAAAGATTCGCATCTTTAAGGTTTGAAATTAATTATGAATGATATCTCAGGTAACTTTCTCATGTGTAAGATCGTCCCAGCAGTAGAAAGGAATGTTAAAATGGCAGAGTGCATGGCCCTAATAGAAGCTGGTATCTGAGCGAAGAAGAGATGTTTGAAAAAAGTTTGTTTTACTAGTGATGCTAAATTAGTTGTTGAAGCATTTAATCTTAAAAAAAACCAATTATTTTATTATAATAATTCCATCATGGAAGATTGTAAGATCATCTTTAATTCTTTTAGTTTTATCAAAGTAGAGTTTTTAAAGAGAAACCGTACAACTTTAACTAATAAGGGTATAAAGTTTTAAAGAAGGTATAGGAATGTTGGGGTTTGGTTAGATTCAATTCCTAACTTTCTCAATATATTTATTAATGATATTTATTTTTCTCATAAAAAAAAAGAAAAAAAAGAAAAAAAAAAGCCTCTTGTTCTAGTTAAGAATCCTTAGTAAGTTAGGATTTCTAATCACAAAACCTGGATGTCAGACACGTAACATGCCATCCCTCATGTTGCCTTGCAGGCAATCTCATGAAATGTCGTTCCTCATTCAGGATTTGCCTGCTTTTGGTTAAACTTCACTTTCATGTCCTGCATCTGTTATGGTTGACGGTTCTTAATCTTAACCAAGCGTGACTCCATTAAATTCGCAGTACTCAAATTTCACACTGTATTCATGCTGTCCTTTGCAAAAAGTTATAGATCACCAAGACTTCCATAAACTCTGCCTGCTAACTTTACTAGTCTTTGGCTTTACCCCCGGTACCAATGGGATGATTTCATGATTATAATTTCAAAAAACAGTTGGACTAAGGATTCTTCTTTTCTTTTCTGTGATCTGTCTTCAGTTGTAAGCTCCAGAGTAGTAAACATAAAGAATGTTAGTACTGTATAAGATACAGAATTGACTTTCCGGTTTCCATTAATTAATTTGTTATTATAAAGGCAGTGCCTAAACTTTCTTTAAGAGGGAATCGAAATTCAAGAAACAATGCCAAAAAGAAAAGAAAAAAACCCCTCGAAATAATAAACAGTAAAGGATTTCCAGTATTATCAGCAGAAGATTCAGGAACTTTAACAGAATCTTAATAACAACTTTAATTTATTCTAAGAAAAATCCCTGAAACTCAAAATAAAAATAATTAAAAAAAATTTATTCAAGAACTGAACTCTCTTTGTTGAATATCTTTAATTTCCGGTTCTTTCCAAGAAATTAGATCCTTGGAACATCATCTTTTTAAACTCCTCAAGCGAAATCAAACCATCACCATCACAGTCAAAGTTCTGAATGATCTTCTTACAATCAGAAATCGACGATTCATCACCTAAAGTTTTCAAAAGCTTCTGAAGCTCACTTGGAGAAATCGAACCATCACCATTGGTATCAACGATAGCAAACGCTTCTTCAATATCTTTAACTTGTTTCTCTGAATCAATTTTATTCAATTCAAGAAACTCATTCAAATCTATAAATCCATCTCCATCTGAATCAACTTCTTTAACCATTACTTCTAATTCTTCAGCTGTTGCTTCATAACCTAAACTCCTTAATATTGAACCTAGTTCTACATACGATATCTTACCATCTCCATCCACATCAAATTTCTTGAATACTTCTTCGAATCCCACTGCCACAGTTGAATTAAGAGATAATAATGCCCCGCGATTACTAGGATTTTCACTTTCACTAACTGAAAGAGTCTTGTTAGGCTTCTTTTTCTTCGAAAGAAAAGATAGAAAACCCATGTTGTTTGTTTGTTGTGAGAAGAGGACGACGAAAGAGAAAGAAACTTAAAAAGAAGGGAAAATCAGAGAAAGATCAAAAGCCATTAATGTGGTGTGTATGGTTTATTATTTATAGAAAGAGAAAGGAAACCGAGTTTTAATTGAGGAATTAAATTTCAGAAATTGCTTAGAAATTAGAATCCATCCAGTATTCTGTGCTCCGCTGGATTGGTGATTTACGGTTTTATTTTTAGAAAACTGAAAATATTTGGGTGGAAATATCAGGGATGTTTTAGTCTTTTGACAACACGCTTTCGTAAAAATAGCGTCAGCCTGGGGTGTATCATAAATCCTTTTTCTAGTCTAGTACTAGTAGGTGATGACTAGGTTAGTCTTATAACTGTCAGGAGAGAGAGAGAGAGAGAGAGAGAGAGAGAGAGTTTTCTAGAAGAAAAGCTTCGATTTGGAAGAATAGATCGGTCGCGAAACCAAACCCTATCGGAATCGTATCCATCAGAGGTTGGAGAGTTTGATTAATAAATTATTTTTAACTAATGAATATGAGTGTCAATTAATATTTGGTTTAGTAAGATTAATTGAACTTTTAGTAGTAGAGGTTTTGTTTTATCGATTCTTGAGTTGACGCACAGATGGAGCAGTTCACGTTTAAAGGTTCTATTCCCGAAGCAATTGTTGAAGCAAGACAGCAGAAGAAACTTTTTGTAGTTTATGTTTCAGGTAAATATTTGTTGATTTTATTGAATATCGAAAGCCTTGTTTTTGTTGCTCGTTTATCAGAAACTTAGGTCGCAAATTTGGAAAATTAGAAAAGTTCAGAATTTCGTGCCACACATTGGTTGTCTTAGACATATTTTGGTGATGTGCACAGGATGCCTGTGTTTGATGTACTTTGATAATGCACTGCAAAGGGAACCTCTAATCATGTTGGACTGTCTGTATCTTACTCATTGAATTAGTTTTATTCATACTTTCTTATTTTTGTCTTGCAGAGAATGATGGAGCTTCAGTCCCTGTGGATGAATCCACTTCTGCGGATTTAAATGTGGGCATATCCTTTAAAGTGTTTTTTTTAATTTAGTGAAAACGTCGGGGTTTCTTCTTAGGTTTACTTATTGACATCAGTAAGTTGATTGTTTTCAGGTGGCAGCTTCAGTAACGAAGTACTGTGTATTGTTGCATCTATTACAAGGAAGTACTGAAGCTTCACAATTTTCTGCAATTTGTATCCTCCAGTTAGTTATCGTACTGACTAGCATCATTACTTTTGAACCTAAGTTTTTTGTGCTTGATGTTTTTCTCACAAGTCTTTTTTCTTTTTTGCTAAAAAACAAGCCTTTGCTGGTGCATAGTCATGAAATAATGTCCACTTTCCAAATATCGTACCAAAGCCATGAAATAAGTTTTTTGCACTTGATGTTTTTCTTTTTTATATCTTTCTTATTAGCATTACTCTATCATGTTTGAAATCAAATATTTATTTTGGTTTGATTTTTAAGTCATAATTTCCATTTATCCATTTCTGAATTCAAAGTTTATCCTTTACATAAATATTGACAGACCCACAGAAATCTGTCCCTTGTGTTACAATTATTGGGTACAATGGAGTAATGCTGGCACAGCATGGTATGTTACTCTCTGTTTCTGATATTCGTTTATATGTACCAATACATGGATAATATCTGCAAGATTGGGTCCTTTTAAACATGATTTTGTTGAGGCTTACTTTGGCCTTTTCATTGAGATAATCTCATTAAAAGCTGCCCATTCATGCATTTTGAATCTTATAAAACTTGAACTGCAACTTGAATAACATTTTAGACTTGAAATTTGGAAATATTAAAATTGAGCTTTCAGAAAGAGCTGATTGTTACCGAGGGTGATCTCCAGTTTTTATGCGGTCCCCTTGGGTTGTTAGATTTGTATTTGGGAAAGATCAAAATAGAATCCGGGTATGCACTTTTAGGTCTAATCGTCTGGTTTTCGTTTGATGTTTAAATTTGCAGAGGGTCTTATCAACTATGAGAATCTAATATCTAGTGCTAAACAGGGTTGGGTTAGTCTTCAAATTCAGGTAACTTGTAGAAAGATTTTTAATTGCCTTGTGGCACTAGCATGTTGCGTTCCCTGATTCTTAAATTGGAACTGGAACCGACAAAGGTATCTGAGACCTGGATATGTCTTTCTTTTTAAGGAAACAGCTGCAACTGCAATCCTGTCTAAAGCAGCAGCTTTGGCATCAAGCAAGACACAAGCACAAAGTTCCAACTCTTCCAACACAACCTCGTTTGAGCAAGGACGTTCTTCAAGCAGCGAGATGCCAGCATCTTCCAAAGAGGAGTCCCTTCAAGATTCGAAGCAAACAAAAGAAAAACAAGATGAAGCAAGAGCAGAGGTAACTTCATCAATCATCATATATATTAAGTTATAGTTTCAATTCTATCAACCTGTAGTTTAATCTTTCCCTTTGTCAGAACGAAGATACATCCTCACAGTGAATTCAGGCCAAAAACTAGAACATACAAAGAATATCTGAGACCTGGATTATTTTTGTGTTTACAGGAAACAATTGCAGCTTTGGCATCAAATAAGACAGAAGCACAAACTCCTGATTCTTCCAACAGTACCTCGTTTGAACAAGGAGGTTCTTCGAGCAGCGAGATTCTGTCATCTTCAAAAGAGAAATCCCATCAAGATTTAAAGGACCAACAGTTGCTTATTTCAAAGCAAAAAAAGGAAAAGCAAGACGAAGCAATAACTGAGGTAACTTCATCAGTCATCGTGTATATTAGATTGTATTTGGAAACATGTTAGCCTGCAGTTTAATCTTGTCTATTGTCAAAATGAATATGCATCTTCACAGTCAAATCGTGCCCATAAGCTGGAGAGGGTTGACGGCGATCAATCAGCTTTAGCAAGTGAGCAAGTTGAGAATTTCCTTAGAGCTGCACCAACAAACTTGAATATGTCTGAAAATCAGATTAGGCCTTCCGATGCTGTAAGTGGACCTGCCAAAACAGTGGAGAGCAGAGGTTTGAAAGATCCAGGTCTTGAATCTGTTGGTCCAGGAGTAGCTGCCAATGTGATGAAAATCAGTGCACTCGGTGAGAAGGATTATTCATTAGATCACATCACAGATGCTCGTAAATCAACTGATGTTCATCTAAATATCCGTTTGCCTAATGGTGCAAATCTTCAGAAGAAATTTTCAGTGACTGACACCTTGGGATCGATCAAAAACTATGTGGATGAGAACCAAAGTAGTCTTGGTGCATATGATCTAGCTGTTCCATATCCTCGCAGGGTCTTCAGTGAGCAAGGTAATGCATTATTTAAATTTGCCTTAGTGGTTCCGAGAAATTTTGTTGTGCTATTATTGGCACACTTCGAGAAAAGGATTACCAAGCTTGTGGGGCTATCAATGTTTCCCTTTTGGGGGGATTTAGAAATTGTATCAACCTTTTTGTTCCTACATTATTTTTGTCCTATTACATCAGTTGAATGTCAGTAGGAATGATATTATTCAACTGCATCGCAAATTTTTATCCTGTGCTTTCCAATTTATAGATTTGAGGAAAGAACTGTCAGAACTGGGATTGTTGAACAGACAAGCATTAATAGTCGTTAAACATCATCGAGCCAGCCTCTTAAACAAGAGTCAGTCATTCTCGCGTGACCAGAGTGACGTTAATACAAGCAACGAGGGATATTTTGGTCGTGTCAAGAGGTTATTATCTTATGTTAATCCGCTCTCGTATCTTGGTAATAGCATCAGCGCCACAAGTTCTGGACAGGGTCCCAACGAGGGTTTATGGCAGTATCGTAAGTCTCTCTTTACTTGATCAATTTCTCCAACCTTACTTATTCTCTTTAATTTAAGTACTTTAAAATATCATTTATAGGTCAGAATCCTGATCTCGGGAATCAACTTTCAGGGCCAGAGCGGACCAACATGCCACACTCACCTAATACTAACACCACAGGAACCAACCAAAATACCAACAAGAGCAGTAAACCAACAGTATCAGGTTTTGGAAGCAGCAATATCCGTACTCTGAACAATTATAGAAACGATGATGGCCCATCCCCATCAAATGACCGAAATACTTTCTGGAATGGTAATTCTACAGAGTACGGAGGCAACAACAACGATGGTAAGTAAGGCTTGGAATGATTGACCTTCAGCACTTTACACTGAAAAATGATGAAATACCAGATATTTACAAGTTTGGGTTTATAATCCCATAAAACCGTTCCATGAGAAAGAATGGTTAACTATGACTATAGTTAGGGTTGATGGTAAACTCTATGCATGTAGAGACAATTTTTTTTCTATTATTTTCATTTCTCCTCTCTTTTAGTTTATGACGCCCAAAACTTATACTAAATATAAGGGAAACTAAAAGTTCCGGTCTCTTGCTGTTGCGTTTATTTTACCAACCGGGGAAACATATTTATCTTTTATTAGTAATATATTTATATTTAGGTGTGAAATATCAAGTCTTGAGAGTTTTTGGAAAAATGATTAGTGGATCCCAATATTAGTCCATCCAATGCACTCAACACTATGCAGCATTTACGTGGCTTATCGGTTTTCATTGCGTTTTCTCAACCGCTCATCTGTATTGACGGCTTAGATTAGATATATGGTGCCCTTTTAAATCAGTAAAATTACCGTCCTAAACATAGGCCGGCCGTCCGTTTAACATGATATTCCATAAACAATTAATATTAGGTGACTTGGCGAGGTAAATCGATTTGTGAAGATCAGCAACCCAGAGATCAAGTCTGAGCTGAAAGAGTCATAGACATCATAACTAAATCCTAGCTATTTTATCTCACACGAATCTTATCTTCTGTGTGTTAGTAGTATATCAGGTTTACCTATTTTACTTTAAACTGTTTAACAATATTGATGTTTATCTTGTAAATCAAACGTCTTAATAAATTAAGAGAATTTTTATCATAATAAAACTCTTTTAAGTCTATCTTTAAGTTGGTATACCACTAGAAGATCTAAATCCACGTTTATATAACAATGGCCGCCAACACTGTCACACTTCAACAGTTACACATAAACCATGTAGTTAATATGAAGCTAAGTAAGATAAACTACTTGTTGTGGAAAACACAGTTCAAGCCTCTCTTAAAAGGCTATAATTTATTTGGTTATATTGATGGAACCTTAGAGAAACCCCCACATAACTTGTCAGAACAAACATAAATTAACCCAGCATATACAAAATTCGAGGAAGAAGACCAGATACTTATGGGGTGGATGTTATCCTCACTTGTTGAAGGAGTCATGACTGGAGTAGTTGGACTCACAACATCCAAAGAAGTTGGGACGCACTGGAAGCAAGATTTGCTCCAAACAATCAAGCACATCAGGTGCATTTAAAAAGAGAGTTACACGATCTTTAAAAAAGTAATCACTAGATGCGAGAGCATTTTTCTAAGGCTAAAACATTGGTTGATTCACTTGCAGCTTCTGGGGTTACAATTACTGAAGAAGATAAGACGCATTGTATCATGAATGGCTTAAATCAGTCATATGATCCAATATAACTTCACTGAGTACTATTAATAACTTAAGCATTAGTACCTTCTAAGCGCATCTCTTAACCTTTGACATGCGCTTAGAACAACAATTAGCTTTACTCCAGTAACAATTGTCTAACGTAGCAGTCAACAACAACTCTCAGTTCTCACCAAGACAACATCAAAAAAGGGGCCCATGTAACAACCGTCAAATTCAGCAGTTTAACAACAACTTCAATCTTAGAAATAACACTCAGTAGGATCAAGGACCTTGCCAGATTTGTGGTAGGATAAATCACATGGCAAAAAGGTGTTGTTTTCGATATAAAGAAGATCGTGCACAAAGTCAGACTAATAAGCCAGCAGCCTACCTAGCCTTGCCTGGAGATGCAACTGATAACAACTGGGTCACCGACACAGGTGCAACACACCATTTGACCGCTGATCTCAACAACTTGAACATTCGAAATGAGTATGATGGCACATAAAGTGTTCATATAAGAATGGCAATGCTTTGCTATTGAGAACGTTGATAATGCTTCTTTACTTACAACGATAGAATTTTCACTTAAAACAATATTCTTCATGTACCTACTATTAAAACAAACCTACTTTGAGTTTCAAAATTCTGTCAGGACAATGAAGTTTATTTTGTTTTTCACTCAAGTTATTTCGTTGTGAAGGATCTGCAAACATGGAACCCTCTACTGCAAGGCAAGAGTAGGAATGGGTTATATATCTATGATGAAGTGCAAGAGATAAAGAACCAAACACCATCATCATACATCTCAGAATCTCTTCTACTTTGGTATCAAAGACTAGGACACCCGATGTTGCGCACAGTTTCTAGAGTCATCAAAAACTATTCTCTCCTAGTTAAAAATAAAGTTTTTGAATTTTGTCATTCCTGTCATCTTGGTAAAAGTAGAAAACTTCCTTTTCTAGTTAGTAAATCAATAATTGATAAACCCTTGGGTTTGATTATTTCAGATTTATGGGTATCTCCCCATTTGTCAAGAAATGGCTATCAATATTACCTACTGATGTTGGATGCTTACTTCCATTATACTTGGATTTATCCTTTAGTTCAAAAGTCAGGTGTATTATCTGTTTTTGTTCACTTCAAGAAACAAATAGAAAATAATATCACATATCATAGAATAAAAATCATCCAGTCTGACAATGGTGGTGAGTATCAAAAATTCACAACCTTTCTTAATGGATCTAATGTAATGCACGGGTTCTCTTATCCTCATACCTCAACACAAAATGACTTGGCTGAGCATAAAATACGCCATATAACTGAGTCAGGTATTGCCTTATTATTTCATGCATTCATGCCTTAATCTTATTGGTCAGAAGCCTTTTCAACTGCTTGTTATTTGATAAATAGGTGCCCAGCTTCGCAATCTGAAATCAAAACACCACTAGAGCTTTTGTTTCACAAGAAACCAGATTTTTCCTTTATAAATTTTTTTGGATACTTGTGTTACCCATTTCTAAGATCTTATAACTCTAATAAGCTACAACCAAGATCATCACCATGCATTTTTATTGGCTATAATGGAACACATAAAGGCTATATATGCTTACATATCCCAACTAAAAGGCTATATATCTCTCTCCATGTCAAGTTCGAAGAAGGCCCATTCCCATTCAGTATCAAGCAGTCAGATGGAACTGTACAGCAGATCCCCAAGGTACTTCCAACTACTAGACTACTTAATCTCAAGTTTTTACACAATTACAGTCGAGTAATGTGTAATTGTTACCTGAACCTTTTACAAGTCCAACATCAGACCTTGAACCATATACACCACCATCACCTTCACCCACTGCCTCTGTTTCAACACCCACTCCTTCATATTTAATCCAAGTCCAACAAGCTGTTGTAGAAATTTCAGCACAACCCCATCTAATGGTCATGAGAGCCAAGTGTGGCATCACCAATCCAATCAACAAGTTGTGTCTCATAACAACAAAACACCCATTACAATTTACAGATATCACACTCTTACACGTTACAACAAGGCTAGAAAAGATCCTAAGTGGCATCATTCTATGGATGATAATTATAATGCACAAATAAGAAATGAGACTTGGACCCTGGTTCCATGGGTACAAGGTATGAATATAGTTGGCTCGAAATGGATCAGATGGAACATTATATCATTACAAATCAAGGTTGGTTACGAAAGGGTTTCACCAAAAAGAGGGGGTTGACTATGGTGAAACATACAGCCCGGTTGTAAAGCCTTACACCATCAGTCTAGTTATGTTCATTGCCACTATGTTCAATTGGCCTTGCGCCAATTAGAGGTGGAGAATGCTTTCTTACATAGACTCATTGAAGAAGAAGTATACATGCAATATCCTGCTGGGTATGTTGATCCAAACTATACAACTCATGTATATAAGTTAAAATAAAGATCACCATGGACTTAAGCAGGTGCCTAGAGTATGGTTCTCTCAGTTAAGTACTTATCTAACAACTTTGGGATTTAAAGGATCCATAACATACAATTCTTTATTTGTGTTGAACACTTCTAAATGTGTCATCTTTGTTCTCATTTATGTGGACGCCATAATAATCACAGGGTATAGCTTATCATAGATAAATGAACTTATAACAAGTTTGAGTTCGGTTTTGCAGTTAAGGACTTGGGTGCATTGACATACTTCTTGGGTATTGAAGTCATAAAGCAAGGATAATCACTCATCCTATGTTAGCAAAAGTATATTACAAATTTACTCTCGCGCCCTAAACTTGGTGGTATTAGGCTAGTTACAACACCACTTGCACCTCAACTAAAAATAATAAAGCAAGGAACCATCAGATTTGAAGATCCAACATTGTACCGCAGTGTTGTAGGAGCACTGCAGTACCTACATCTCACACGATCAGATATATCTATGGTTGTCAAAAAGTTATGCCAATATATGCATGATCCATATATTAAGCATTGGGAGATGGTGAAGAGAATACTGGGATACTTAAAACACACTTTAAGCTATGGGTTGCATATCAAGCTTTCATTTGATTTCTCTATTCACGCTCTCTCAGATGCAGATTGGGCTGGCAGTATAGATGATCTCAGGTCAACTAGTGGATACTGCATATATATTGGGAAAAATCTAATATCCCGGAGTAAGAGAAAGTAAAAAATAGTTTCTAAGACAAGCACGGAAGATGAATATTAGGGTATTGCTATAGAAACATCTGAGGTAATTTGGATACAATCTTTACTAAAAGAAATTGGGATCAAAACGGATACACCTAGTTTGTGGTGTGATAACTTAGGAGCCACTTACATGACAGCTAATCCTATCTTTTTTTTTGTAAGAGAAATGGTGGTAAGTAAAGAACTTCAAGCCAAGTTTATCTTATCCAAAGATCAAGTCGCAGATATTTTTACTAAAAGGTTAGCAGCACCAAGGTTTCAATTGTTGAGGGACAAGTTAAACATCCGCCAACTTCCATTCAACTTGAGGGAAGTGTGAAGAGAAACAACCTAGAGACCAAGTCTGAGCTGAAAGAGTCATCACCAACATAACTAAGTTTTAGTTATTTTTATCTCACACGAATCTTATGTGTTAGTAGTATATCAGGTTTACCTATTTTGTCTGAAATTGTTTAACAATATTGATGTTTATCCTGTAAACCAAATGTTGTATAAATTGACAGAATCATCGTAATAAAACATCTTGAAAATCTCTTGAAAATCTATTTCAAGTCCATGAATTCCAATGTTTCTTTTTTTTTTGCTCGATACACTTGAATGTTGAATTGTTATTACTCCACCCATCTTTGGGTGATTGATTACATAGGTAATAAGGTTTGGACAATCCGTTGTATGTGTGAAGTACTTCAGAAATAATCCATAGGAAAATTAAAATGGACACGCAACAAAGTAACTAGCTAACCACAACGATGCACTACTAATACAAATCACAAAGTTCCAATAGAGAGTTAAGTGCTTAAAATTCCATTGTACTTTAATTGATATGTACCGTATATATAATACCGGCTTTTACAAGGAGATCATTGACATTATAACGCCGATCACTTTGAAGTTGAACAACCTTGCCCATGATTTTATCCTGCACCACAATAACATTGCAGCAAAATTCCTTATTCAGTGGCCTAGTATAGTTGTAATATTTTTTTCTTTCGGTTCCTTAAATTGGTGTATACCTGGGTTGCACACATACCACCACGGGTGTCTGATGCGGTAATTCAGAAATCCATGATATGTGAACACATCAGTATACATAAACATATCAGAATACGAAATAATTATGATTTTCCTTCTCACTGTTCGTTGTTGCTAACCTAAGCATGTGTTTACGATCACGATCACAATCACAAGTATATACTTTTACAATTTTGTTGTAAGAAGATAAGAAATGTTTAGTCTCACATCTAGTATACCATGTAATTGGTAGAGTTTTCGGGGTATATATATATACATTTTTTCTCTTAAAATCTTAAGTTTTGAATGGCATATACTTAAGTCAATAGGATTTATTGGCTTGAAAATTTTCAAATTTGAAAGACTTTAAAATAAAATTAGATTTTAAAATAATATTGTTTCATGGAATATTTGTCCGGCATATATGATTAATTAGAAGGGAAAGAGGTACAATTATATTTATCAAAATTCAGTAATTCAATATATGGATGACAAATCATTGTCATAAATATGTACGTGGATATCACATAATGTAGGGTGTACCATTTTGAGGGCCATACATTATTTTCGGAGTTTTTGTGTAACTTGGTGGGAAAATGAACATTCAAATAACAGTGGTGCTAGACACACCGTGAAAAACTTCCGAAAAAATCACCAAGGAGGATCCAATGGTCCTTATCCAAACCCTCTATCATTGGGATGGTAAAGGCCGAAGGTGAAGCCGTCCTTTTTTTTTAGTCGGGAGATATTTCGGGACAAAAGTCTCGGGATATCTATCATTTCCGTTCAAATAAACTTTACAGTCCCAATAAGGTGTCTGGTACGGCCTCTCTAGTCAGCTGTTTTCTTCTTTTTTGAAGCATTTGTTAGTGATGCTTGATACCACCATCCGGGTTCAAAATTTGCCATCAGCTTTAAATTCTTGTTGACTTGGTCAAAAGAGTAAAAAATAGGATGAGCAGAAAATCATTATGGAGTCTCATCCAAAGATGCAATGACATAACATTAGTCAGAAAAATCCATGCACAACTAATCACTTCAGGGTGAATTCCTTAATCAAATTCATTACTGTAAAACTAATTCTTTCTTTATCAACGCATTGATTTCTGGGTATGCATCTACTAGCATATCAGGTTCAGCCATTTTAGTTTATAAACATGTAAGAAAAAATCTAGGTTTTGTACCCAGGTAAACAACTACATCGGGTTGTTTTCAGAATGGTATATTGTCACCATTTGATTTATTTGTACAGAACTCTCTCCTCCACTTCTATGGTGTTTGTGGTCAGTGCATTGATGCAGCTCTTGTTTGATGAAATGCTCGTTAGAGATGTGGTATCTTGGACTGGTTTGATTTCTGGTTATGTGAAGGCAGGACTTTTTAGCCAGGCTGTATTGGTTTTCTCAAAGATCGATGTGGAACCAAATACTGCTACTCTTGTTAGTATTCTCATCGCTTGTGGGAGGTTGAGTGATCTTTATGTGGGTATGGGATTGCATGGGTTGATGTTTAAACGTGATTTTGGAACGAATTTGTCTGTGGGTAATGCTGTTGTGGATATGTATGTTAAATGTAACTGTTTGGATGAGGCTCGACTAGTTTTTGATGAGCTAGGAGATAATAAAGACGAGGTTTCTTGGACTTGTATGATAAGTGGTTTTGTGCAATGCGAACGTCTGAAATAAGCATTATCATTTTTTAATGCAATGCAAGAGTCTGGACTGGAGCTGGATAAAATTACTTCAGCCACTGTGCTCGGAGCATGTGCAAGCTTAGGTGCAATTGACCAAGGGAGATGGGTTCATGAGTATATTGAGCATAAAGGGATCGAATGGGATGATCACATAGAAACTGCGTTGGTTGATATGTACTCAAAGTGTGGCTGTATAGATTTGGCATTAAGTAGTTTCAGACGTTGCCATAAAAAGAAAAATTTCTCTACATGGAATGCATTACTAGGAGGCTTAGCGATCCACTGTCACGGTAAAGTAGCACTAGATCATTTCAATGAAATGATAAGTTGTGGTGTAAGGCCCAATGAGGTTACATTTCTAGCTATATTAAGTGCTTGTTGTCATTCAGGGTTAGTCGATGAAGGTCGTAAGCAGTTTTCAAGAATGGAAAAGGATTATCATCTGAGTCCAAGGATAGAGCATTATGGATGTATGGTTGACCTATTAGGTCAAGCTGGGCTGTTGGATGAAGCTCGAGAACTCATTAAGGTTATGCCAATGAAACCTGATGTGATGATATGGGGAGCACTGCTAAGTGCTTGTAGAGCCTATGGAGATGTTGAGATGTCTAGGAAAATACAAAGGGACATTGTTGAGATGGAAGATGATTTTGAACATCACCAGGATAGTGGAGTCTATGTAATGCTGTCAAGTATTCATGCTACTAGTGACAGATGGGAAGATGTAACAAGGATAAGGAAGTTAATGAAGAAAAAAGGTATAAAGAAATCACCAGGGTCGAGTATCATTCAAGTTGACGGGGAATCTCATGTATTCCTGGTAGGAGATAACAGTACAAGTAAACACCTCAGCAAAAGGAGATTCATCTAGTACTGAACATGCTAGCTAAACAACAATCTATATACATAGCTTGAAGGTAAACAACAATCCTGTAGAGGATCTGAAACATTTAATTTTTTAGGTCCCTTGGAGATTTCTCCTCAGCTTTTCTGTGATTATATTCTGCAGTATTGTACTATTGTCACAGGGGAAGGACCTATGTAAACATCAAGGGAAAATGAGAAAACTTGTCAATGCTCTGCACCTGTAATAACATAAAACATCAAAAGCCGGCATGAAGGTAAACATGTCTGCTGCTTTGTATATCAGATTTTACATGGTGTCCGTTACCAAAGGCCATATTATAATTGAATTATAAATACATAACGAGAATTTAAGTTTCAATTTATACAGTTCTGAAATTAGTCAATAGCGAGTAATGATGAATAGACAGAAGAAAAGAAAAGAAAAAACCCTCACTCACTCCACCGCAACCCTGTCCCAACCTTGGTTAGGTTAAACCATTGCGCAATGCATGATTTAACAAATGAATCCGATTGGAAAATTTCAAATAGGGCTGCAAGCATTTGCTGCAGTTATAACTAAAATGAAACCAATCATGCACATTATAATTAAGATGGAAAGAAATACCCTTTTGTGATATAAAATTAGGAATACAAGGTTAAAACAAAATTCATCAAATTCCTGATGGAGCTGGTACAGGAGCTTGAGGCTTCTGTGTGAGAAGAGGTTGAAGTGCCTTGACAACTATGCTCATATTTGGCCGGAACTCAGATTCGTACTGCACACATAGAGCTGCGACAGCAGCCATCTGTTAAAAAAAAACCCGTCAGTAATGCACTTCTGTTAACCTTCACTATTGCATCATTAGCTAAACATTATATCTATTTCTCTGTTAAGTTAGTGAGAGAGAGAGACCTTAGCGAGTCCTTTTGGAGGATAATCAATTAGCCTGGGGTCTACACATTGTTTGACCTTGTCCTCACTAAGTCTTGGTGTTGCCTACCCAAAGAAAAATAGAAAAGATATTTAGCAAACTTTAACAATTAGATCAACAAGAAAATAGAGAGGTTAAAGAGAACAGGGGAGTGTATATGTTATTGGCACACTATAAGGCTTACCTAAGTTACAAGACTTTGCTGTCCACGAGGCATTGTGTGATCAACAGGTTTCCTACCAGTCAGAAGCTCGAGTAGAACGACACCGAAGCTATACACATCACTCTTCTGTGTCAGTTGACCAGTCATAGCATACCTAGCATCATTAACTTCAACAAATTAGTGTCACTTGCATAAACTCTGCCGCCAAAGAAGCAAAAATTCTGTTTTTACTTTTCTCGCGAGAAAGCAAACAAAGACAAGGGAATCTTTATTGAGGAGAAAAAAGAATCATATTGTAGCAGAAGAGTTGGCTGAATTACTCTGGTGCATGATAACCAAAGGTTCCCAAAACACGAGTGGAATGAAGACGGGCAGCCATGTCAGGAGCCTGATTTGAAAGATTGAAGTCTGCAATTTTTGCTTTGAAGTCATCGAATATGAGGATATTGCTTGATCGCACATCCCTGTGTATAATAGATGGTTGGACCTTCTCATGCAAATATTCCAATCCCCTTGCAGCATCTACAGCAATTCGTACTAGCTGCATCCAGTCCAGAACAGGACCTGGTTGTGAACCTTGTACTCCTTTTCTACCTACAGGTCCCATAAAAATTATGTCAACCCAGCGATTCGAAAAGAACTCAAGCAAAAATGTAAAAGATGACAACATGGTTTCAATTTCTGATCAGAGCCAAACCACCCATACCATGCAAAATATCATGCAGGGAACCCATGGTTGCAAACTCGTACGCTAAGACACGAAGATTGCCTTCCACAGAGTAACCAAGCAACTCAACATAGTTTTCATTCTTTAGTCTTGATACCACGGAAACCTGGAGTGAGATAAAATACGTATTAGGTGCCTCAAAGATGAAAGGGAAAGTTAAAAACACACAATTGATCAAGTATCCGCACTTCTCAACCTCAAATTAAAAGTCAGATGACAACTTTTGAAATTGTGTAAAAATGATATGCAAAATGACAAACCTGGTTAAGAAACTCGATACTGGGCTCAGGGTCGGCTGAAACATCAAGCTTTTTAATAGCTACTGCTCTGCCATTTTTCAGGGTTGCATAATACACTCTTCCATAAGACCCTTCACCAATCAAAGATTTTGATCCAAAGTTGTCAGTCATTTCTTTCAGTTCATCTAAAGACAATGGAGGCACTTCAATAGGTGGTGGTGATTTTGATAGTTCGTTCCTGGCTAGCTGGGTCTGCCTTTTGTGACCTAGAATGAAAAAAATACACAAGTATTTCAGAACGGCGTAAACAAAATTCAACCATTATGTATAATCTCCCAAAATAAATTCACCGAATATACAGAATTTGGATTATACCCAGTTCCATTTCTGTAAACCATAAAGAAGTGAAGAAGGAAATATCTTCACAAACTGATAATGAAAAGATTAAGCTTACATTGGTAATGGACATGTCAAGCAAACTAAGTTCCGCAGACTCTTGTCCAAATGGCATGGATAATAATGACTGGAGCTAAAATGATAGTAGAATTCGTCTGCTCAGACAAATGATAGGTAAAATTTTGTCTTTCGCACAATACAGGTAAGTTTTAGGAGTCCGAAGTACAAAAGCAAAACTAAGTAACAAGAATGTTCAAAATGCAGGTCGTTTGTGTAGGCTCCCAATATCCTAATATCAGAGTTTTTACTTTTCATGCACCATTAACAACATAGAGGACCAATCAGTTTGCACAGGTAAAAGGGAAAGAAAGCAAAGGACAGAAACACCTTACCGTCTTCAGGTCCAATGCTCCTCTCGCTTTTGAAGACAACATTGTTATTTTCCCTTGGACTTTTAGCCTCTTCTATGTGAGAGGTACAACACAACCATCGTCGCATCTTGCTTCTTCCTAGTGTCAGTTCTTTTTCGTTATAATAAGCTATCTCTAATGATCTCGAATTAAACCAGGAGAATGTGTGTGTTCCTGAATAACAACCAAATCTTTTGTATTAGAAATAAGTAATAGGTTAATAAAAGAAATTTTGTGAAAATAATAGATACTCCGATAGTTCAATCAATGGTAAAAACGTATAAAACGAAGGTACTTTGATGATGCACAACATTGTTACTTGACATCAAAGTAGACCGAGGTTATAACGCATGAAAGCTCAAAGGCTTAAATGATCTCTGTTGAAAATGTCTCTAGTGGCTGCAACTTATCCTAGTTTTTAGGAGTCTGTTTTACATTTTACTTAGTCAAGTTTAGTTGTTGTAGTTGCCATGTTTATGTAAGTGGGAGTACATGGAAACATGGGTAGTTTTATGTAAGTGGGAGTACATGAAAACATGGGTAGAAGTTTTGGGTTTCCAGTTATTTGTATTTAAATAAGTTTTTTGATTGAATGAAATATACATCTGTTTTTCATCTCTTTCTGATTACTACTACAAATTGGTATCAGAGCTTGTTTTTCTTGAGGGACCTGTGTGAGAATTGAGTGACCACCATCAAACCAAACTTGTTAGGAAAGTATAACCTTCACAAAATGCAATCTGAAATTTCTTTTTTCAGCTTCAGTACCTCCAGTGTTTGAAGGTGAACACTATCAAGTTTGGGCAATCAAAATAGAGTCATATTTGGATGCAAATGACCTTTGGGAAGTTGTTGAGGAGGATTATGAAATTACTCCTCTTCCAGCCAATCCAACGGTTGCTCAAATGAAGAACCACAAGGAGAAGAGACAAAGAAAATCAAAGGCTAAGTCGTGTTTGTTCAACGTTGTGTCTGCAACAGTTTTTACCAGGATTATGACCTTGAAATCAGCCAAGGAAATCTGGGATTTTCTCAAGAAGGAGTACGAAGGTGATGAGAAGATCAAAGGGATGCGTGTGCTGAATCTGATCAGGGAATACTAAATGCAAAGAATGAAGGAATCAGAGACTATCAAAGAATACTCTGATAGACTTCTGAGCATTGTAAATCAGGTAAGATTGCTTGGCAATGAGTTTTCTGATTATAGGATTGTTCAAAAGATTTTGGTTACTATTCCAGAAAGATTTGAATCCATGATTTCTTCATTGGAAAACTCTAAGGATTTGTCAAGCATTACGTTGGCAGAATTATTAAGTGCTTTACAGGCTCAAGAGCAAATGAGACTGATGAGACTTGAAGGCACCGTTGAAGGAGCTCTTGCTGCAAAGTTCCACTTTAGCCACAGTAATAAAAGGAAGAAGAGAAATGGAAAAAAAGGTGCAGATGATCAAGCTTACAGCAAGGGTGAAGGTAGTATTAAGCCAGACTATCCACCATGTCAACACTGTGGAAAGAAGGGTCATCCACCTCACAAATGTTGTAGGAGGCCAGATGTTAGATGCAACAAGTGCAAACTGGGACATATTGCAAAAATATGCAAGTCTAAAGAGCAATGTCATCAAAGTGAGGCTCAGGTTGTCGAGCAAACGGAGGATCAGCTATTTGTTGCTTCTTGCTTTGCAACTAGCGTTGCAAATGAGAGTTGGTTAATTGATAGCGGCTGCACCAACCATATGACTCATGATATTGAGCTTTTCAAAGAGCTTAACAAGGCGGTTGTGTCACAATTCAGAATTGGAAATGGAGTTTTCATTGCTGTCAAAGGTAAACGAACTATTGCTATTGAAAGTAGTCTTGGTACTAAGTTAATTCAAGATGTTCTTTATGTTCCTAAAATTAATCAGAACCTGTTGAGTGTGGGACAGCTGCTAGAAAAAGGCTACAAAATTGTGTTTGAAGACAGGATGTGTCTGATCAAAGATTCAAGTGGGGTTGACTTGTTCAAAGTTAATATGAAAGGAAAAAGTTTCTCTTTAAATCTGATGGAGACAGAGCAGGCTGCTATGGTGAGTTCGATTACTACAACTGAGCTTTGGCACAAGAGGATGATGGAGCATTTCAACCACACTGCTCTATTGTATATCAGAAGAAAGAATCTTGCAAGAGGAATTTCTTCTCTTGATGATCACTTAACAAGTTGCAAAGCATGCAGATTTGGAAAGCAAACAAGGCTTCCGTTTTCGAATGCAACGAGTAGCCAGAACGAAGTTACAACTAATACATACAGATATAAGAGGGGCTCTACCTGAATTATATTTAAAGGGAAGTAAATAATATGTTCTCTTTATAGAAGATTTTAATAGAATGTGTTGGATTTATTTTTTGAAATTCAAGTCTGAAGTAGCAGGAGTATTTTGGAAATTCAAAGCTTGGACTGAAAATCAAAGTGGCTGCAAGATTCAGGTCATTAGATCTGATAAAGGCAAAGAATACACCTCAGAACAATTCAGTATGTTTTGTGAAGATGCTGGAATTGAGCACAAACTTACTGCTCCATACAACCCGCAACAAAATGGAGTGAGTGAAAGGAAGAGCAGAATTGTAATGGAGATGGTCCGATGCATGCTACATGAGAAAGGGTTTCCTAAGAAGTTTTGGGCAGAAGCTGCAAAAACTGCTGTGTTCTTGCTGAATAGGCTTCCTACAAGGGCAGTGCAAGGGAAAACTCCATTTGAAGCCTGGTATAGTTACAAACCTTTTATTCAGAACCTTAAAGTTTTTGGTTGTGTTTGTTTCACTTATGTGCCTAGTGTGTAACGAGATAAATTGGATAAGAAAGCAGAATCTGGAATTTTTATTGGTTACAACACAGTTTCAAAGGCTTATAGAGTCTACCAGCCCGAAACTGGTAAGATTCTAATAAGTCGAGATGTTCATTTTGTTGAAGATCAACAATGGAATTGGGAAGATGAAGAAGTAAATCTAGTTCCTATAACTTAACCATTTGAGGATGAGAATATTGATGATCCTCCTGTTAGGGGAACTAGATTGCTTTCTGACATCTATGAAAGGTGCAATGTTGTTATTTTGGAACCTGCAGATTTTAATGTAGTTAAAGATGATCCAAGATGGATATCAGTAATGCAAGAGGAGCTTCGTATGATTGAAGGGAATCAGACGTCAGAGTTGGTTCCTAGACCTCGTCCCAAGAAAGTCATCGGAGTGAAGTGGGTGTACAGAACCAAGTTAAATACAGATGGTTCTGTTAACAAACACAAAGCCAGGCTTGTGGTGAAAGGATTTGCTCAAGTGTTTGGAGTAGATTTTTCAGAGACATTTGTCGCTGTTGCTCGACTTGATACAATCAGATTACTTCTTGCATTGGCAGCACAAAAGGGTTGGAAGGTAGTTCAGCTAGATGTGAAATCTGCTTTTCTTAATGGCTATTTGCAAGAGGATATTTATGTTGAACAGCCTGAAGGCTTTGTGGTGGATGGAGAGGAGAATAAGGTGTACTTGCTTAAAAAAGCTTTGTATGGCTTAAAACAGGCTCCACGAGCCTGGTACGCTAAAATTGATGAGCAAACACTCTATGTTAAGCATTCATCTGCTGATATTTTGATTGTTTCTCTTTATGTGCATGATCTCTTAGTTACAGGAAATAATGATGTGCTTGTTCAAAAATTCAAAGAGGAGATAAAGAAGGTATTTGAAATGACAGACTTGGGGGCAATGGCATACTTTCTTGGAATGAAGGTTAGACAAGATCAACAAGGAGTCTTCATCTGTCAAAGAAAGTATGCTAAAGAGATCTTGAAGAAGTTTCATATGGAGGATTGCAAGTTAGTAAGTACTCCAATGAATCAAAAGGAGAACCTTTGCAAAGAAGATGGTGCAAAAAAGATTGAAGAGGCTGTCTATCGAAGTCTTATAGGTTGTCTAATGTATCTCACAACAACAAGACCCGACATTTTGCAAGTTGTAAGTGTTCTCTCCAAATTTTCCCAAGCTGCTAGTGAAGAACATCTTATTGCTGCTAAACGAGTGCTGAGATATGTCAAAGGAACTACTGACTATGGTATTCTGTTCAAACATGGTCAAGAATTTAACTTTCATGGCTTCTCTGATAGTGATTGGGGAGGGTCTTTAGATGACATGAAAATCACTTCAGGATATTGTTTCACAATTGGTTCAGGAATGTTCTCTTGGAGTTCAAAGAAGCAAGATATGGTGGCTCAATCCACGGCTGAAGCGGAGTTTATAGCTGCTACAACAGCTGTAAATCAAGCCTTATGGTTAAGGAAAATTTTGAATGATTTATGCTTGGAGCAAAGGAGGAGCACAGAAATGTTTGTGGATAATCAAGCTGCCATTGCAATCTCCAAAAATCCGGTCTTTCATGGAAAGACCAAACACTTCAACATTAAACTTTATTTTCTTAGAGAAGTTCAGAAGAATGGTGAAGTTACTTTGTTCTACTGCAACACAAATGATCAGCTGGCTGATATACTTACTAAGGCTCTTCCAAGGAACATACTTGAATCATTGAGAAAAGCTTTAGGTGTTTGCCGCTACTGATCCAAGGAGGAGTGTTGAAAATGTCTCTATTGGCTGCAACTTATCCTAGTTTTTAGGAGTCTGTTTTACATTTTACTTAGTCAAGTTTAGTTGTTGTAGTTGTCATGTTTTATGTAAGTGGGAATACATGAAAACATGGGTAGTTTTATGTAAGTGGGAGTACATGAAAACATGGATAGAAGTTTTGGGTTTCCAATTATTTGTATTTAAGTAAGTTTTTTGATTGAATGAAATATACATCTGTCTTTCATCTCTTTCTGATTACTACTACAATCTCTATATTCCTATGGTGGCATAAAAACATTCCTAGAAGATGCATATGTTTTACAAAACCACTCAGCTGTGATATTCAAATACAGGCATTACCATGGAAACACATACATGACACAACCACAGCTGATAGTCTGAAAATAAATTCTATAACCTCCCCAAACAAAAGACCCCATTAAGAAGATGTACGAGTTTGACCCTGGAGAGTTCCATTCGGGTCGTATTGATTGTCGAAATCAAGTTTATTCCATTAATGCGTGAAAAGGACATATAAACAATGTCACTGACTCTTTCTAAGATACAATGTTGGAAAGAAATTAGCAAACAAATGGATTCTATTTAAAAAAGAGCGTAATAACCACGATATCTTCGGGATAACATAGAATGAACTATTGTAAGCCGATCATATTCCAACATTTATGTTATCAAAAATTAAATGTTGATATAAATAAAATTCTTTAGATAGAAATGAGAAAAACAAAGATCTCAAATTTAAACAAAAACGTCATATGAGAATATAATTTTCTCCTGATTCCTTTACTCTTACGATACAATTAAACAGATCCACAAGAAATTAAGATGCTGAGAATTAATAACACGAATCAAAGAAGCCCACATTATAATCAGACTGAATTGAATGAAATATATGCAATTGATTGATCCACCGCATTACAAAAGAAAAAAACAGAATAAAATTCAAATTTAGAAATTGCAATCTAATCATAATATATATATATATATATATATATGGAAAGAGGGAGCTGACCTGGTTTTAATTTGCGCAGGTTTTTCCTTTTTTCTTTTGGGTTTCGTTGATGGAGATGAAGCAGAGGAATTTCTTTAGAGATGAAGAAGAAGAGAGAGGGAGGTGGGAAGGTGGTTGGAAACGGCTCTCTCTGTTCTGTCACTCTCTCTCTTTCCTCTCTTTGTCTCTCTCTCTCAAAAAGGAGTAGTTAATGAAAGATTTTACAACGTAAATGCAAAGGAATGCAAAAATAGGTAAAACGCGGTAAACTGGATTTTATGCTTCTTCTTTTCTGAAAGTCTCTGATGTTACGTTTAGCACGTGCGCACCGTGTTGAATGAATGAAAAACTAAGTCAACTAGGTTTCTTAAACAGTCACAACATCGGTTAAAGATCATTTTTATTCGGTTATTCCCCGGTGGAAGCATAGCCCACCATCTAAACCAAGGTTTGAAAAACCGATTACAAGCTGGGTCATGTCTTATAGCCGGGACCGTTATAAAACGTTTTGACAGGCGTGGGTGACAAAGAGAAAATATATATTTTTTATATTTTTTGATAATAGTTAAATAAAAAATAAAATAAAATATGATCTGAATTTTCTATCTAACGGTTTTAATATGCGTGAAAATGGTAATAACGGGTCCAAATAATATTGTTATTACGTTTTTATGATTTTATTTTTTATTTATTTATTTCAATTTTTGTAATTGTAATTGTAATATTTTATTTTATAAATAAAAAATTGGATAAAAAATATTTTTATATGTTTTTTTTTAAAAAACGGATACAACGGATGTGAAAACGGAAAAAACGATCTAAAAAACTTATGTTAAATATTATTTAGAAGAAAAAAAACGTAAAAATCAATTTTAGAAAGACGGTTATCACATGCGTGAAAACAGTTATAACGGGACTAAACAATACCGTTTTCCCTCTATTTATCGACGTTATTTAGACACGGGTGTCGATGATCCTCACAGACGCACTATACAAGCATGAGCATTTTAATGACCGTTTTTCAGACCTTGATATAACCATGATTTTTATTTATTTATTTCTTATTTGAAGAATAAGGTTAATATTCTTCTTTTTTATAAGAAAATACAAAGGAGAACCTTTAAGCCCTTAGAAGAAGGTTATAAGTTTTATATAATCCTTTGATTATATTAGTTCTCATATTCAGATGATTAATCAGATTGAATAGTTGATCGTTTTTTCATTTATCCATAGTGATGGATGTGTTATAATGAACTACTAAGTTTGTTGTAAGAGCATTGTTTTGTCTATTAACTAGAATGAAAAACATAACTTTAAAAGTTGGGAATCAGTTGTTTTGGCCTTCAAACAAGGAATTAATTTTGAATCTTTCTTGTTTTGCTTTCACATATATTCCCACGAGATGCAACATGTTTGGTTTTGAGTCACATTGAAATTCAATATTATGGCCACTTAGCTATGTTGCGCACTGGAATGCCGCTTCTGCACCATTTATTTCAAGCAGTTCCCCTAAGCTCCAAGCCAAAGATTCACCTCTGGCTTTTTTGCATTTTCCTGAATCATCAGTGAAAGTTAGTGCCATTGCTGAATCACATATGTCTGTCAATATTGATAAAGCTATGTTGATTATGTATCTCATAAGAACCGGGTAGTGCCAAGTATTCAATTTTGTAATAAAATGTTATGATCATGTAAAGGATTGTAATACATGCTTTGGGTAAGATTATAGGTCTTATTATTAATGTTCATGGAAGTATATTTTATTATTGTTGTGGTTGTAGTCCAACTATTTTGATATTTTTTTGTTTAGAACTTTGTTACATCTAGCTTTCCAGATGTGCCAAGATATAGTACTACAAAGTTTATCTTTAAGTCGTGGCAGTTCCATCTTTCACTGTTGTAGATACCAATTATTGACCCAATCATGACAATTAGGAGCCCCTCCTTTGACATACTGCATATTAAAGTTAAGGTGATTCCACACTTGGAAACATAAGTTGCACTCAAGAAACATGTGAGTGAGAGTCTCAAGAAACATGTGAGTGAGAGTTTCATTATGGTTGTTACAAAGTAAACATGTACTATTGATATTAGGCAGGATGGCTGCCATTCTCATGCTATTTGGGAGAATATAGTATACTAATTTTTAAACAAACATTTTTATAGGAGGCGAGACTTTCATACTCCAAAAGTTTTTCCACTTCATATAAACAGGTTGGTGAGTGTTTAGTTTTTTGTATATGGAATTAACAGTAAAGTTTCCCCTATTTATGAGTTTCCAGTGGTTTTTCCTCACTGAATTCTTAGGAATAGAGAGTTGTTGTATCCTGTTAATTGTATTCATATCAACAAAGGTTTGGAGTTTACTAATGTACCAAGATTTATTTTGAGTTGTTAGGTGATTTACAAGAATTATGTTGTTAAATATATTGGGAGGTTTCTGAACTGGAGGTTCCTTGTCTGGGATCCAATGGTCCGTCCAAATATTAATTTTGTCACCTTTTCCTAGCTCCCAGAAACAAGTGTTCTGGATATGGTTTAAGCCCTTTTTGATCCTTTTCCATAACCAGTTGTCTGTTTGTTTAGGTTTAGGATCTAAATGTAAGATATCCATTTTTGGAAAGTATTTAGACTTGAGGATTTTAGCCCAATGAGAATTAGGATTTTCCATGAGTTTCCAGTTCAATTGAGCTTTCATAGCAGTGTTGAAGTGATGGATGTTTTGGAATCTAAGGCCTCCTGCTTCTAAAGGTTTACTAAAAGTATCCCAGACTTTAAGGTAAATCCCTTTGGGAAATTCAATATCCTTACCCCACCAAAAATCTCTCTATATTCTGGTAATGTCTGTGCAAATTTTCTTAGGAAAACAAAAACAATTCATCTGGTAAGTATTCATGGATAAGGTCACATGTTTGATTAGAATGGTATTTCCTGCAGTGGTAAGTTTGTTTTTGCTCCATCCTTGTAACTTAGTTTTCATGTTACTTATAAAGGGTTTAAAGCATTTTATTTTTGATTGATTTATAAAAAGGGGATCCTAGTTATATATCTTCTAGAGTGATTGGTTTAACATTGATAATATTTTGATTTGTGCGATAATTATGGGATTAGTTTTAAGGATGAAGAAAACTCCCGATTTTTCAAGGCTAATCAGTTGCCCAGTTGATTCCCTATAGTTATGAAAAAAAATTAGGAGGTTAAAACTTTCTTGGGTAGTGGCCTCACAGAAAATGATACAATCATCTGCAAAATGAAGATGACTGGTTAGTAAGTTCGTGTAGTTTTACCGAGTAAGTCGTGACTATTCGCGAACTACGCATTTCTGCATAAAATCGTTATTCATTTGTAACCCCGATTTATAAATACGTTTTTTTTCAGAGTAATGAATTACAGTCAAGTAGAGGATAACAATCATCATTTTATATTATATTACAACCAAGATGCACCAGAAAAAAAAGTGACGATATTGATGAAATGAACAATGATCAAGAAGTTTGTTGATGAAATCAGTTGTTGTTAAAATCATGTGTTAATATATGTGTTAAAAATTATAAATAATATTAAAACTATATTTATGCCGAATTAGTATATGCAAAACGCATTAAACACGTATTTTCGGATTTATGCATTTTTTTTTCGAATCCCACATATTTGACCGAATTTGTAATTTACATTGTCGACTTGTGTGCGTATTTTCACCGACCCGCGTTTTTGTCTTCGGAAAATTGCTACCTAGGTCTGTGTTACCAACATGCCTGCTTTATCATAATTTCAAAATGTATTTCATTTTATGAGTTATTAACTCTCTAAAAGTGACTGAATTGAACCATCCAAGTCCTGAACCACAAAGATATGGGCATATATCAACGTTTTTAATTCATTTGCGTTAGTGTTTGTAACTAAATAAGCGAAAGGATTTTTTAAGCTTTTGTGCAACTGAAATTTTGTTAATTTCTTATATCTTCCTAATTCAGTCGGCATAATATTTATAAGATGTTTTTCATTAATTTTTTGTTATTAAACTAAGATCTAGTATATTAAATTTTAATAAATTTATGATTATCCATCAAAAATCCCAACTAATTAAGACTATTAAAATTTCAAACAATATGTATCTCGAGATCAGGTAAAGAAAAAGTGTAATAATAACCCAAGTTAAATTGTTTATTGACGAAGCAAGAAAAAGAAAACAAGATTGCTAATTTAATTTCAGTTTTTTTGAAAATATTGAACATAAATATTTAAATTGCATCGATGTATTATATAAGATACCACACATCCTCTTGGAGATCCTCTGAAACTATAGGTTCAGATAGAGGACGTTGTAGACGATAAAATATAACATCTACCAATAACTGACAGATAGAAGGTTTAGAGATGAGAGCTGAGATAAAACTCAGAGCTAGATGTATCGAGACCTGAGAACTCATCATAACCAGGTATAAAGCACGAGAGACCTGAGTTCTGGAGCAGAAAGCTGAGACAAGACCTGATACTATTAGAGACTGAGTCCTGATAACTAAGATAATAAGAAAATATTCGATTTCATGTCTAGGTAATACTAGGCGAGAAGAAATGATCCACGTGGAATCAAAGATGTTATCAACACGTAAACATAAGTGGTCCATATGAATTACACCTTTAGTATGAGAATTACATTGTATATATACCCAAAAAGGCTCATTTTATAAACAAGAAACATTCCATATAAGAACTTACACTTTAAGCACTATCTCTCTCCTTTGGATATTCTTTAATTCCTTATTCTTTTTATTCTCAAACCGACTTAGATGAATGCTTAGAATTGGTTAATCGGGCGTAGTGAATCTAACTAAAGAAAGTATAATCAGATTTTTATGAAGGTACATGATCTAATGATTAATGCATCTTCATTGGTGCACATCGTCTATGTACTTTTTTCATGATTTTAATCATCATCTGATTTTTGATCATGAATTCAATGCATATTTTAGTTGTAAAACTTGAAAATCTATAATTAAAAGTAATTTTATATTAATTTCAGTTATTGTAACGATTTTTATTGATTTTCAAGATATATTTACATTCACCTGAGTTGTTTTCATATTTTAGATGTTTTATATGTCTTTATCTATTTTCAGTACTTATTTTTACCTAAAAATGATTGTGTAAACACGTCATTTTTACATCTTAATTTATATTTATTACTTCTTTATTTTGTATAAATTTAATATTTTTGTTTAATTTTATAATATTTAGAAAATAAAACTTGATGGTATATAATATGAATTTTTACCGGTATAATGGACGGGAAATTAGAAATGGACCTGAATTATTGTCTTGGCTATCTCGATGTGAATGCTCGTGAGAAATTAATTTAATGGGCCAAAAATCTAGCTCAATGCGCCTACAACGGGTCAAGATATTATGGTACACAATAAGAAAAGTGTGTTTAATTGGTAACTTGTGGAATCATATTTTCTACTGTGATTTTAAAATACATGGGTTCTTGCCTTGGCTAAATTGACTATGATATTTTTGTACTTTTTATACATGTTGACTTCGGTGTGTTTATCCAAATAGGACTTGGCAAATCTGTAGTGCAACGATATTTTATTTTGGAAGAGAGTATCCGTGTAAAAGTAAGTTTTATAGTGGAAAATTTTCATCTTTTAAATTTCATGACATCTCATTATTTGTAAAAAATCGTGGAAGTTCAAATTTAATGATGGAATCCAAAAAATATAAATCTAAATAATGCTATACGACAATTAAAATTGCGTTAACGTAATCTCAAATGGTGTTTGACCAGTCAAAGGTTAAAACGCGATTCCAATCAGCGTAATGTAAATTGTTGAAAGAACAAAGAGAATGTATTAATGATCTCTCACTTTTTAGTTATCTCTCTTAAAAATAAGGTAAGACGTTGTTACCGAGTTTTTTTGTGGGCAGGGTCTTAGATAAAGTGACATGAAAAAACATAGTTTTGGGGGTTGTAAATTTGTCTCCATGTTTTAGAAAAAAAGACCTAAGATATAGATAGTAGTGAGAGGGGAGTGAAACAAAGAGTAGAGAGAGTAAGAGTGATACAACGACATTACTAAGCAGACATCGTTTGAAAACGCCATTTGAAATATACCATATAACACGATTTTAAATTGCGTTTTTTAATAGATTTACATGATTTTAAATCGTGTTGAGCGTTACGGAATATCGTTTTTTCTTGTAATCCAAATTTGTTTCTGTGAAATTTTAGAAGAAACTTTGGAAAAAATTAAAATGAATCTATTTAGAAACCATAAAATTTGATGTTCCACATTTTTTTTAAATTTAAAATGGTTTAAATTCCATCGTAAGATTTACTCTAAGTCCAACCAAAAACTTGTGTTCGCTCATTATGGTATAATATGTCGATCTCATACTGGTCTGTAACTTTTGATCACTTGTTTTCCACTACGGCACATATTTCTCATTCCAAGTTTTTTCCATTCGGTGACAACTAGAGATACCACTGTTTTAGATGATGTAGAATTTTCTTGTTTTGAAGCCGATAATGGTTTAGAGGGACAATTTTGTCCTGAGACTAGTGATTTAGAGTCTAACGATTCGAAGACAATAGTTTCTGACGAAGATGATAGACTCTTAGAGAATTTTAATGTGATAGAGGATGATTTGATTCAGGTTGATAGAATAGTTCCCCAAGTGGATTTTGTTGTCCTAGACACCCAACCTTTTCAGGTCCCAGAGGCTCAAATACCAGTGTTCTTAGATAATCCCTTTTTAGCTACATATAATATCGTCATCAATTATGGAAATGGAATAATTAAATTTTCTTTTGGTAACACGACTATTAAACTGAATCTGTTTAGTATCACTAGACAACCTTCTTGTGAGATATATGATTTACAAGAAGTGAACATAACTAGTACTTCAGTTCAGAAATCTTTTCCGTTCACTTTGTTAGAAGTTCCATTATAGAAAGACCTCTACTATGAAGAATACATACAGTGAATCACTGCATCAAGTAGAAGAGTAGTTTATGGACACACAAGCATTCGCATTGTAACGATGGTCTTTGTTTTTGAAGAGAAAGTCCTCTTGTATAGAGGTAAGGGCATGTCTCCATTACTTTTCTGCATGGGCTATTAGAGTTGTACATTGAATCAAAACCTTTCATTCTCTCCATCGTTTCAAGCTTATTTTAGGCATGTTTTAGGAAAAGTATCAACCCAGTCGAAGGCGCTATAAGTGGATTACTTCTAGGAACTTCGATACATTTCCTTTGAAGAAAAGGATTTTTCGTGCAAGATAATTTTATTGCTTTCTTCTTGAAAGAAAATGTTTGTGCATTCACAAAGGGAACAATCAGATGAAATAAATATAGTTTTCATTTTGAAGTTTGTGGAATTAGTTTTCTTTCTTTGGCAATAGTTTCGTAAAAGTTGGATGCTGAGCATGGTAATATGGAGACTCCGCTCCACCAGCTGAAAAAAGCTTCTCAGTTGTAACGGCGTCCCACAAAGGCCAGGGGCAGTTGCCCCAGTCGATGCTGCTCACCAAGCCTACGTGTTTGCTCAGTCCTTATTGTAACCTGGCAAACTTTGGAGCTTCATTCTTATTAATGTTTGCAACAGAACTTGCCAAGGAGAGTCTGGGTAAACTTGGCCTTTGTTACATCTCTAAAAATGGAACGGAAGGATATCAAACTTTCTGCAGAAGCACCTCCCAGAACTGATTTTGGAATGGGATGAGCTAGTAATGGTATGGTTCCTGTGACTACAACTGTGCATGTTGGGCCCTTCTTTTGGCGAGAGCTCAGCAGGGATAGTTACAGCCTTACAGGAATAGGAACTGCAGCAGAATCTGGCTCTGCCCATGCTCAGTAGAATGCTTATTATTAACAGCTAGTTTTCTCTTTATTTTCGCGCTTGACAGAAGCCAGTTCATAAGACAATTAGAAGAAAAAACATTGGGTGCTTTCATTCTTTCGCCTCTTAACAGTATCTTCAACCATTCTACCAAAGATCCGTGATAAGATTTGTGTAGATAACATTGTTCTCCTTCAAGCCCTTCGCTACCATCCCACCTAACACCACTAGCTTCAGAGGTATATAGCACAAGCCCTTGAGAGTCATATTGCACCAAGGTATCTTTTCCATTTCATCTTATTAAGCACCGTAAAGGTTTGAGAATTACATTGTACTGGTTAACATTGTTCTACAAGAAGCTAGGGAGGTGGTTTACAACTGCGGCAGGTGGCTTCTCAGTTTTCCGAACCTCTCTAAACATATTACCATCACAAGACTAGTAAAAGTCCCAATCCAAACTGTAGACGGACAAAAGTTACAGATATTAGAAAAACAGCAACTACATTAGGCAACATAGTTGTTGCTGCTGAATTTTGCCAAGAATTTAACATGGATCATTAGTCTCGGACTCTCACATTAAGAATAGCAAGAAAGCAACAATGAATTCGCATTACAAAATATAAGCACGGTGAAGTACAAGCTAACAGGAAAAAGATTTTCTGCGAATGCATATCATCGGTAATCAAATGGTTGGTCCCTGACGTGCTCGTCAATGAATGGCTGGCTTCCATTTAATTGAAGCTTGTCACTAAAATACTTCTGCTTCATTTTGTAAAAGTAGAAGGAGAAAGGCCATTGAAACGGTAGCTACTAAAGCATAAACTGCGCGTCTTCAGACGATCACACGATGAACATTAAGGAGGAGTCATCCGCTCCGAAAGTAATTAGTAGGGTGAGATTGGTGGGACGGCAACTACCACTCTCCTAGACCTCACAAAGCCAATCTTCGCGATTCGTAATATGCCCATTGGAGAATGTTACTACTCTAATCCAAAGAGAAATCACTTTTGTGTTCCAAAAGTGCACCACGGCAAATTATAACATCTTACACTATACTTCACAAAATCACCTATTCATCTATTACTTGTATCTGGGATTGTGTTTGCAAACAGAAAAAGCATCAGTGTCTGCCCAACAAATCAAGCCATTGACAGGTTTGAGATGCCATACATGTCGTTTCCCTATACGAGATATTTTACTGTGAATAGTTGCTCTTATCCTGCCACCACCTTCAAACAGTGATTGTAGTTCCGCTAACAGAAATATAAGTTCTCCATATGTAAACAAAGGCCACGGCATGAGGAGAAGGGACGTAGCAGCACCACCACTACACCGTGTTTGTGACCGCGCATAGTGTAAATGGATAAAGTTTTCGGTCCTTTTGAATCAAAGCTTGCCATTGTTTGCATACACACTTAAACCTCATGGATGATTTAACAGGGGATCGTTGAGGACTGTTCTCGATGAGTACTTCATATTGAAAAAAGTCATTCGGATCATATAATGGCAGGCGAAACTATCTTTCAACTGACCCTCACAAATGGCAGTTTTATTAAGAGACCACTGCCTATAGGCAACTACTGTCATGACCGCCTTATACCCATTGGGAAGAGCATATAAGAAACTATGAAGTCTCGGAGATGATAGGTTTCAATAATGAAATCCAGGTGTTGAGACTCATAGTCAGGGGTTGTCAGTGACGGAGCCAGAACTTTTTGGCTGGGGGGACTTATTACTATGATAAAAGAAGAGCTAGTAAACAAAATGGCTGTCGTAAGCCGCCCGAAATTTTTAACCGTTTTTTATCACAAAATAGGCCATACAAATCGTAAAATGCTTTAATTTTATAATATTTTTATTTTGTTTCCACAAACTTTTGATATTTATAAGAGATTTCATACGGCATATACTATTAGTACTTTTTAAGAAAAATTATAAAATTATATATAAAATTTGCTCCAATCTAAATTTATTTGGGTAAGCTCAAAAAATCTTAGAGGGACAAATACATAATAAATCTAAAATACTATGGCCAAGTATGTAATTTTGAGATTCTAGGTCCTCCCTAGTCCTCAAGTAGCTCCGCCACTGGGGGTTGTCCTCTTTTGGATCCGCTTCTAAAGAATACAAAAAGAATAGGAGAAAAAGGTCAAAAAGATCATCAGGAAAAAAGAAAACAGTGAGAAAAAACTTCGAATACAAACCTCTTTCTGCGCAGGAGAAGGAGCGTAATGACCAGCCATTGAGGAATACTAAAAACTTCTGAAAAAGATGATGAAGATCTTGCTTCGAGAAGGATTAAAGGAAAAGAGGAAATGGAGTTGTATTATTGGAGAGGATGATGAAGTTTAAAAGTTTATCTCTGAGAAGGGGATTGAAATTTGGAGAAAAAAGACGAATGAGGGAGTGGGAAATCCAAGAAAAATCCTTATAAATGAAGCAAAATCCCGATAATAATGTCAACCGACTACCACAGGTGAACATGTCATAAAGGAACGAAAGTGGGGGCAGTAATTACGTGGCGGTTACAAAGCAAAATCTTAGGGACGTGGCAGCGGCTAGAAATAACTGGTAGAGTTTTCTTCCCATCTTATCCTTGGGTGAAATAAAAAGAAAAAGGGCAGCAAATTGTGAGTAAAATATCCAGCTTCTATGTGGGACAATCTAAAAACGTCGAAGTAGAGGAATGATATCAAGAAGTAGCGAATAAAGTCAAAAAAGTAATATATATTCAAAAAAGTAATATACATGAGATCAAAAAAGTAATATATATTACTTTTTTGAATATATTTAAACACTAGGACAATTTTTTACGTTTAAAGTGATTCTAATATGTTGCAAAAGTAGATTTTTAAAGCAAAAATTTTAAATCAAAAGTATAGAACATCAAAAACCCTAGGCTAAGTATGCTCTATGAAAAGAAATCTCAACTGTTTAATAAAAATCCTTAAATCAATTTTTAATCAAAGCAAATAATCATAAAAGAAATTACAAAAATTAATTAAAATAGAAATATACCACTTTTCCTGGAACAGTGGCTTCCATCGTCGCCTCAGCAAAGGGGTTTAGCTCTTCATATTAATCACTTGCTCAAAATAATGGTTCATGGCTCAAAGTGTTTACAAATGATTGAAAATACTGAAAATAATGAAAAACAGGAAATTCGCAACGTTTATAAGCATTACAGACTCACTATTAAAGAGGGAAAACTGTTTCACTGAAGATAAATGTTGCAAAATAAAATAAATGTTACAAAGTTAAAATCTTTAGCAACATAATCTTCAAATTTTTAGCCATGGAAGCTTCCATCTTTTAGCAACGATTTCTTCATCTTCTCCATCATGATCATGAACAGATTTTTTTGATTTTTGATTTCTTCCTCTCTGGCCTCTGCCAGCCCCCCTTGATTCTTCCCTTGACTCTTCTATTTATAATGTAACCTCAACAACCTCCATATCTTCCTCAAATCTTCGCATTATTCTCTTTAATCAAGAGAAATATTCTCGGGAAAATATCAAATCTTGATCTGATTTTGTTTCTTTGTTTGAACATATCCCAATTAGTTGTTGCCTTCTCACAGCATGATGCACATAATTCTTAAGGAAATATTATCTTCTTTATTACATGAAAAAATCTCAAATAAACCCGAGAGATTTTCTTCCCTTTCTTACGGCAAACAACTATTCAAGAGATTTTTTAGGTTGTTTTCACCTGTTCAATTGAGTAGAAATTCCTCTTAATATGGTAACAAGATATTTCTTGTCTTTAAACTAACAAATCTCTTTCAATATTCGTTAATCAATTCACGCAAATAAGAATATAAAATTTTCCCGCCAAAATTTAATCTTGTTTGAATTCAATAGGAGGTGCCTCTATCCAAAGTCGGGGTCATTTAGTATTTTTCATGGGTGCCTTTAACACTTTTTAAGCCAAATTTCCACAAAAGTTTATTCTTCCAAAAATACCTACGAACATAATAAAAAGACAATATTAATGCAAAAGATGAGTAATAGTAATATAAATATGAGACTAAATAAGACACAAAAACGTGTCTATCAGGTGTAGTATGAGTTGTGTAAGGTTGATGATGAACAATCTTTATCTAAACCAAAACAATTGTCGTTTGAAGATTACTTCACTCATAGAAGAAAACAGGGTAGCTCATGGAGGGAAACACAAAAGGAGAGAGACCTGATTTGTAAAAAGCAAATTTGGAGAGGTATTATAGTTGCAGATAATGTTGTCGTAGAATTGTCGATTGATGATCTATTTATAGTTGCCGAACCCCTGATCTCAAATTGGTGGGATAAGGATGAGGAATTCGATAAGTATCTCATTCGTGATCACCTAAAGACTGCCAGATCAAAATCCTAATTGATATCCCCCCATTTGTGTGACTGATTCAACCTACGTGTATGATATGTTGGCATGGTAGCAGTATCCTTCGTGGTCAATGTTGACTAAGGTGGAGGAGTATTCTCTAATTTGTGCATTAGTCCGAGTCATATGGAGAGCATAAGATAGTATGAGGATCGCGTGTGAGACACGAGATAAGCTAGGGTTGAGCATCAACCTTGTACGGTCGGCCATGCATGGATTGTGGAGGCCGAATTCTCCCTTGTTAGTCCCTTTGATGAGCTTTAAGGGGTTTGTGTATAGTTTTGTTATATTTTTAAATGATTTTGTATGTCTTATATTCATAATGTTAACCGTGAACTTATAAGACATAGGATGAGGCTTGTTAGTACGCCTGAGTTTTGTGTTTTTATGAAATTAAGATAAACTCGTGTGACCCTTGGCGAGTGTCGGGAGCATTTTATGATGTGACTAGTGGGTCCAGTGAAGGAAGTTAGTAGCTAATCGTAAGGCTCTCACGTGGGTGAGACTCGTGGAGTTTCATACTCTATTTTCAGATGATAGGGATTGAAACCCTAGTTTAACTATATATATATATATAAGAGTATGAGTCACACTTGAATCGCTCTTATGAGGCCCAGGCTCGCGCCTGAGTCGCGTTTATGAAGTTCGGGCTTATGGTGTTGGTCGTGGACGTGCACACGAGAGAATGGTTATAACACTTAGTTATACCCTAAGGAGGTGAATGAAGCAAGTTTGACCCAGGCTAATACTTGAAATAACTATTTTTCCCTTAATATATGTACGTCAAAAAATCACCATCTACATTTTTTTTAATACAAAAGGAAATATATTGAATTAAGAAAGAGATACATTCATATCAGTTATCATTTGTAAACTGATGCAGTCTGAAGGGTTTTTATTCTGTTCCTTAGTAAGTTTTTCATTCCAAGCTCACTTAAACTGAATATCAACAACATTATTATTTTCTTCTGGAACATAATAATATTTCCAGGTATTTTAATGCTAAATGACTGAAATAATTTTCTTAATAAAATTGTTAAGTCTCCAAGTAGCATTGTAGTATCTTTTTTTAACTGATTCAACCACTAGCTAATAATCGATCTCAAAATTCACCACGTCCAACTTTACTTCCCTTGCCCATTTAATAGCTTCCCACAATCCAAGCCCTTCTACATGGTTAGGACTTACTGTTGCGTTGATGTACATACATTTTTCTCTTTGACAGTTATCTGCAAAATTTCGAATGATTAGTCCAGTACCTCTTGATAGACACTTAATTTATACATCTTTACCACCTTATTTATATTTTCTAGTGATCTTATTTGTATTAATTTTATCATTTTATTGTTCTGTAGGTTTTACACGTAAAATCCGAAGCTATAAATAAAACTTGGCTAAATAGATGTCTTCAAACATTACTCTAGGTGTCACTGTCCAACTCTACATGTGCAGTTTCTAAAATTCGCAGCAACTAATCGGTGTATGGTGGTTGTTGGAGGGCTACGACTGAGTGAAAAGAACTGCTGATAGGCGTAAAGAGTGAAAGGATTGGAGTTGAGGTCCACGTGATTGAGAGAGGTCTTCTTAAGAAGAGAGACGGCTGATTAATGTTGAGGTGAGAAGTGGATAGAAAAGAGATGAAACAAAAGATTGATAGTGGAGAGAGTGGAGAATAGGTACGGCTGGAAAGTGGGAGACAGAAAAGAAAGCGCTGACAAGCATTAAACAGAGAAAGGACGAAGAGAAAGTCTGCCACAAAACAGAAGAAAGAAGTAGGGTGCGTCAGTTGGGTTATTGGACCACGTGATTGGAGTAGGGAATGATGAGAGATAGAGATGTGTAGTTGAGAAGTGAAATTGATAGGGAAACAAGAAGTGGATCCCACCATTGAGTTTGTGATGGCCTTTCTTGTGTGTGGTTTGATCGGTGATTGGACAAGAAAAGTCAGAGAAAGAATAGGGTTGGTAGGTGTTGGCTGACTGGCACGTGGGAGAAACATATAAAAAGAAAAAGGTACAGGTTTGTTTAGGGGGGAGGATGTATGGTGAGGTTGAGGTTAGGTAGAGTGAGAAGAAGGGGCTGCATAAGGGAGGGAAGAAGAGCCTGGGAAATTTTGGAAAGATGCTAGGGAGTAGGTTTTGCTTTTGGGTGAAATCTCTTTTAAGTCGTTTTTTGAGGGTACCAGAGCTTTCTTTGTTTTGTTTTAGAGTAGTCAGGTGACGGCTGACAGTACTGGAAAAGAGAATGTGAAAGGGAAAGAACTGTTTTAGGCGATGTACCACTGTTTTAGACGATGTAGAATTTTCTTGTTTTGAAGCCGATAATGGTTTAGAGGGACAATTTTATCCTGAGACTAGTGATTTAGAGTCTAACGATTCGAAGACAATAGTTTCTGACGAAGATGATAGACTCTAAGAGAACTTTAATGTGATAGAGGATGATTTGATTCAGGTTGATAGAATAGTTCCCCAAGTGGATTTTGTTGTCCTAGACACCCAACCTTTTCAGGTTCCAGAGGCTCAAATACCAGTGATCTTAGATAGTCCCTTTTTAGCTACATATAATATCGTCATCAATTATGGAAATGGAATAATTAAATTTTCTTTTGGTAACACGACTATTAAACTGAATCTGTTTAGTATGACTAGACAACCTTCTTGTGAGATATATGATTTAGAAGAAGTGAACATAACTAGTACTTCAGTTCAGAAATCTTTTCCAAACACTTTGTTAGAAGTTCCATTATAGAAATGCCTAGCCCAATTTTGGTTTGATGTTGACGATGATAGTGTTATTAATGAGGTGAATACTTTGTTAGATTCTGCACCTTTGATGGACACTTATAATATATGGAAAACTAAGTTTGAAATTCTACCAGTTTATAAGTCTACTTTATTTCCTTCTATGGAGGAAGTTGAGTGTAGTTCTGACCTTAAGGACCCTAGAATACAACCAACAGTTTTTAGTCCATCTGAGAGTAATGTCCACCCTAAGTTTGGGGGTACCGATGATTCTTGTGATTGTCAAGTATCCCTGCTTAAATTCCCTCACTTGGTGCTTGACATTTGCACCTCTGCTATTTTTCAAGATCATCTTCAAACTAGATTCTCTGAGCCTGTTGATGTCCAAAAAGAAGTTCAGTTGTTAGAAACCCATCCTCTGGTCGATGTGGTTTACTTAGGAAATAATACCAAGATTGAATATTTTTCCCACCAAAATATTTTCTTCCATATGTGGGAACATTTGAATTTCAAATGTGTCATTTATTAAGTTTTGAGACTAAGCCTAATTACTTTAGTAGATTAGAATCGACACATTTGCTTAAGAATGACCACCATTTTCATAGTAGTCAATTGTGTGGGTCAAATCTGATTGACTTTGAGGATCCACAAATTTTCAGGTTATTATTATGTGCCTTAAATTTATTATTTGAGTTTTTCCAGACTCTACAATCTGATCCTCCGGATCCTGCCTATGAGGAAATTCATCCTAAAGAGATTTATCTAGACCCTTTCATAGAGCCGGAACCTAAACCACAGCTAGATGTAGTTTTCTTAAACAGAAAACTAGATAAGGGTATACTTTGTTTGTTCACTTTCTGGGCCTGCTGCAGTTTCCTTCTATTTTGAATAGCATTATCTTATTCAGATGACCCACACTTGTTCCGACTATTGCTATATGATTCTATAAGGTGACTAATTCTTTCTTAGTCTGGATAAAGACTTTAAACTTAGCACTCCTTGGGAGGTAACCAATGATCATGCGACACGGTAAGATCTTTCCTTAACTCCTTTCCTTCGATTGGTAATTGTGTCTCCTTGTTCATACTTTTAATAATTTATCTTTAGAACATTGAGAACAATGTTAGATTTAAGTTTGGGGGTAAGGGAGAAACTTTTTAGTGCAATAATAAAACTCCAAAATTTAGAAACTTGTGAACAATTCAGGATGACACTAACCATTCTAGGTAGATGGAAACTTAGCTCTTTTTCTATAGGAATTGGTGTGCCCAGCTAAGTGGTCTATTAATAAAAGGATGCCTAGCTCAGGTGTTAGAAATAACATGATAGTTGTCACTATATCTCGGAGTTTATCTCGACCATATCACCTTCTGTTTTTTATTTTTGCAATTTTTTATTTCTCTAAGTGATTTGGTGGGGCACCAATATTGAATTTTTGTCGACGTTTAGGATGAAGTAGAGTGTTTGCGATCAAGCCCTATTATCGTATTTTTCCATGATTAAAAAAAAAACAGCTAGTATTGACACTTTGGTAGCAAAATGTGTGTGTTCTCCCCTGTCTCTGTCGCCTAAGCAAGCGTGGAACGCCGAACCCATGAGAACTATCATGTAAGATGTTGATAAGGAGCATGCGCTTGGATTCAATTTGATCCAATCATGTTGTCAGTACATTTAATAATATAAAGATAATTGTTTTATTTTGAATAAATCGATCGTTGGGACCCTTGTATATACCAGCTGAGTCGATATTAGTATAAGGAGTAGACTATTGGGAGCGTATCTTAATCCATTAGGATTGATCCTGGCACTGATCTTCAGACAGATATGGGAAACACCATTCACCTTAATCAACATGCGCAAACTTCATCATCTTCATATCCATCTTCTAAAGTTTTTCATGTGATTGAACTTTGATAAATTATGAGTATCGTGGTTGAGCGACTATCTAAGTAGAGCTTTGTTTTCTTATATATGAATTTTAGTATATTGAGTGCAAACTCGTGTACAACAATTGGACTCATATAGGGTAATGATTCCCATAGCCGAAGAATTTAGTATGCCAACTAAATAGCTTATTTAGTGTTTACCCTCAATCGTTCACATGTAGCTAGGGTTTGGAGTAAAGTTTTTATGGGTATATCTCTTGTAAACCCTCACAAGACTATAACTCGTCCGATAGGGACACCTATGGGTTTAAAGGCTTATTGCACACGCTAAGCGCAATCGCGTACTGTGAAAGTGAGTTAGGATTTTTATTTTTTAGATTCGATTTGCTCGAGGACTAGCAAACAATAATTCTGGGGGTACAGATTACTTTCTCCATTTTTCTTGTACAAATAAGTCTATATTGGGTTGATTTCGTAACAAGACAGTAATCCTTATAAGCTCGTGACACAATATTTAATCATCACCACCGCCTATCTGGTATGTCTTGGATATGTAACATCTTATATATGATATAATGGAATACCATCCTGCAGTAGAGACACATGCATTTAATAAAACATAGATCACCATCCAACAACTACCATCGATCTTCACCATAATAATATAAGGTATATCTAATGAAGTTATCTAAATCTATGTGCATCTATGAAGATAGACGACTATATTCAAATTACCTAAATTTTTTATAAAAAAACAATTTTTCGGAATACCTGTTGAGTAGGTTGAGCTAAATGATTATGATAGTTGCAATTTAGACTACTAGATACCCGAGCAAAATAAGCTCTTTGAAATAAAAAAGCCCCAATGTTCTTACTCCAAGGAAAACCACCTGTTTTTAATCATATCAATCAAGTAAAGAAGCTCTAATTTTGAAAACACTAAGTTCCTTTTACGTTTTTTTTCCCATTAAATTAATGTGAATAAACCAAGATAATGAACACACTGTCCGTAAGAATGAAAGATCGAGAAAAAGGGGAAATTGGTTCTTCAGAAGATCCAAGAGGAGGGAGAAGGAGAACTAAGGGAGAAAAAAACATATTTGGGCGTATTAGGTTACGAACTATAGTGATTGAGTTATCTAATGCGATGATAAATCTCGGTCGTTTTTTATCTAAGCTAAAGAGCCACAACTTACAACAGTGACCTAACTCTCGATTACATCCACCACTTATAAGAAATAACTTCAGCTGTAGATTTATCTTTTACGAGGATAAATGTGGACCCTTCTTAATTTAGGCTAATTAACTTAGCCCTGATTTTTTTATTATATTATATAAGGTACTTGGGTACCAGCCATGTCGAAATGGCACGGGCTATTTCACGGAGTTTCAAACTGTGTGATGTGTTATTCATATTTCCACCAATTAGGACGTTATATTTCCAAGCATCGTATTATTTCATACCTTCTATTTCTATGAAGTAGTAATATATTTTTTAAAATTTAATACATAACAAATTACAATGATGAATAATATTTTTCCGAATATTAAATATATAAATACAATATCCGGGCAATATTCTTGCAATATTATCATAATTGGAATATTGAGGATATTATTCCCATCAATACTAATAAATCTTTTACATATCTCTTTAATTAATTCGATACTAATATTAATGCCTTATATAAGTAGGCTAATTTTTGCTATATTACGATGTTTTGTACCTGAAATTCTCATTGAGTTCCAACGGAGTGAAACCGGTGGTAAGCATTTTTTACGTTGGATCTCATATTATTTTTGTAATTAAAAATGTTGTAAAATAAAATTATATGATCAATGTTTTTTTTTTTTTTTGTGATTAGGCGGTTAATTGATCATTGGATGATGGCGGAGGACGTTACCGACATACAAACATCTTATATGCTGTTTTTTAGCATGATGATATTTCCTCTCTACGTAATATCCAAAACTCAAAAATCAAGTTTATCCTTGATTTTAATCGATCACCGAAGGAATCTGAACTCCACGGTGACTATTTCTCAATAAGCATCTCACACACGGTGCAGCATACGTCATTGTTATTCGCCACTACTTGATGAGTGCACTGACCACAACTTAAATAGTACCAATCGTTCACATTGATTAGCTGAGGTGCGGTTGTTCTGCACATCGTCTTGTAAATATACTGCCAATGTCAATATACTTGTTATTGCCTAGTTGTTATTCATAAAGAAGACAAATGTTATCAAAATTTAAATTTCAGTTCAATGATGTTAATAGTGAATATACAAACATTATAATTTTCCTCCCACTTTTTTTCAGATAACTGAGCGGTTGTTTTTTTATTTTCAGTATATGCATTTTGTGGTCCTTGCATCAACATGCATTCTTCCATTTTTTTCATGATGTTTCCGCATGGCAATGTTGCTTGGCCTGCGTAGATTATCCCTTTGCTCCTTGAAACAATTTAAAATTGTTAGGCTCCGATAGTCAGGTAAACTTTAAGGTCAAACAAAAATTTAGAGAATAAGATATACTTAATTGAAATATTAACAAATATTTACTGGTTAATTTTAAGTTGAATCTGCAACCTCTTTTAGCATTATATCATCATATGGCACTGAGCTATTCTTATGGGATATTTTTTACGGTAGACACCGTGAACACATTATTGCCATTATTGTTGTATGTGCTTCCGATACATACTCCAAATTCGACTTCCTTGTGCAAAAACTTCATGAAGGACCTTAAATACATGCACCTGGGAGAGGACATGATTTGCGATAAATATAATGTTAGTTTTTTCTTCGCATCAATATACGCAACGATATATGTGGTTTAAACTGTCAAGGTAACATATGTATATTGAGATGTATTGGTACTCACTCTATTAACGGTGATCAATGTATGCATGGTGCATTAGATCAACTGTTCGGCGGTTTCTCCTTCGGCCACAAACTGAGCATTGGCAGTCAAATCCTGAATTTTCATTACCAACCTTAACCTATATACAGGTAAAACAAATTTAGTTTAATTTTTATGGGCAATTTAATTCTTGAATTTAATTTTTATGGACAATTTAATTCTTGAAAATTATTACAATATTGATCACTTATGATCCAGTAATCTCTTTATTGGTCTGCATATTTCCTAGCAAGCGTAATAGCGTGACCAATTTGGTGTTGTATTTTGGACACACAATCTAAAGCCACTCATCGGTAAAACTAACAATTTTAGCTTTTGTGGTGAAAAATGTTTCTTCCTGTGTATAATAGGTATTGACGCATTAGTTCCATTTACAACGATTATAATTATTAGGCCTTGGGTTATAACCCTAAGGGTGTCACTATCAAACAACAAAAAATCTACCAAAATAAATTTATCACAAAAAACTTATTTGAATCCAATAGTCTAAACTACATTCCCTTAAAACGTTCACTCTCATTTAATTCTCCCTAATTTATGCTCTATTCTCTTTCCTCTTCGTCCCAAAACTGATTTTGTTTTCTTACACAAAATCAAATTATCTTAAGAATTTCTAAAATATAATCGAGTTGGATGATGGTGGTGGTGATGATTGTTATAAAATGATCAGAAACTTAAAAATACAATTAATAGATTTCACAGGAAACATAATATGAAGTTGCCTTGTGGTGGTGGTGGTGGTGGTGGTGAGCGGCCATAAAGGATTTTGAGAAAAAACAGCGATTATAAAGAACAAGATACAGTTAACAGAATCACAAAGTGGGAGATGAAGTAAGTGGTGGAATAGAGATTGATAGCCATAAAAAGGGGAGAGACGGTGGTAGTATGCACCTGCAAATGTAAAAGAAAAAAGGCTCATTTACTAGCAATTACAAAACTATCCTAAAAAAGGATGTAGCCTTAGACCAAACATTGACGCCTTGAGACGGAGCAAGATTCAGCAGCAGTTGAACTAAAAATGATGAAATCAAATTTGGTTTCAACATAAAATTTGTATTTCACCAACACAACTTCAATGAAGAAACCAAATGCACCAAATTGAAAAAACTAGGAAAAATTTAGTTGAAACCAAATTTGGTTCCAATATAAACGTATTGTTTCACCATTAAACTTTGGTTTTCACGGTAAAAAATAGGAACAAATCAGATGAAACCAAATTTCGTTTCTATAAAACTTACTGTTTTCACCAACACAAAAATTGGTTTCAGCGTTGTTTAGTTTTTCTAAAATTTGATGAAACCAAAAAAGACACAAATCAGATGAAATTCACCAACATAACTTCAACGAAGAAACCAAATGCACCAAATTGAAAAAACTAGGAAAAATTTAGATGAAACCAAATTTGGTTTCAACATAAACGTATTGTTTCACCATTAAACTTTGGTTTCACGGTAAAAAGTAGGCACAAATCAGATGAAACCAAATTTGGTTTCTATAAAACTTACTGTTTTCACCAACACAAAAATTGGTTTCAGCGTTGTTTAGTTTTTCTAAAATTTGATGAAACCAAAAAAAACACAAATCAGATGAAATTTACCAACACAACTTCAACGAAGAAACCAAATGGATCAAATTGTAAAAACTAGGAAAAATTTAGTTGAAACCAAATTTGGTTTCAACATAAACGTATTGTTTCACCATTAAACTTTGGTTTGACGGTAAAAAGTAGGCACAAATCAGATGAAACCAAATTTGGTTTCTATAAAACTTACTGTTTTTCACCAGCACAAAAATTAGTTTCAGCGTTGTTTAGTTTTTCTAAAATTTGATGAAACCAAAAAAGGTTTCATCATTTATTTTATTCTAGATGAAAAAACAAATGAAACCAAAAATCATTTTTCAGACATTCCACCAACACAAAAACTGGTTTCAACGTTGTTTTAGTTTTTGTAAAATTTGATGAAACCAAATTTGGTTTCATCATTTATCTGACGTTTCACCACCAAAAGAACCTAATTTCGACAATGATGATGTATCATTATTTTTTGATGATGATTTTCGACTATGATGATCTGGAGGTGTTGGTGATGTTTGTAAAGGATAAAAGGAGGAGGAGGAGGTGTTGTTGGTGGTGGATCTGGACATGTAGTGGTGGAGGAGAAACAATAACGAGGAGGAAGCGATGGGGAAGGAGGAGGTGTTGTTGGTGGTGGTTCTGGATATAGAAAGAGAAGGAGGTACTGGTGGTGTTGGTGGAGGAGATGGAGGTGTTGTTAGTGGTAGATATGGGTGACAAAATTAATTGTTGGTGAACTTAAAAGCAAAAAAAAAAAGAGAGGTGTTGGTGAAGGATACGAAGGTGTTGTTGTGGCGGAGGAGGTACTGTTGCTGCTGGTGATGGTGGCGGAGGAGGTAATGTTGCTGCTGGTGATGGTGGTGGGGAGGAAGAGAAGAAGAAAAAGAAGAAAAAAAAGAAAAAGAAAAAAAAGAAAAAAAAACGAAAAGAAAAAAAACGATAGAAAATTAACATACCTAGGTTATATAGGGAATGACATCTCGGTATATTAAAAATAACTAAAAACTAAATTTAATCCATATCAAAGAAAATGAGATTTTAGTTTAATGGTTTTTGTTTATAAAACATAATATAAGAGGTTTTTTTATATGGAAAGTTTGTTCACCTTAGTTTTTTATACCAAGTTATATATAATTATTTTTACAATATTATTTAAAGTAACAATCATAAAACTTCCTGGAATCCATCTTCGCTATCTGCATAAAAATTATATTACCTTACATTTTAAAAAATTACATACATCGCTGTGGTCCTTCTTACATGAATGATAGATATACCTAGAAGAAAGGCGAGTCCAGTTTGTACCCCCATATGGAAATGAGAAAGATATCCTTCTTTACTGTCAAATTGTATCTGATTTGATTGGCCATTGTTATGGTCTGCAAGTCATGTGAAAAAATAATTATCTATAACAGTTAGCTTCAGATACGGATAAGCAACCAAAAAAGAACATAACCTCTTTTTTTTCTCTCGTTAATGTTGTAAAGAGGTTCGAAGGTGTATGTAAACTACAACATTACCCCCTTTTATAACAAGTAATCATTATACTCTGGAGGAAGCGAAAAAAAAAATCGGTTTTTGAGAGTTTAGTATAGCAATAGTTTAGTATCCATTAAAATATGGAAACTAATAGCCACAAGATGATATTTAGATATACTATTTAGTGTCCCTACTACTCAACTCATTCACTGTAATTGATGAATGAATAATGGAAATGTCCATTTTCTTTTCATTGGTTAATACTTGGTATTGTGGTATGAGAATTGAAAAGGTCATGAAGAAAATCGAGCAATAGGTTTAGATGGATGTCATGAGTATGACTTAATGGCCTGGTTACAGTTACACTCTTGTTACATCATCTGGAATGTACATCTGGCACAAGCTGGCACACAACTGTCATCAAGACAGCTGTCTAGTGTAGGTTAGCATTAGCTATAGCTTATGTTAGCAATTCCTCATCTGTTATCAGATGTGTATAAAAATGTATCATAATGTATAGTCAAGATTTTAATAAATGAATTGATAATATTCTACTATGGTATCAGAGCCATATCTGGGTAAAATCTAAAATTTCTCTGATAAATTTTCTTCTTTTTCTTCCGTAACCAATGTATTTCTGTATTTTCACGAAGTTCTGTCATTCAACCTAGATCTATTCAATGGTTTCTTCTTGATTAGTGGAACATTCATTGCTTTTTCAGTTCAGGAAGGGGTCTAGGATACAGACAGTATACATCACAGTCACGATCTGCTAGTGACTTTAGACATCCTAGTCAATCTTCAAGAGTATGTCAAATCTGCAACAAACATGGCCATGGAGCTCTGGATTGTTTCAACAGAAACAATACTTCAACTTATCCAAGACATCAACAGTCAGCGATGCTAGTTTCTACAGCTGGCACACAAGAAAAACCTTGGTATGTAGACAGTGGAGCTACCTCACATATCACACCAAATAAGTCTGAGTTACAGGTCTCAAACAGTTATGAAGGGTAGGACTAGATACATGCAACTAATGGAATAGGTATGGATATAACTCATTCTGGTTCTTCTATTAAGTCTTCACCAACACATTACTTTACTCTAAGTAATATTCTTCTTGTTCCTACAGCAACACAGAACCTTCTCTCAGTTCATCAGTTTACTAAAGAAAATAAATGTTCTATAACTTTTACATCTGATGGTTTTTCTGTAAAGGACTTGGCAACTGGGAGGATTCTTTTAGAAGGACCCCAAATTGATGGACTCTATCCTATTCAGTTCTTGCCACAAAGGTCACACAGGGCTTACTCAACTACTACCACTTCAAATACTTCTGAAATATGGCAGAACAGGCTGGCGCATACTTCATTCAAAACTATGCAGTGTATCTCTAAAGTTCTGGCACTTCCTTCAGTCATAGGTAAACCAATAACTTGTACTTCATGTGCTCTTGGAAGAACACATAAACTACCTTTTCCATCTTCTACTAGTGTTAGTACAAAACCTCTAGAATTATTACATCTTGATCTCTGGGGACCCAGTCCTGTAATATCTAGAAAAGGTTATAAATACTATGTAGCAATCATAGATGACTTCACCAAATTCTGCTGGTTCTTCCCTCTCTATGATAAAGCTCAATTTCAGAATGTTTTCTACTATTTTAAGACATTTATTGAAAAACATCTAGACTGTAGTATTAAAACCATTAGGACAGATGGTGGAGGTGAATTTATACATCATCATCTGTTATCCTCTGGCATTTCATGGATAAAACGTGAGTTTACCTTCCCACCTACTCCAGAGCAAAATGGAGTGGCTGAATCCAAACATAGGCATATTGTGGATGTTAGCAGAACACTACTAATACAGTCAGGATTAGATAATACTTACTGGGTAGAGGCTTTTGAAACAGCAAATTATACAGTTAACAGGCTACCAAAGAAATCTTTAGGTTTCCAATCACCATTTGAGAAGTTATATCACAAGCCTCCAGACTATCATCATCTGAGAACTTTTGGTTCTTTGTGCTTCCCATGGTTAAAACCTTATACCAATCATAAATTGGAACCCAGAAGCTTACCTTGTATCTTTATTGGATACTGTTCAGCTCAGAAAGGATATAACTGTTTAGATACAAAGACAGGTAGAATATACATTTCTAGGCATGTTACTTTCAATGAATCAGTGTTTCCATTAAAGAGTACTTCGAATGCTGTCTCCAATGTCCCAACAATGTTGATTGATCCTTTTATCTCTGAAGCAACTTCTAAGTCTGTGCAATCACCAGGTATCTCTCCATCTTTATCTACTGAACAACCAGATTATCCTATTACATCATCTGCATCTGTTATACCATTACCCATAGTTCAAAACAATCATAACATGCAAACCAGAGGAAAGTCAGGGATACATAAACCAAAAATACACACAACTAAACATATTCTATCTGCCACCATCACTAATCAGATACCTCCAGAAACTCCTACAATATTTGCACAGGCAAATAAAAGCCCTCACTGGAGGCAAGCCTTAGTAGAGGAATACAATGTTTTAGAAAGCGCAAATATATGGTTCAAAGTTCCTTTTGATCCTTCTATGAACTTAGTTGGGTGTAAGTGGGTTTTTAGGCTTAAGTATAATCCTAATGGAACCATATCAAGATACAAGGCACGGCTTGTTGCCAAAGGTTTTCACCAGCAGGAAGGCCTGGACTATTATGAAACGTTTAGCCCTGTAGCCAAGGCAACAACAATCAGAATTTTATTAAACACAGCTGTCAACAATAACTGGGATATTACACAACTAGACATCAGTAATGCCTTTATTCATGGGGATCTTGAGGAAGATATATACATGACACAACCTCCAGGTTTTGTAGATAAGGATTATCCAACACATGTCTGCAAGTTAAACAAATCCTTTTATGGTCTCAAGCAAGCACCACGTGCTTGGTATGCCAAGTTAACCAAGGTACTGCTTTCTTACAATTTTATGATGTGAGCAGCAGATAACTCCATGTTTATACAAAAAGATACTTCAAAAATCACCTACATTTAGTATATGTAGATGATATCTTACTCACAGGCAGTTCTGCCTCTTACTGTGCATTCTTCATCAAACAACTGCAACTGCACTTTCCCGTCAGAGACATGGGAAACTTGCATTATTTTCTGGGATTAGAGGTAAAAAGATCGTCCAACTTCTTATTTCTAAGTCAAACTAAGTACATTTTAGATCTTCTTGAGAAGCATAGTATGACTGGTGCAAAACCATGCTCTTCTCCCATTGCTGCAACATTCAAAATCCAGCAAACTGCAGGCACACAACTGTCAGATCCAACACCATACAGGTCCTTGGTTGGTGGTCTACAGTATTTAACTTGGACAAGACCTGAGATCACTTATGCTGTTAATCAGGTGTCACAGTTTATGCAGGCACCTACAATAGCTCACTATACTGCTGCCAAGAGAATTCTCAGATATCTAAAGGGGTCTGTTGATTATGGTCTGCTATTCAAAAAGGGGTTAAATACAGTGCAGGGGTACAGTGATGCAGATTGGGATGGGGACATAGACACGAGAAGAAGCACAGGAGGCTATGTCTTATTTTTGGGTACTAATCCAGTTTCTTGGTCCAGCAGAAAACAAAGGACTGTGGCCCGTTCATCCACTGAGGCAGAGTTCCGGAGCCTAGCAGACACAGCAGCAGAGGTTATGTGGGTATGTAAATTACTAACAGAAATGACTGTTTCTTTTCATAAACCACCATCATTGCTGTGTGATAACAAGCGCCATCTACTATTCATCAAATCCAGTCTTGCATACAAGGATGAAGCATATTGCCATTGATTATAATTTCGTTCGGGAATTAATTCAAGATAAAAATCTCAAGGTTACCTATATTTCTACTATTGATCAAACTGCGGACATATTCACGAAAGGTTTCACAGGTCCTAGGTTCACACAGCTGCGACACAAACTGGGTGTCTGTTCCATACAGCCCACACAGTTTGAGGGGGGATAATGGCCTGGTTACAGTTATACTCTTGTTACATCATCTGGAATGTACATCTGGCACAAGCTGGCACACAACTGTCATCAAGACAGCTGTCTAGTGTAGGTTAGCATTAGCTATAGCTTATGTTAGCAATTCCTCATCTGTTATCAGACGTGTATAAAAATGTATCATAATGTACAGTCAAGATTTTAATAAATGAATTGATAATATTCTATTATGACTCATAAGAGCCTTAAAGGCAGCATTTGAGTAACCCTCAACTTTACTTATTTACCATTATAAAAAAATGAAAAACAAAGGATGACAAAAGAGTTGGGAGACTACAAAGTTCTTTTTGTTTTATTATTTTTTGGCACACAAACTTAGTATCCTGAAAATATGAATTGCGAAATTGAATACCTAAGCAAATACACAATATGCTATTGGAAAAAAAAATCATAAATTATTGACATAACAATTTGGTTGACTACATTTGTAGATTGTTAATTTGGTCATTTATGAAATGCCTAACATTTCAGATATCTGTAATAGGCAAAGTTTAAGAATTCTTAAAGTGTCAAAGTTTCAGAATTGACCATAAGCAGAGCTTAACAATTTTCAACAGGCAAAACTTCAATATATCATTTATCGTCATTATTTTTAATTTATTGTTAATATCCACTGTTAGATAACCATTTCCAAAATGGCTTGTGAGATGACAATTACGACTAATAATTCTTGATTGATAATATGTCAATATTTTAGTATTAGAACAACCATAGATGATTATAACATCTCGGTTTCCCCTCTATGATGTCATATGTACTAACAATTCAAAGAGTTGTTGAAGGTAAAGCAACGGTTGATTCAATAATTCATGATATGAGATAACTTTTTTTTTTTTTTTTTTGTAATTTACCACTGTAACACCAATATCTAAAGAGCTTAGAGAAGCTTGAAGAAACTCTCATGTGTAGAATTGGGGCCATGAAAGGTAATAACTTTTAAGTATTGCATATAATGTTTAGAGTCAAGTAAAATACGGTTAAAATGACCGGATTCTCACGCCGGGTTATTCGAAATCGTTCTTTTTTATTATTATTACTTCTCAATTGGTTTCTCACGCTTGGTTTCGATGATTCAAAAACTATTTTCATGGACGGATTTTGATTTTATTTTATATGACAGATTCTAATATATTTTTTTAGTATATCCGTTTTTAAAATGTGTATTACATGCTTTGGATTTGCATTAGTCTCTAAATTGAAAGCAAGAATGTTTAAATTCATTAAAGAATAATCGTTTATTATAAATAACCAAACATTAAAACAAAGCTAAAAGACAATTTGTCCCAACCTGGAGTCGGCAAAGTTGTCGCGCAACATTTTCAGCGCCCTAGGATGCATTACAGGGTCACACAGTCCTCACCCAATCTTACAATGGGTGGATTGTAGTCATTTTTAATGCGGCTTCATTTTCCTGTTAAATTATTTGGAAAATGTCAGAAATAGTAGTGTTTAATTGTACGTATCTTTAAATTTTAAAAGATATGTAACTGATAAAATGATCGACCTCTTTAAAGAGTTGGTCTAGTAATATGCCCATGCTCCTGTTTTCTGACTAAGCCTGGCCATAGGGTAAATTGGATTTTGATTTCCTGGTATCTGGGTTGGCCCGCCGGCTTGGAAAATAATATGGTGCAGCAAAATTTCATACAGTTAGGGGTGAACACGGTAACGGTTTTTCAGGGACACCCGCCAAAACCGAACCGAATGGTCCAAAACCGAAACGAACCGTTTACTAATGGAACGGTTATGGAAAAAAAATGGGAAAACCGGTAGTCACGGTTTCAGTTTTGGTTTAGCCAAAAACCGAACCGTTTACCATGGAAAACCGACTAATTAGAGCCGTTCATCTAGATTTTGATAGATCTAATCTAGACCCTTCAATCCCCTTGATATATAAGCCTAACCTAATTTCTAAACCTAATTCTCTACTGATTTTTTGAGCAGCAGCCTCTGCCTCTCCGCCTCCAAGTTCTTCTTCTTCTCCCTCTCGTCCACCATCACAGATTCACAGGATTCACAGCCACCACCTTCTCGTTCACCATTACATCCACCACCTTCTCGTTCTTTTTCTTCATCCTCTGCTACTGCTGCCTCTAGCTCTAAGAGTAATAGCGCCATCGAAAGATCAGAAGAAAAAAAACATCAATTTTTTTTATAAAAGTTTATGATCAAAATCAATGAGTTGCTGGAAAAAATGGTGATAATTACTTAAATTAGGTATGCATTTCTATTCTATGCTATTCTTAATCTTCTTTTTTTCTTGCATTTTCATAAGTTCAAACCAAGGGTTTCACTAATTTGGAAATTTCTTTACATCGAATTCTTCTTGTAGGTTTAAAATTACATTTTGATGATCATAAATTGGTTTTTAATTTCGCAGTTACATCGGCATAAAACTCTATTTTCATTGGTAACAGATGAGTTTCTTCATCAGGAAAGTGGTGGATTGAGGGGAAATTTTCAAAGTAAATTTATTGTTTATTCATCGCTTTTTATATTAATTGATTAATGTTTATGTATGGATTAGGGATGTGATATGTCTGCCTATAAAATGTTTGATGAAATGCCTTGATAAAAGTTACTTGTTTGGATGTAATAAATAGAAATGTAAGGTCACTTTCTGTTCTATGATTTGTTATGGAGTGTCTCACATTATGTCGTTTGGTGTTGTTTTTTGTGCTTGCTTAGATTGTGGAGTGGATAAACTTCAACTTGGGATGCTAGTTCACCTTTTTCTTTTATGCTTCTGTTTACAAAACATGTTAATGAAACATTTCTCTTGTTTTGATGTGTGTTCTTCAACAGGTTTACATAGTTGGTGCCTTGGTGTTGGTCGAGTCGATGTTGGATTATTAAACACAGGAGCTTTTCTGAACAAGCGGTATTTTCACGCATCAGGTATCTTTCATAAGTCAGCTACATTTTGTTTTTGCAATTTGTATGCTAAAATCCAGCTACAATCTTTATGGGCAATTTTTCTGCCGTGTGATTATGGATATGAACATGATATGGGCAAAACTGTTTGGTATTTAATAAAACAGGCTTTAATTTATAATCTTGTAGCATCAGTTATCAGATCAACAATTTGAAAATCTTTTGAAATTGACCTTGCTATACAATAATGTCATGTATCTAAACGTGGCCCTGATTGAAAATTGACCGACGTACTAATGTTATTTGCTATCCCAGGATTGTGTCAGCGAGATTTCTATGAATTTCTTGGTGTCCCAAAAGATGCTAATCGGGATGATATCAAAAAGGCATTCCATGCGTAGGTACATTTATATGTTGTCTGTTTGATTTAGTTTTGGTGTCAAATCTTGTCTGTCTTGTTAAATAGGCCACGAGATTTCTGAATATTAACAGATTTTCCTAGGTTGTTTAAGGGCACACCTATAAGAAGACTGATGTGTTCCTCGTTTTGTGTATATTATTATTGCAGATAGACTTGGTCATCCAGCTTATGCAAAGATGAATCTGTGTTCAACTTGTGGAGGTGTTGGAAGAGTAAGTGCTCAGATGCATAATGGCAATGATTTGTGAAGCATTAACTTTAGATAAGCTTGGTATCATGGGGAGAAAATGTTTCGCTACTTTCATTAGGGATTACTAGAGTCTGCATTTTAGTGTATGGGCTGAAATTTTATGTGTTTGGATGGTTTAATGAAGAATGATATATTTTTATTTTATTTTTTGAATTTTTCATTGTCAGTTCCACGAAACTGACACAATCAACCGGTTAACCGAAACCCGTTGGAAAAAACCGAAACCGAGAGAAAACCGACTAAAACCGAACTGACGGTAAACGGAACGGTTATGGAAAATTATTTGGAAAACCGACCTTGCCGGTTTCGGTTTTCGGTTTGGCACAAAACCGAACCGAAACCGGCCGTGTACAACCCTACATACAGTACTTCAAAAACATGGGCTTCTTCTTTTTCATATGATATGTAAAAACGGAGATCGGTCACAAAATTATTTGATTTTTTATTTTTAAATATACACAAATTGCAGTTGTATTATCACCAAACCTATTTTATTTTTATAAGTGATTCCACCATGTAGTCCAAAAAACGTTCAACATCGATTCCACCAGCAACAAAGGTGGTCGAGCCTATCTTGTCGCTGACTTCCATGACTAGGTGTAGCCTTGTACCAGTATTCTGGAAAAATAAAACAACAAACGAAAAATTCTTCAAGGGGCATACTTTGTCGTAGGGCGCATTGTAGCCAATCAAGTTTTACATAGAAAACTTCCTTCCCATTTTGATACATATCTGAAGCATATAAGGCAGTAAATGATTAACTATTTGTCGCCGAAAGATCGAATTTGGCTAAGTATCGTGAAAGATTTGTTCACCTGCAATTGAGACTCATTAACATGTAAACAATTTATATGGAATAACATTGTTTGTATGTACCATTTAAGGTATAAAATTAGTATACCCCAATCATGTTGTACGATGTGGCCGAGTTAAGCTCCGTGATGGTAAACCTATGTTCTTGGTTAAAAGCGGCAATCAATGGTGGAATGGAAACTGCGGTGGTAATCGCGACAATGTTATCAAAATCTGTAATGTCAATAAGTGACCGTCAACATTTTATTTAAGAGTTATTCAGATGTATATATATGATATATGTGTGATGTACCAAGCAGCAAGGGGGCAAAGGAGTTGTTCTTGTTAAGTTAAGCAAATAGATACTCTTGTGCACCATAGTGTTTTTGTTTTTCCATCTTTGGACCTTACACCTAAATACAATTATCATAAATTGTGTAACTAAAAGGTTAAAGCCAAAAGACTATAATATATAAGCATGAAATACATAGAAATGGTTGTAAATATATATGGTAGTACTTCCAAATAGTATACTCTAATATTTTCAAAGGGACCTACTTCCAAATAGTATACTCTAATACGTTTTTTTCATTACCTCAATTTGTAACTTTCTTTTAATTGGAGAGCTTATCTCACACTTTAAATTTGGAATGCTCAAAACTAGTGATCGAAGTAATTAAATATATAATGATGCAATCATTATTAAAACATTTAAATATAGCACACCATCTTTTAGCATGATATGAAATTGTCAGTTACATTCGTGAATAGATAATTATTGAGCTATGACGTTTTTTTTGTCCATGGTGTGCCTCATAAATGGTACGAGATATATGTATTTCAATTATAACCGATGAAATAGATGGGATGTTATTAAAGGTTTAATTTTTGGTGCTATTTAAAACTAAATACACTACATATGGTATCTTAACATAGAGTCTGAGAAAACTAATTTTTGGAAGCATAATGTAATGATGTAGTTTTAATTTACCAATGAATTTGAATAATAAAAACTTATTTTCGGAAGCATAATGTATTGATGTAGTTTTAATTTTACCAATGAATTTGAATAAGAAAACTTATTTTTGGAAGTATTATGTATTGATGTAGTTTTATTTTTACCAATGAATTTGAATCAGAAAACTTGTTTTTGGAAGTATAATATAATGATGTAGTTTTAATTTACCAATGAGTTTGAATCCATGTAATGTGTGAAGATTAACCTGCCAAAATAACTACTAATAACCGTTTTTTTAGCATGCAAAAAGTGTAAGGTTTACCTCATGTTTTAGACATGTTTTCAAATTATTATAGAAACATAGATTTGGTTAAAGATTTTATACATAAGTCTTTGGTGATACTATCCCTATTTAAGTTCTAAGGTTCTAGTGAGAATAAACAAAGTACGAAACACAAAAAAATAAATCAAAAGTTCTTGTTGTTTGATTTGGTAAGGCAAAAAAAGGATATCATTTTTTTTTTTTTTAAATATTTTTCTTGTATGAATGGAAAACTCTCATTGTTGTGATGATATCATGTATTTGGTGTTTTCTTTCAAATGTGATATACGATTAAACTTCTACTCATTCTATGGTTCAAAAGAAGTGATGGTTTTGCCGACAGTAGCTGCTCTAGTTTTTTCAGATTTTATGTATACATCCTTCACTCATGCATGTATTAGTTATTTATTTTTTAAAAATAAAAATAAATCATTTTTACCATTATTACAATTCACGTATTATTCCTATTAAATATATTCATAGTATCTTGAACAATAACGTGTGCATTTTGTACGTTTGTTAATGCAAAAAATGGTCGGAAAACCTATCGAGGATGGGGAATTCACAGAGACTTCTACATATGATTCAGATGAGCATATCATTTCAGTCGAAACACCACATGGTAACGACGATGAAAGTGATGACGAAGATTTTATAGTCCAAAAATCTGAAGATGATGTGGATGAGGATGCTCCGAAAAATGAATCCAGTGAAAATGAAGATGATAATGATGAGGATAGTGATGATGACAATGATGGGAATGATTGGTCTCCTCTTAAGAAAAAGCGCAAAATAGAAAAAGATGATAAATATGAAGATTCCGGTGATAAGTACGATGATGATGAAGAAGAAGAGTGATTTAGGTGCTTTATGATGTATGCTAATTAATTTCAAAAGTTTTAGTTGAGTGATGTAATGTTGGCAATGTTATGTACGTAAAATTTCTAGTATGAAATATTATGGTTTCTTTTTTGGCAAGTTTGGTCTGTATTGGATTTCTAATTGTTGTTAGTTTTATTATCTAATGTATCAGAGATGTTGATTTTAGTTATATAAGTTTGATAAATTATAGAAATCGGGATACCTCGTACCATGATAGGTTACGCATAGTTTTGAATATCCACTGTGCGATCCTAGCACTGACCTTCAGACAGATATGGGAAACACCGTTCACCTTAGTTAACACGCGCAAACTTCAATTTGTGTATATCCATCTTCTAAATCCTTTCATGTGATTAAACTTTGATAGATTCTGAGTATCGTGGTTGAACAACTATCTAAGTAGAGCTTTTTTTTCTTATATATAAATTTTAGTATGCTTGAGTAAAAACTCATGTACAGCAGTTGGACTCATATAGGGTAATGATTCCCATAGCCGAAGAATTTAGTATGCCAACTAAATATCTTGTTTAGTGTCTATCCTCAATCGTTCACGAGTAGCTACAATTTGGAGTAAAGGTTTTGTGGGTATACCTCTTGTAAACCCTCACGAGACAAAACTCGTCCATTAGGGACACCTATGGGTTTAAAAGCTTATTACATATGCTAAATGTAGTCGCGATTCCTGCGAAAGTGAGTTAGGATTTTATTTTATTTTTAAATTAGATTTTCTCGAGGACTTGCAAATAGTAAGTTTGGGGGTATTTGATAGACACATTTTTGTGTCTAAATTATGCTCAATTCTCAATTCATAGTGCTTGATTTTGTACTTATTATGGATTTTTATGTCTTTGTAGGTATTTTTGAGAAATAAATATTTGTAGAAAAATCGGCTCAAAAAGTTGATAAAGACTCTGGAAGAATTGATAAAGGCACCCACCTATTGGATTGGGGGAACCCCCTTTCAAATTCAAAATCCAGAAGAGACGGAAACTATTTTTTCACGTAAGCAAGAGTATCTGGATTAGTTTTGAACCGAGTTTTAAGGGATTTTGTGGTGATTTCAAGTTACCAAAAGGAAGAAACAATCAAAAGAAGTAAAAACACACCATTCAAGAGAGTTTTACGCCGTGAAAATGGCTGGAAAATCCGAGCATACACCAGAAAAAAGAGTTACTCTCGGTTTCAGATTAACCAAAATTTGGAGTTTGTTTTGGACTCTTCTTTGTGTCCTTATCGGTTGAGAAAGGTTTCTAGAGTTAGCTAATCCTATGAATAGCCAAGATATTGAAGAAAATAATCATCGAGAGACATCCAAAAAATTCCGGGGAAGAGAGAAAAAATCTGCTGGTGAAGAAGAAGACGAAGAACATAAGGCTCCAGAGAACTGTCATTTTCTCTGTTGCTTATTCTTTCATATTTCTGCAGCGGCCAGAGTCCGTACTTTATTTCTGTTCTCTTCAGCCACACAGAGAACACATTCTGTAACACTTATATCCGTATCAAATCTTATGTGTTATTATTATTTCTTCATTGTAAACACTTTTTGAGCTTTGAACAATTATTTTGAGAGATTTTCCAACATGATGAGATAATCACCATAAGTGGGGCGACGGAGGAAGCTATTTTTCCAATAATAAAGTGGTAATTCTTATTTTATTTATTTTTTACAATTATTTTACTATTATGTGCTTTGAATTAAAATTGGAAAAAATGGTTTTTATCAATTAGTTGTGTTTTCTTTTGATGAGTGATGCTGAGCTTAGAGCTTTTGATGTCTCATGCTTTCGATTTACAACTATTATTTTGAAAACCTAACTTTGACAATATTTTGGTTAAACTGAATATACGAGTTGGAAGATTTTTATCACTTGAAAATTGGCTAATGGTGGAATCATTAGTCTCAGTCCTTCCCATAATTTGAAATCAATTTTAATTTAATCTTCTTTATTTGTAGTTTTAAAATTTAGGTTTAAAAATCAAATCTTTACAAGTCTGAGTATCGAACCTTTTACCACTATTTAAAAACTACATCAAATTTTGGCGCCGCCGACGCGGAATTGTCTTTAAGTTTCGAGTTTTAAATTTATTTTTAGGTTTTTATTTTTATTTTTTTAGTATTATTTTTACTTTGTTCTATTGTACGTTTCTTTGGGTATTTCTCTTTTTGCTACAGGTTTTGGATTTTGGATTGAAAGGAAATTGAGCCAAAGACTTTGGTGATTAAAGACTTGGAGTTAAAGTTAAAGCTAAAAGAATGGAAAAGAAGACAAATAATTTTATTTTTAATTAGATTTTATTTTTTATTTAGATTTTTTATTTAGAATTTTTTTATTATTTCTGTAATTTTTCTTTTTGGTATTTCTTTTGGGAATTTGGACATTATTATTATTTTTAAACCCTACGGAAGGGTAATTCAAATACAAACTGCAACATGGAAGGACGCCAATTACGATATTGTCTCGGCTCCTCGGGTTCGTACACTTACATAGGAGTGGGTGGCCCGAGTCGACTACAACCGATTCATCCCCCGTCTGGTACGGGAGGTAAGACCCGATCAACCCACGAATTCCCTGCAAGTGGGTTTGCTGTATTCCTTCGTATGCATATATGTTGAGGAACTAAATACAGAATTATTTTTCTAGTAAAAGGCAAGAACTGGCCATACAAGATAAGAACTTGGATTTCATCACCATTTCCTTCTTGCCCGCTTTAGGAACACGTTACCAAACGCGAACCTAAGCTTAAAATTTTGACTAGAAAGAGACCGATACGGTAACGAGCTTATAGGAAACTCGTTCATAAGGAATGTATTGGTTACTTTATTAGCCTAACTCAAAGTCCAGGAAGATTATTTTAGGTTGATTAGAGCCGCATTGTAACCCAAGGAAAAGTTGCCAAAGAGACATGGCAATTGCTTTTCGAAGGAATAGAAGGTGGTCTAGAAATAATCTAAGTGGAGCCATCATGCTTTTTGTTTGCTAGATTCATAGGTTTGATTTGGTTGAGTCAGCCTTGCTTGTGTATGTTTAAAACCCCCTTCCTGTTAGGATTTATTTTCATAGAATGTTTGTAAATATATTAGGTAGTGTTTGTCAGAAAATGACGAACTGGTATTATGAGGACCAATACAATGAATATCCGACTGAATTTCAAAATAAACATTATCTGTACTATCAACATGGTGTGGATAGTAGTCGGGACCACCATCAACCTTTTGGAGGTTATTGCTCATACCAGGGTGATCCCAATTACTATTCATATACACACCCATCATATGAACATGAAAATGAGCAAAATTCTAGTTCTTTGTCTTGGAGGGATGCCCTAAAGCAGATACAATCTAGTACTCCCTATGATAACCCAAATATTTCTCTAGAAGAATCACATGAGAAAAATTCTAGTTCTTTATCTTGGAGGGATGCCCTAAAACAGATGCAATCTAGTACTCCCTATGATAAACCAAATCCTTCTCGAGAAGAATCACACGAGCAGTTGCGATCTAGTACTCCTTATGACCCAATAGTTTCTCTAGAAAATTCCATCAAGGAGTTGACTCATGATACAAGAAGAATCATAAAGGAGTTAATTGAGGATACAAATAGGTTCGTATTAAGTGTGAATAAAATTTCTGCAAAGAATAATATTGCTCAAAATGATCTTAATTGCCAACATAGTGCTACCCTTGATAATTTTCACCTATTCAAGAGGACGGGAATAGAATTGGTAACACTACTTATTTAGACGAGGTTCAAACATCTTCATATTATTATGATGATGAGGATAATATTGGTGAAGAACTTGAAATATACAGACAGGGTGATCAGGAAATTGTCACTCCAATTGTGCTTCATGATGATAGTGTTATTTCTGGTTCAAATCCAAATAATTTTAATGATTATTCACCTATTCAAAAGGAAGAGGATTTGACTAGAGATACCACTGTTTTAGACGATGTAGAACTTTCTTGTTTTGAAGCAGATAATGGTTTAGAGGAACGAGTTTATCCTGAGAATACTGTTTTAGAGTCCAACGATTTAGAAACAATAGTCTTAGGTAACAAAGATAGACCTGTAGAGATTTTAAATATGAGTGAGGATGCACCACTAGATTATAACCTAGAAGAAGCAATTGACCATTTTCAGGAATCTGACGATCTAGAAATTAGGGAAATTGTGACTAGTCTATCTAAAGACACTGAAAACTCTAAGTTTGGGGGTGACTATCATTCTCCCTGTGCTTTACCTTTGACTCTTATAAAGTTCCCTAACTTGGGACTTGACATATGCACCTCTACCATTTTACAAGATCATCTTCAAACTATATTTCCTGAGCCTGTTGATATCCAGAAAGAAGTTCAGTTGTTAGAAACTCATCCTATGGTCGATGTGGTTTACCTAGGAAATAATACCAAGATTGACTTTGTTTTCCCACCAAAATATTTTCTTCCATATAACGTATGAATTTCAAATGTGTCAGTTATTAAGTTTTGAGACTAAGCCTAATTACTTTAGGAAATTAGAATCGACACATTTGTTTAAAAATGACCACCTTCATTGTAGTCAACTGTGTGAGTCAAATTTGATTGACTTTGAGGATCCATAATTATTCAGGTTATTATTATGTGCTTCTAAGTTCTTAGTTAAGTTATTCCAGACTTTACAACCTGATCCTGTTGATCCTGCATACGAGGAAATCCAGCCCATGAAAATATTTTATCTAGACCCTTTTATAGAGCCTGAACCTGAACTAAAGCTAGATGTAGCTGTCTTAAACAGAAAACTAGATAAGGGTGTGCTCGGGTTGTCCATTTTCTTGGCCTGTTGCAGTTCCTTTTATTTGTGATAGCACTATTTGATTCAGATGACCCACCGTTGTTCCTACTATTGCTATCTAATTTTATGAGGTGACTAATTCTTTCTAAGTCTGGTTGAAGACTTTAAACTTAGCATTTCTTGGGAGGTAACCCATGCTCATGCGACACGGTAGTATCTTTCCTTAACTCCTTTCCTTTAATTGGTAACAATTTCTCCTTGTTCATGCTTTTAATCATTCATCTTTAGAAATATTGAGGAAATTGTTTGATTTAAGTTTGAGGGTAAGGAGAAACTTTTAATGAAATATGAAACTCCAAAATCTAGAAACTTGTGAACAATTCAGGATGACAAAGAACACCAAAAATAAAAATAAACAAAAATCCTAAAAAATAAAAACAAGAAAATAAAAATCTACCTACTGGATATATATACAGATAAAATCCCCGTACATTAATAACCTGAAAATTTGGGGATCAACCCAAAATACAATATATGCAAATGACAGTTTCACAATTATATTATTGTGACACGGTGACACTGAAACTATCAAAAAGAAGTGATTATCCCCAAACCTAGTTTTCACGACACTCGGAAGTTCGTAAAGAACATAATATGGGGATAAAATAGGGATTGAGGAAATATCAATCGGTTTGTGCACGGTGTCAGGAACAGGCAAGTTCTCTGGATATTTGGATGCAAAGCGATCCAACAAAACTTGAGAAGCACACAATTCTAACCCTAAATTAGGCAACTTTTGGGAGTCTAAGGGTCTAGAAACAACCTCTAAGTCGGGTGAATGATCTTGTGAGATAGATTCATCTATATAATTAGGAAAATCATCTACAGAATCATCCACAGGGTCATCTATATGTTCTGTTTGGAACTAAGAGTCACTACAAGATTGATCATCATCACCAGCATATAATCTCTGGATTGCCAAGACTCTCAATCTTTGTTCCAAACTAGGCGGTGTGTGTTTATAATACTTCTCATATATCATTAGAGGATCATCGTCACTTACCTTAGGTGAAGCAAGCACTTCATTATGTCGTGGATGTTTTAATACTTCCCCCATTGTCATTTTTTTCGTTTCCGGTGAAAGATTCAGACAATCCAAAAGATTCATTTTCCTCGGAAAATCAACCTCATGGTATTGGGGTTGATACTTAGCTGAATAACCACCTATGACGGAACGATGTGGATGCCAAGTTCCATACACGAGACGATTATAAGCACAAATTTCCTTATATCCTGGCCCATACATTAATTCCCCCATCGTCATCCCAGATGACGTCTTCTGAGAAGAATTCATCATCCTTGAAAGAGTACCTGAAATAAAATTCTAAAAAAAAAACAAGTAAAATAGAAAAAAGAAATCCTTAAATAAAATAAAAATAATGTACAAAAAAAAAATTTAAATAAAAACCTAAACTACGATTAGAAAACCAAAAATACTAATTACAATATTCCACAACGCTCCCCGGCAGCGGCACCAAAAATTGATGGGATTTTAGATTACCCTCTATAAATAACCGTAACCGCACGGCGTCTAACTAGTAGAAAACGATAAGTACGGGTCGAACCCACAGAGAGCGGGGAAATACTGCAATCAATATATCTCAATTAACTAATGAGAAATAATATTTATGGATTTTTAGATTAATGAATAAAAGACTAAAACAAACTAAACTAATAAAAATAAATCTAATGGGAGAGTCGGTAACCAGGGTTTTCAGTATCCACCACTATTTCTATTTAATTACTGAAATGAAACATAACTCATGAATATTCATTTATTGTTCTTTCTATCGACATCATCTATTATATGTATTAGAATCGCAAATGTCACTGGGACGCCCTAAGCATGGCGCATCAAAAGCCCTAGTCTGAAGCATACACCATCTAATTGCGTTAGCGAGAAAATAATATGAAGCTAATCATAGGTTCACAAATAGTATCTGGCTCTTCAAAGCATACCTCATTTAAGGATTTAACCAAAGCATGAAATATCTAATAAGTAGGAAAACATATTTATTATCCTATTGATTCTGCGCATAGGTTACTGTATTGTACAGAACCGGTGAAACAACAACTAATTTAGCTTTATATCAATAAACGAAATCATGAAATTAATTTTATTCAAATCATAATAGTCTGTACTAAATAATCAATTCAATTGGTCTATACTAAAAATGGTTTCAACATTAAACCCTAGTTACAAATTAATTAGAACATGGAGATGAGTTTCTTAAAACCCATAAAAATTGATTAACAAAAACAATGATAGATTAAACCGTATCACCGTCGTCAACCGGTACGAATCTCCTTCCTCTTCTTCTGTCCAGCGAACTCTACAGGAGAAAGTATCATGTACCTTCCAATCAGCCTCCGCCGAAAACAAAATACCTGTACCCAAAAACAGAACTGCTCAAAAGTCTCCAGGAGAGTCCGCCTCCCAGAACTGTACACAGCTTCTCCTCCAGAGAAGAGAAAAACCAAACCTCCGCCGAAAAGAAAAACTCTCTGCAAAAAATCCGAACTCTCCTCTTCTGACTTCTCTTTTCCTTTTTATATGGCTGTCCCACTTCCAAAAGTAAGGCTAAAAGCCAAAGTCTAGCTATTTCCTCTCTCATTCACGTGCTAGTACACCCACTTCTTTCACTTCTTTTCTCTCTCCATCCTTAGCCTACACCTAGGTATCTAGCTAATAAAAAGGAAAACCTAATAGTACTTTCTTGTGTGGGTCTCTCTTCTCTTTCCAATCACTTTATGCTTTTCTTTTATACCTCCAACATAACCACGTGCATTGCTACATTTTTAGCCTTCTCCTTACCCAACACAACTATCTCCTCCACGAGACAACCCAGAAGAAAACCTCAACTGCCTCTGTCTATTACACGCTTAGCCATCACCTTTCTTCATGTGACGTCTGCCTTCTTCTCACTCCAACCACTTGCACAATAGCCTATATCCTCTCTTCATTATAACCCAGAATCATCACTTCCTAGCTTCACGTACATGCCCTTACACAGACCTGTCTGCCTTGATAAACTGAGCAGCCAGAGCAACTGACTTCATCTCTAGCCTCACTCCCACTCAACCAAACGTAGCCAACAGATAACGTCCAACACAAAATCGCTGTCATTTTTGTATGTGACGTCCGTTTCCAGACTTCCGTCTCAATTTCTTCATAATTTTGGATTTTATGTGAGCCGCCTAATAAATAATAAAATAATAAATTAATATAATTATAAGTACTAACAAAATATAAATTAGACGATAAAAATATATAAATAAAGCGCCTATCAGGGCACCAATATCAAATTGTTATCACCGCCAGGATGGAGTAGAGTGTTTGAGATTATTTAGACTACATTAAAAAAAATAATCGATTATTGACACTTTGATAGCAATATGTTTGTGTGTTCCCTGTCTCTGTCGCCTAAGCAAGCGTGGAACGCAGGATCCATGAGAACTATCATGTAAGATGCTGATAAGGACCATGCGCTTGGATTCAATTTGATCCAATCATGTTGTCAGTATATTTATAATTGTTTTATTTTTAATAAATCGATCGCTGGGACCCTTGTATATACCAGTTGAACCGATATTAGTATTACGATTAAGACCATGTATCTCAATCCATTAGGATTGACCCTAGCACTGACCTTCATACAGATATGGGAAACACCGTTCACCTTAGTCAACACGCGCAAACTTTATTTTGCCTATATCCATCTTCTAAATCCTTTCATGTGATTAAACTTTGATAGATTCTGAGTAACGTGGTTGAACAACTATCTAAGTAGAGCTTTTTTTTTCTTTCTTATATATGAATTTTAGTATGCTTGAATAAAAACTCGTGTACACCAATTGGACTCATACAGGGTAATGATTCCCATAACCGAAGAATTTAGTATGCCAACTAAATAGCCTGTTTAGTGTCTATCCTCAATCGTTCACGAGTAGATACAATTTGGAGTAAAGGTTTTGTGGGTATACCTCTTGTAAACCCTCACGAGACAAAACTCGTCCACTAGGGACACCTAGGGGTTTAAGGGATTATTACATATGCTAAATGTAGTCGTGATTCCTGCGAAAATGAGTTAGGATTTTATTTTATAGATTTGCTCGAGGACTAGCAAATAGTAAGTTTGATGGTATTTGATAGACACATTTTTGTGTCTAAATTGTGCTCAATTCTCTATTCTACTAGTGCTTGATTTTGTACTTATTATGGGTTTTTATGCCTTTGTAGGTATTTTTGAGAAATAAATATATGTGGAAAAATCGGCTCAAAAAGTTGATAAAGGCACCCTGAAGAATTGATAAAGGCACCCACCCGGTGGATTGGGGGCACCCCCTTCAAATTCAAAATTCAGAAGAGGCGGGAACTATTTCTTCACGTAAGCAAGAGTATCTGGATTAGTTTTGAACCGAGTTTTAATGGATTTTGTGGTGATTTCAACTTACCAAAAGGAAGAAACAATCAAAAGAAGTAAAAACACACCATTCAAGAGAGTTTTACACCGTGAAAATGGCTGGAAAATCCGAGCATACATCGGAAAAAAGAGTTACTCTCGGTTTCGGATTAACCAAGATTTGGAGTTTGTTTTGGACTCTTCTTTGAGTCCTTATCAGTTGAGAAAGGTTTCTAGGGTTAGTTAATTCTATAAATAGCCAAGATATTGAAGAAAATAATCATCGAGAGACAACCGAAAAAATTCCGGGGAAGAGAGAGAAATCTGCTGGTGAAGAAGAAGACGAAGTACATAAGGCTCCAGAGAAATGTCATTTTCTCTGTTGCTTATTCTTTCATATTTCTGCAGTGGCCAGAGTCCGTACTTTATTTTTGCTCTCTTCAGCCACACAGAGAACACATTCTGTAACGCTTATATCCGTATCAAATCTTCAGTGTTATTATTATTTCTTCATTGTAAACACTTTTTGAGCTATGAACAATTATTTTGAGAGTGTTTCCAACATGATGAGCTAATCACCATCACTGGGGCGATGGAGAAGGCTATTTTTCCAATAATAAAGTGGTAATTCTTATTTTATTTATTTATTATAATTATTTTACTATTATTTGTTTTGAATGAAAATTGTAAAAAATGGTTTTTTATCAATTAGTTGTGTTTTATTTTGATGAGTCATGCTGAGCTTAGAGCTTTTGATATCTCATGCTTTCGATTTACAACTATTATTTTGAAAACCTAACTTTGGTAATATTTTGGATAAACTAAATATACGAGTTGCAAGATTTTTATCACTTGAAAAATTGGCTAATGGTGGAATCCTTAGTCTCAGTCCTTCCCTTAATTTGAAATCAATTTTAATTTAATCTTCTTTATTCTTAGTTTTAAAAATTAGGTTTAAAAATTAAATCTTTACAAGTCTGAGTATCGAACCTTTTACCACTATTTAAAAACTGCATCACTTCACAAGTATAACAAAATATTCTAGTTTTTTTTTTAAAGGAAAGGTAATTCATTGCAAAATTATCATAAAACTACATTTAGTTCTTGACTGATAACATTACTCAACCATTCAGGGAGCTCATTTATCCATTTCTTAAGGCGGATGTTTGATTTCTAGAAAGATTTTCATGGAAATACCACCTGCTCATTACCATAAACAGTATCAATTACCATTTTATAGGCATATTTCACAATAAACAAACCAGTAAAAGTTGGTTTCCATCATATATTATCAACACCTACAAAGGAATTCTAATAACATATATCATTAACAGTTTGGTTATCAAAACAATTTTTTTAAAATTTCCATATTTCACCTATATTCATCAATAACTATTAGTTGATCTACAATTTTCATGCTAGAGGATGCATAAGTAGTATTTAACAATGTTGTTCTAGTTGGAACCCAGTTATCCTTCCAAATGGAAATACTCCTAACATCACCCACCTCCCAACAATATTTCTCTTGAATTACCTAAAGGCCTTTGCAAATTCTTCTCCAAACCCAAGATCTTCCATTGTCATTCATATTGTGCAAGGAATTGTTATCAGGATAATATTTATGCTTAATTTAAGATTGTTTCCCACATAACATTTGTCTCAGTAATCATTCTCCAAGCTAGCTTGGCTAACAAAGCAATATTCAAATGAGCAGTTTTCTTAATATTTAATCCCCCTTTAACATGCTTAGTGACAAAATCCCACTTCCGAAAATACAAACCTTTCCTGTTACCCCTTTTACTCTACCAAAATCTCCTTTGTGAGAGGCTAATCAATCATTTTTAACCTATCAATCAAACTTTCCCCATTACCTTTTTTAACCTGTCAATTATTTTTTGGGCATTGGAAAGAAAACCAAATGGTGAGAGGATAAAGATCCTAGAAAAGATTGAGTTAAAGCAGTTTTATCATGTTGATTTAGATACTTACTCTTCCAAGATGCAAACCTATTATCAAAACTATCAATTATATGACTAAAAGAATATTTCTTATTCGTTTGAATTAGTAATGACACCCATAAATACTTGTCATATAGACCTCGCTTCTTAATTTTAAGAATTCTAGAGATGTGACAAAATCCCACTAGTGATTATACAAATCTTGCCCATTACATTTCAATCATTTTTAACTTATCAATCAGACCTTTCCCATTACCTTTTTTTAACCTATCAATCATTGTTTTGAGCATAAGAAAGACAACCAAATGGTGAAAGGATAAAGATCCTAGAAAAAATTGAGTTAAGGTAATTCTACCATATTAATTTAGATATTTACTCTTCCAAGATGCAAGCCTATTACATCCCACTTTTGTTTGTAGAATCCAGGGGGATACCCATCAGGGTATGGTGTTGTCCATGGTTGCATCTGCTAAACAATGCCTTTTATTTCTTCATCAGAGAAAACATGAATAAGAAAAGTATTTTCTTCAACAATAATACAAGGATTCATGATTTTTAAATATTCAGAAGCATCAGAATGATTAGTAGTTCTACTTATTTAGTAAAATGATCCTTAAGTTCAATAGCAATCATATTTCTATCTGATAACCCGATTCCTTAGATTATTTTAGAGACAGTCTATTTAATATCTTATCTTCCTAAAATTAACTTTATTATGAAAGTATCTTGTGTTTTTATCATCAAACTTAAAGCATATTTTCCTTAGCCGTCCGCATATAATAATATTGTTGAACACCAAAATGTAAGACTCTCCTCAGGGCCAGTAATATGAGCCACATGGACACTACTAGTATACTACCACTCAGATTAAGGGGGTTTGACGAGTTGGGCGGGTCGAGCTAATTGGGTCTACTCGGGGTCAGCAAAAATAACAACTTAATTTTCAAGTTTAGCCGAACACCATTTCTTTCTCTCTTACAGTTTTTACCCTTCATAGAACTCCCTTCAGATCTGAGTAGTCTGAGAGCTAACAAATAAGAAGCTCTGTATTTCCAACCTCGGATCTAACTGCAACCTAGGTAAATTTGTCATATTTTGCATAAATTTCATAATTGATCTCACCCACTCACAAGTACTTCTCCAAATTTAAGTTTTTCCACGATCTCATTGTTCTTGCACATACCCTACAATGCAAGAATTTTCAGGCTTGTAATTAATCTAATTTTTTTTCGTTTTCATATTTGATTTGATCTACGAGATGTAAGTAGTTCTGGAAGATTAAATGGTGGATCTGATTATCAAGTTAACTAATATTATGTTTGGTAATTGTAGAAGACTGAGGCATTGTCTGATTCTCAGCCTCTAAAAATGGTACGACTTCTCTTTTCCCTTTCTTCATTTGTTCTTCTTATTAAGTAGAATTGGTAATATATTTTTAAGAGAGAAACAATCTAGTCATGATTTTAGGGCTTTTCAACATAAATCATATGTATACCAGTCTACTTAGTGGAGTTAAACCATGTAGATCAATTTGGTTCTATGAGTGTCGATGCAAAAATACCACATTGTGTATTAACTTTTAACTAATTGCTAAAATTGTTAAACCATGAAAATTTAGTATTTGCGACGTGAAAATTTAGAATTTTAACCAATGCTGATAGGGTTCATACTGTAAGGAAAGTGCCAATTCTCCAACACATACTTCTTAGTTTGATGAGATATCTGGGGTCTATATGAGGTTGACATCATCCTCCCCTATCCATGTGGCACGATTATCGTGTGTGATTTTGTAATCAACAAGTCCTTCGCTAAGATAGAATTTGTGAATTTCGATGCGGTATCAGTCATGAAGCCCAAAGGGTTCTTTATCTTGAACTCTGAACTTACTAAACTGGAACAGATAAGGGGAAATTTGCATATCAAATTTGTTAGATATTTATTTGCTACTTATCTTTTTTTATGTTAACTTGTTTATAGGTGGTTCTTGCGGCTTCGATTATTAGTAAATCTGGAAAAGGTGAGATCTTTGTCACAGAGAACTGGGAATTTATCTGCGTGGTATTTTACAAGAAAAATATGCTGATGGTTTGCTTTATAGTTCAATTGCTTTGAAGTTTTTTAATTTACCTTTCTGTGATATGACCAAATTATTTCGCCAATATATGGAAAATGGAAACTTTACTTGAAAAGATGATCCCTTTCCCCCATTCCTCTTATCACTGCAGTACAACGTCCATTTGCACTTGTTATTGCATGAGATTTTCTATTCCCGTTGTACTTCTAACAAATTTGGGGTTCAGTTTTGTTCTGTGGAAGTTTAATCTTCCTTTAAAATTTACTGGTATATGGAAGGTGATGAAACTTAATAGCTCCCCTAATATTTGCAGTGATTCACATTTCATATTATGTTTCTTGCAGCGCTTGTTTCCAGGCAGTTTGTAGACATGTCTCGCATAAGGATTGAAGGGTTACTTGCAGCTTTTCCCAAGTTAGTTGGTGTAGGAAAGCAGCATACATATGTTGAGACGGAAAATGTGCGATATGTCTACCAGCCAATTGAAGCTCTCTACTTGCTTCTTGTAACCAACAAGCAAAGTAACATTCTTGAAGATCTGGAGACCCTGAGACTGCTCTCAAAAATTGTATCCTTTTTACTGACCTATACGCTTTTATATGACTTTGGTGTTAGCCACCGATATTTTGAATCAAACATCAAGTTTATATTTTCATCAAGTTTATATTTTCTTTTCCTTTTTATTAATTTCTTAACTGATGGAAGGTCCAAGTTCTATAATTAGGCTGAGTCAGGTTTTCAGAAGGTCTAATATGACTGTTTAGATGAGGACTTGCATCAAATGTTGGATTGACCTTACTTATCTTCAGTTTTTTTTATCATTGTGCTCTGTTTAAATGATTACAAGTGCTTATCTGGAACCATTTCTGCAATGGGTCATAGTTGTGTCATCCCATTAATCGTAAAGTTAATCATTGAATAGGAGGCACTGCCAAACCCTTTATGTTACCTTTTCATTAGATTTCCAACAGAAAACAATCTTTAGATCTGAGTGTATTCGTGTGAGTTATACTTTGTTAGAAGTTACTACATATTGTTATCGGAATGATTTCATCATGTTGGTTCCTTAAGTTTGCTAGGTCCCTGAATACTCCCCCTCATTAGATGAAGATGGAGTTTGCAAGTCAGCTTTTGAGTTGATTTTTGCATTTGACGAAGCTATCTCCCTTGGGCACAAAGAAAGCGTAAGTGTGACACAGGTTAAGCAATATTGCGAGATGGAAAGTCATGAGGAGAAGCTACATAAGCTGGTAATGCAGAGCAAGATCAACGAAACCAAGGACGTTATGAAACGTAAAGCTAGTGAGATTGACAAAAGCAAGGTACTTATTTTATGAAACTTGATGAACTTGTCATGTCCGTAGGTTGTCTGTTTTCGTCAATAATTCTGGCGTGAGTTTGTTGTCCCTCTCTGTCAATTTTTCACATCATCTGCTCTAAAGCCCAATCTACGTTCTGACTGTATGAGTCCGTAATCTGCAGATCGACAAGAACAGAGGTGACAAGGGAGGGTTTATGTCGTCTATGGGTTCAGGAAGAATTGAGAATAGCTTTAATGAAATGAGTTTAACTAGTGGTGGTGGTGGTGGTTTTGGAAGTGGTTCTGGGTTCGGATTGACTACTGAAGTAGACTCCTTTGCCAATAAGCCTAAAGGTTTGTGCATTCACCTGCATAAATTTCGGAAACTTCATTTTGTACTGCGTATTAGCGCATTGCAGAATGCATACTCGGAACTCCCAAAATTTTCGATTGTTCAGTTGTTTTCAAGCGGAGATAGCTAATTGGATATTGTGTATTAAGTTCCCTTTTTTTTCTTTTTTTCATCTCAGGTCGTCCATCTGCATCTGCCACTGCTCCTCCCAAGGGTCTTGGTATGCAGCTTGGTAAAACTAAAAGGGCCAACCAGTTCCTGGAATCTCTAAAAGCAGAAGGAGAAGTTATACTTGAGGATGTTCAACCTAGTGTTACTCAGTCTAGAACAGCTGCTCTAGCACCCACAGATCCCATCACATTAACTGTTGAAGAGAAGCTTAATGTAGCACTGAAACGAGATGGTGGGGTCAGTAACTTTGATGTTCAGGGTACATTGTTACTCCAAATTCTTAATCAAGAAGATGCGCTTATCCAAGTTCAGGTACCATCTCCAACTCTTACTTGACTTGATTTTAATTACTTATTATATTTTTAGCAATCTTGTATGCTATTATTTGTACTGCTTATTTTGATTCCATCATATGACACTTGGTTTCTCTCTGCTAGGTCTAGCTCTATTCCTTTATTTATTCTCCTAATATCAGATTTCACCATATTATGTTTTTTGGTTGCATTTATCTGTTATCTCAGATTGAAAGTGGTGATAATTCAAGTGTCCTTTTCAAAACACATCCTAATATCAACAAGGAGTTGTTTTCTAAGGAGAACATTCTGGGGCTGAAAGATCCTAACAAACCGTTCCCAACCAGTCAAGGAGGTGATACCGCAGGTGTTGGCCTTCTAAAGTGGAGAATGCAAAGCATGGATGAAAGCGTTGTGCCACTGACCAGTAGGTTTTGATCATTAGATGTTCGTTTTGTGGTCGCTCATCTATCTCTATTTTATTGTTTATTTATCTATCGACCTTTTTGCAGTCAACTGCTGGCCCTCTGTTTCCGGAAATGAAACTTATGTCAGCCTGGAATATGAATCCTCGTCGATGTTTGATTTGAGAAATGTCGTAATTTCAGTACCTCTTCCTGCTCTCCGAGAGGCACCTAGTGTCAGGCAGGTTGATGGAGAGTGGAGGTGAGTGATGACAATTTACCCTTTTTTAAGAATGAGTTTGGGGGAAATCAACTTAAGGACTTCCTTCTCGTCTCATCTCATCTCTCTTAATGATTCCAGCTATGGGTAGTAGATAAAACTTTGAACACAGAACAAGATGAGATTTGTTTACAATAGCCAAAGTTGCAATGTCTTATCAATAGAGTTCAGAGAATGAATTGGAATCCATATTTGATCTCTAGTATTTTTGGGGTCATACTCACACTTACATCTTATTTCTCAGAAGAATCAATCACATTCATTTACAATGGACTGCAATAGGTCTCTAGGTCTTCTTTTATGGACCTAATTGTTTGACACGTACATGCTTTTCTGAATTGCAGGTTCGACTCGAGAAGTTCAGTCTTAGAGTGGTCGATACTTCTTATTGATAGCTCGAACCGCAGGTTAGTCATAGATTAACTGTTAATTTAATTTCTCCTTTCCTAATTCACATTTTACATGAATCCAACTCTAATTAATTTCTGTTTCTCGACTTTTAAACCTTGACAGTGGGTCGATGGAGTTTGTTGTACCCCCAGTGGATTCTTCAGTATTCTTTCCCATTTCCATAAGATTTACGGCTGCAAGTACTTTCAGTGAGCTAAAGGTTAGTCAATTTTAAACTTACATATGCTTTTCTTTATTTTGAGCTAAGAATTAGTGATTCTGCCCTTCATATTTCAAGCCTATGCACAAATTTTTGTTTGTTTGTTTTAGGTTCTCAATATCTTGCCGCTAAAGGGTGGCCCCGCTCCCAAGTTCGCACAGAGAACACAACTGATCACAGAGAACTATCAAGTGGTTTAAGTTTTTCTCAGCTGGTCGTATAGTTGTTGAATATTGCGTCTGAACAATTCTTCTTAGTTTCTGTCTTAACCCTTCCTCACTTTCATCTTTTCTTCCAAGTACTTGTATCCATTTTTGTTTCTTGTATTTCTGTCTTTCAGATATATATACCTATAACATTAACAATTTTCAGTAATATTAAGAATAACAAATACATGATTTTGATTTAGTTAATCCTTATTTTTTCTTCATTTTCCCCCGCCATTCTACAAGTTGTTTCTTCTGAACTAGATCATGTGGTATTTGATTTTTTTAGCATTCCAAAAGTTAGTTTTCATTTTGAACTTATTGCAATGTAGATCAAAAAAACAAAAATAAAACTGGTTAACAAACAGCTTAACAAGTTAAACTCATTGGTGACGGCTTGCTTGCTGATAAAGTGTTGCACTGCTTTGACCACTATATTTACATGCTTTAATGTAGATAGCTTTGTTTTTAGTTTGAAGAAATTTTCAAGAGAACTTGATAAAGGGAGAAAAAATCAGCTTACTTTAAGCTGAAAATAAACATGTCACAGAAGGAAGCACCCTGAATGAAGATCCAAAATAGGGAGAACAAGCGGCTAGCCCCTCCCAAGCTTAAAGGGAGTTTCAAGTTGACAGTTCAGGAGAACAATAGGCAAGGTCCTTAGGAAAGACATAGCCGATTGTCTCCTGGCTGAGTGTTTAATTTTCAAGATTTTATCCTGAGTCAAATTCGGATGGGTATTTATAGAAACCTTATCCATTCTAACAATATATTTCGAAAAGAATTTCTATGTTCTATAATCGACCAACTTTAAATTATCACCTAGTCAATTCTAGAGTTAAGTTTTTGCAACCTTAGGCCTTTAAAATGAGTAAACATAGTCCCAAGGAGAGCTTAAGATCCATACTTTCGGAGGGTATATAAGGAAGTGTTGAAGACATACTAGACATCATCTTTTATCACGTTTTGAGGAGAAGTAAGCATTGTAGTTTTTTTTGAAGAAGAAAAAAACAACAACATGTAGTTTCTAGAAACCTAACAACCACACTCAAGTAGAGAACTACTAACTATTAAGCTAAAGCACAACTAAAGAGAGATAAAAAAGAGAGAACTTGTACTTCATTGAATGAGAAAGATCAAGTGGGATCTTATTACCTTACATGGGATTCTTAGATGTGACATGTGATATATTTATAGGGATTGAGAAGCACATCTCCGGTGCTCCTTAAGAAGTATTATACTTCAGTTACGTACGTTCTAGAGTAATTTTAGACTTGGACTTGAGTTTACTATTACTTTACATATTATTCCTTTGGGTTTAGAAAACATATTGAATATGGTGTCTACATTCTACCATTTTTTATAGCGTTGGAGAAATAAGAAGATGAAAAAGATCTTATGTAGTTTTTTTTTTCTTATGACGTATTTTGTTATGGGTATCCAGATGATTTGATACTAGTGCGGATGCTGGATCAATGGTGCGACGGAGGATAATTGGAGTTGCTGACTTTGGATCCGGAGGCTCGGATGCTAAATTTGGTTGAGGAGGAGCGTAGTTGTAGATGAAAGATGAGGTTGGTGGTGCACGTAATGTGTTTTGGGATGTTGGGCCCCGTTGTTATATAAATATCTATGTGGACGTTGAAGAAGAAAACTGTGATTCTTAAGCGAGAATACAGGTCGTCGGTCAAGGAAGAATATGAGGTTGCAGACAAGTACTACTTTGTTTCGAGCGTTGTGTTGAGACATGGAGTATGTCCTATCCAGGTCAAGATCTTGAAGGTCCAAATTCTGTCTGTGTGAATTTTCTTGGCGAGGGACAGAAAGCTTATACGGATATGAAGAAATGTCGATCGATATGCTGCAGAGTAAACCTAGTCCTGGGTGCCCCTAGTGTTGTTGTCTTTTTGGAACCAAAATAAAATAAAATGATTAACAAACAACTTAACAAGTTAAACTCATTGCGGATGGCTTGCTTGTTCATAAGTGTTGCAATTCTTTGACCGTTATATTTCCATGCTTTAATATAGATACTCTATAATTAGCTTTGTTTTTAGTTCTGTATAATTTTTCAAGATAAATTCATAAGGGACGAAATAAACAACTTACTTTAAGCTCAAAATAAACATGTCAGAGAAGTGATGTAATTTTAAAGTGGTAAATAAAGATTCGTTACTCAGACTTGTGAAGATTGATTTTAAATTTAATTTCTAAAACTAAAAGTATGAAAACTCAAATATTTTTTATAAAGTTGGGAGAAAACTGAGACTAGGATTCCACTATTTTCCAATTTCAAAGTGATAATAATTTTAATCATGCAATTCTAACATTTTAATTTGATTCTAAATCATTGCAAAAATAGATTTTCAAAACAACAACTGTATAACAAAAGCATAGAGCATCTAGGGACCTAAGCCGAGGCATGCACCATCTAACGGAATCACAATTGCTTAACAAAAATCTTTTAAATCAATTTTTAACCAAGGCAATTAATCATAAATAAATTGCATAAATTAATTAAATACTTACCACATAATTGTTGGAAAAGTAGCTTCCTCCATAGCCTCAAAGATGAAGTTTAGCTCCTCATTGTAATGGCAAAATCCTCAAAAATCATTTTTATAACTCAAAAATTGCTTACAATAAGAATAGAAATGCTCACAGACACCTTGATACGTTTATAAGTGTTGCTGTGAACACCTCACACCGTTACAGAAGGTATTTCGAATGAATACGCAACAAGAAACAGATTTCTGTTGCGGTTTGAAATAAAGGACGGACACTGTGTAATGAACGACTGTTTCTTGGTGTAGTATGCTTCGTGTTCTTGATGTGCAGCAGCAGAAATTTGAACTTCTTGTTTACGTGATTCTCTTGATTGTGAGCAATTCTAAGCTTCCCAATCCTCCTCTCTCCCCTTTGGACTGTCTAGCAACCTCTATTTATACTACCCATCACCAAATCATCCCAATCTTTCCTTTAATTCTCAATTGATTCATCGATCATGACTTTCCAAAAACTTGATTATTTTCTTTCCTGATTTCGATTCTTTCTCTGATTCTTGATCCTATTAAGAGAAGAAATTGATCTCTTTCTCTTTTTAATTCTTTCCCAAACAATTCAGCTTCTTAAGTTAAGAAAATTCCATAAACAAAACTTGTTTCCAAATTCCCGTGAAGTTTCCTAATTTGCTGTTACGTGAAAAAGAAATTTTTCTTCCCGCCCAAAACGTGCATTCAAAATGTTGGGTGCCTTTAACTTGGGTTCCTTAATCCAAAGAGTGGGTGCCTTAATCCAATGCCTTTAACATTTCTCCAAAAACACCTACAAAGAAATAAAAAACCATAATAAATACAAAATAGAGTACCAACAATATATATAATTGAGATCAAATCAGACACAAAAATGTGTCTATCAAGAAGAAAACACCCAGAATGAAGATCCAAGATACTAGAGAACAAAAGGCTAATTCCTCCACCTTTTCACTTATGTATATACTCTTAAAGGGAGTTTCAAGTTGACAGATCAGAAGAACAATATGAAAGACATAGCCGATTGTCTTTTGGCGAGTGTTTAAATTTTCAATATTCTATCCCAAGTCAAATTCGGATAGATATTTATAATAACCTTGTCAATTTTAACAATATATTTTGATTTTTTTTTTGTTCCATCGGCCTATTTTTAAATTGTGACCTAGTCGATTCTAGAGTTAAGTTTTTGCAACCTTATGTCTCTAAAATGAGTAACATGGTCCCAGGGAGATCTTAAGATCCATACTTTTGGAGGGTATATAAGGAAGTGTTGAAGGTATACGAGACACCATATTTTATCGCGTTTTAAGGAGAAGTAAACATTGTAATTTCTAAAAACCTAACAACCAACCCCCAAGTAGAGAATTACTTACTATTAAGCTAAAACACAATTAATGATAGATAACTTGCACTTCATTGAATGAGAGAGATTAAGTGGGATATAGTTGAGAGACCTAAGAGGGATTCTTAGATGTGAGGTCAATGTGTCATATTTATAGGGATTGAGAAGCAATTTCTTAATGATTTGGTGCTCCTTGAGGAGTTTTATACGTCAGTACATATATTCTAGAATAATCATAGACTTGGACTTGGGTTTACTACTACTTTACATAGTAGTCCTTTTTTTTTAGAAAACATATTGAACATGGTTATATTCTGTCCTTTTTTATAACCTTAAATGGATAAGAAGATGGAAAAGATCTTCTTTAGTTATTTTTTCCTGCAACGTCTTTTTTTACGGCTGCCCAGATGATTGGATGCTGGTGCGGTGGCGGATGCGTGGAGTTGTTGACTTTTGATACGGAGGTTCAGATGCTGACTTTGGATGTGGAGAAACGTAGTTGCAGATGAAAGATGTGGTTGTTGGTGCACGTAATGTGTCTTTGGATGTTGGGACACCTTATTATATAAAGATCATTGTTGACGCTGTAGAAGGAAACTTCGATTCTTCAGCGGAAATACAGGTCGTCTATCAAGGAAGAAATTGAGGTTGCAGATAAGTACTACTTTGTTTGAGCGTTGTGTTGAGACATGGGGTATCTCGCATCCAGGTTAAGATCTTGAAGGTCTTGACTTTCTTTTTATGTGAATTTTCGTGGCGAGGACCAGAAATCTTATACGGGTGTGGTGAAGGAATGTCGAGTTAGTTACTATCGATGGGTCGATATGTTGCTAAAGTGCAGAGATGAGATGTGACGTTTGTCCTTCGTTACTACTGTCTTTGGTATGATCCACTTGTATGCACTCACTTTGCTCGTACCTTTATTAAAGAGTTTTTCGTAGGGTCAACGTTGGTTTTGTAGCCTTTTACATATACGTGTAAGTTTTTTCTTGATGAATGGATACGTGAAATTTTCTAGCGACGACTTTCTCCTCTCCATACATAAAGGTTTGTCGTGGAGGGACACTTAATTCAGAGCATTAAATTTATTCATATCCGGACATGAAGGTTTTCACGGAGAGACACCTAATATAAATATAATATAAAATGATTAATTGTTCTTTTTTGACATGAAGATCTGCCAATTCGGATACAAACTATGTCTATCCTTTTTTTTTTAAACATGATGAATGGTTTTTTGAGGAATTGTTAGGTACCATTTTTTTGGTATTTTGAGGATCGAAAAGCATAATGTAGTATGTCAAATTAACGTTGTTTGAATATCTCGATGGAATGTTGATGTAAACATCAGAATCCTACTGGGGAAATCTACCAGAGTAGCTGATACAATAAACATAATCCTTATTACTCCCAGTATTCTTGTTTTGACGAATTTTGTTTTCCCTTGGACATGACAACATTTCCACTCCTCAAAATCCTTAAGAAAAAAATTAAAAAAGTTTATAATATTATTATTTATCCAAATCATTGAACCTAAACTACCACCGATAACATTAATAACATTAAGAGAGTCTCCTTCCAGTTCTAGCTTCCGAAATCTTTTATCTTTAGCCTATCTAATTGCCTCCAATGTTCCCTTTGCTTCAGTTTCCTCCCCATCTTTTGCTGGCCCTAGAATACATCTTGCTCATCTACATATCCCTGCATCATCAAATATGATGAGGCATATTCCCATTTTTTTTGTTTCTTTAAGAAAAGACCCATCAAAGTGTATTTTGACAGATTCTCTCTCTGTGTTTTTTCCACTCTTTGACATTTTTGTTTTGTCTCCCTGCAAGATTATTATCAGTATAATTCCTAGTAATATTAACCCACACAATAATTGCTTGGTTAATCTGTCTAACCAGAACATCAACTTGCATTTGATCCTGCTCAAAGACTATGGCACATTTTAGCTTCCAGATATGCCACATCGAGAAACCTTCAAACACAATCATTTTATTCTTCTTATCTCTAGAGCTAAAAAACCTGAGTAAACCAGCTGGTTATTCAGTCATGAACAACTTTCTGATTTAAGGTACTTGCAATGTTGTTATATAATGCAAACCATATCTTCTTAGTCGCTGAACAGTCAATAAACAATTGTTATCTCATTATAATGATTACATAGAGCACATATATTATCAATGTTATGAAAATACCCAGAAAAGTTTATCTCTTACAAGGATACAGTTATGCATAATTTTCTAAAAAAATGCTTAACTTTAAGGTGGGATACTAGCCTTCCACATCTTATTCCAAGAAAAATTACAAAGTACATTACTATTAGCTACAATATTGGTAACACTACAAGAAGATTTCACAGAGAAAATACCGTTCCTCGCAGGCTTCCACCTAATGGCATCTGACCCAGAAATGTGAAGATTAATAACACAAATGTCCCTAATAGTTTCTTTATAAAAAATCACATTCAGTAAATCCACAGTCCAAGCAGGCATACTATCATTTTTAATAATTAGCTGGTCCATAGTTTGAATAAAATTTGATATAAAGTTAGAAACAGGAGGAGAACTTTTGTTTGGGATCCAAACATCTTTCCACATAGATACACTTTTACCCTCACCAACTTCCCACCAGTAGTTCTCTCGGATTATATCAAGTCCCTTATAAATACCTTTCTGAATCCACAACCCAGTGCCATTATTAACATAGTGCAAGGGATTATGATTTGAGAAATACTTATGCTTCAAGACTTAAACCCAGAGAGATTCTGGTTCATCAACCATTCTCCTGGCAAGTTTTGCTAAAGTGCATCATTCAAATTGAGCTGTTTTTTTAATGTTTAACCCTCCAAGAGTAGTGGGCACTGTTACTCTATCCATTATGCAAATACAACCCCCTAGCAGATTTTTTCTTGTTCCGCCAAAAATTCCTTTGTATAGCATATATCTTGTTTGTTAGTTTCTTAGGCATAGGAGAAACGGCTAAATGATGAGATGCTAAAGATCCTGGAACAGATCGAGTAGGGATTGTTCTACTTGGTTGGTTCAAGTATTTGCTCTTCCAAATAGCAAACCTACTATCAAACTTTTTTAGTAGATGATTAAAAGACTCCATTTTATTTTATTAAATCAGGAGTAGAACCCTGGATACTTATCCTGAAATTATGTCTCTTAATATTTAGAATAGCAGTTATTTGAGATTTTCTTATACTATCAGTCTTGGGACTAAATGCTAAACCAGATTTGTCAAAATCACATAGACTAACCAGAAGCTTTCGTAAACATATACAACACATTTTCTAGATTCCTAGCAGTTTCAACAGAAGCTTTCGTAAATATAAGACCGTCACAGCAAAAATAAAATAAAATGGATGACTGATTTTACATCTAATAATTAGTATACCAGACAAGCCGGAGCGGCTGAGTGGGTTTCAAGAGGTCGGCTCTCGCTAGGAGATCAGGATCCCACCCGTGGAAGCCCAAAAACCACTGCTGGAAGCTGAAAGCCTAAAATATCCGCGGATGATAAGGCAAGTCAGTTGTGTCCCGAGGTAGGTACACACACGTGCATCTACACCACACAAAATCTACCCTCCCTTCTTCTCTCGGTCAGTGGTTCTAGATTCACATTCTTCTTCTCTCTCTACGCTATTTTCTTCCCCTCCAATCACAAACCCTAAGATGAGCTAAATTCAATCCAAAGATAATTATACCAGTAATAAGAACCTACATTTTATAGTTTTATAGATCTTAAACCGTTACTATTCAGTAGCATAATATGGCGAGTACTTCAGTTCAAGGTATTGAAATATGCAAAAATGATGCAAGTGGTTGGGAAGTTGAAATGTCTAATGACTGTGAACTTATAAAAGATGAGATTCTAGATACTTCAAATCCATGTTCTAATGGAAATAATGACGACGATATGGTTGAATTTCCGATTGAAGCAACAGAGTCTAATGTGGAACCATATATTGGGATGGAATTTGAAACATCAGAGGATGCTAGGGAGTTTTATGATAAGTATAGTATTCGTATGGGTTTTACGATACGGAATACTCGTATACGTCGTTCCCACAAAGACAACTCAGTTATAGGTAGGGAATTTGTTTGTTCAAGGGAAGGTTTTCGTGCTAAAAAACATTTGAATAGAGAAAATAGAGTTCTTCCACCAAGGCCAATTACTAGAGAAGGATGCAATGCAATGTTGAGAGTAGCTGTGAAAAATGGAAGAAAATGGGCTATTTCTGGTTTTGTGAAAGACCACAATCATGACTTAAATCCTACCAAAGTGACGCCGAGGCGGTTACATAGAAGTGTATTCAGTGAGGTATGTTTTGAATTCATTGCTATACATATCTCATTTGGTGAAGTTGTTTCCAGTACAATAATCGGGTTTACAGGTGGCCAAGGCGTTTTGCCTACTTGATAGCCTAAACAAACAAATGTTGTATTTGTAAACTCAAACTTCACTGTATGACTGTAAGATTAGTTGCCTTCAGAAACCACTCACATAACCAAATCCTTGCATCAATTTGTTCGTTAGTTTGCATGTTGTATGTTCCACAACATGTGGCAATAACAGTGTGTTCTGTGCTGTGTGAAGTTATGAGATTACCCCGTTATGCCTGCAGTAGCTTGAAACATTAAATCTGCCTAAAATTTGGAATGCATCAAAATAACCATAACTAGTTTCATCTTTAGAATATGGGATATCAAGCATGGCAGATTGCATACAAAAAAAAAAAATATTCTTCACTTTGTTCATTTAGATAAGTGCACCGATGGTCAGTATTATAAATCAGTTCTCCACTTATTAACTTCAAATCTCAACTTCTATGACTTGCCATGCCAACTTCTATGATTATTGCTATGCTTCACTTGCAACATCCTAATCTGAGAACTTTTTCAACAAACCCTGGAATCTTGAACGTTTGGGATCGATTAACTTGTTCATAACAAGTATGATAGGTCAAGCATGGGATCGACTAACTTCCCGATTCCACCTACACTCCCTTGAGCATTACACTAGGTACTCGATACTTAAATCCCACAACCTCCACAGACTTCTAGAATTAAATACAAAGCTAATCTTCTTTTTACTTTATCTTTGAAGTTGCATTTCTCATACAATGTGATGCAATCATAATGGTTCTGTCTTGATTGTGTTTTGGAGTTTGCCCATGGATCGATTTAAATATTTATGTAATTGCAGGATGAGAAGGATAAAAGAATCAGGGAATTATCAACAGAATTACAGCGTGAGAAAAGACGATGTGCATTGTATCAAGAACAACTACGTTTGATTCTGAAAGATATCGAGGAACACACTCAGCACCTTTCATTAGCAGTTGAAAGCATAGTTGCTAATGTGAGAGAACTGGAGTCTGACGAGTTAGATTGTTCACAAGACGTAATCAGATAATAACGTAGTACTTTCTGCTCACATTAAACTCGTATATCCCTCTAAAAGTGCACTGCGTTCATTTTATTGCTCTAGCCTGAGTTATCTGGGAGCATTATATTGGTCGAGCTTGAGTCATCTGAATTCACCTCAAGTGCAGCTACGGTGTCTATAGGCTGTAGCCCTCGAAAATGTTCCCTGCATTCCATGGTTATATTCTTCTGTTGAACTTTATCCCCAGCAAAGAACTGATGACTAGCTGGGACTCGCATGGTCTAGAGTTTCTAGACCACCTTTCATGGGATTTGTTTAAATACAAGACACAGGGAGACTTCTGGCAGCCACCAAGTACCCCATGTTGACATGAAGCTCGTAAAGAAACAAGATTAGTTAAAAGGTTTTCTAAAAAGTAGCTCAGCAGAGCAAAGAACAAAAATTGTGGCTTGATAGATTCCCTTTTTTTTTTCTTTTTTTTTTTGTTGTTGGCTAATTTACCCCTGGTAATAACTTAAACCGCACCTTTCAAGTCATATGTAACCCTGTATAACACCGTATCAAATCTATTTTCTGAGATACTTTCTAAGGATCAAAAGAGTTCCAATCTGGCTAATTCTTTTTTACTCAAAGAAGCAAGTGTTTGTATGATTTTGAACAGATTTCGAGTGGGGGGTAGATCCCCATGCAAGACACATGCTGGATCTGCCAGTGATATGCAAGTAAAAACATCACTACAGATCAGTGTTTCGAGAGAAGGATGGCAATGGCTGGCCGGCTTCTTGTGGCCGTAGGATAACTAATACACCAAACATCCCAAGCATTGGAAGGACCAAAAGCCACTTGAGTAGTTTGTAGTAATGCATGTGGAAGGTGAGAGAGAATTCGTCTGTAAAATGGAGTCCATTCTTGTCCACCATCTCAACCAGCACTGTCCCTGTTGTTCGGACTGGCACAGTAGGAAGCTTGATCCGGTATGTTCCTGGACGATCATACACTTGGTTTTGTGTTATACGCCTCTCTCCTTGATAATTCCCAGGAACCCACAAGGTTGTCTGTGTTTCGGCGGATGTAAGCAATTTAAATATTAAACTGATATCCATTCAAAGAAAAAAGTAATGTTGACTGCGAGATGGATAGAGAGCAGAGAGAGATATTGGTGCTTACCGTCACATTATAAGGTGCTTGAGACCCTGAAGGAAACCGGTACTTGTCTACTATTTCAATGTCCACCCAGAAATCTTTGCCTTCCTCGTCACGGAATGTTCTGGACGAATGTGAGACAGCAACCCCTTGTCGATTGTGCCGGCTTGCAGCATTGTTCCTTCCCTGGTTGGGGGATCTCCATGCCTGAAAAATATATTTGCATATGAAATGGCAGTATATTCCCATGTTTACATGGTTTATCATAATTTTTTGCAAGTGTAAGTAACCCCAATACTTAGTCATGATATACAACATAAGCATAAAAACTAATTTGCTTTTACAAGACTTTTATTTTTTCTGTTTCGCTTTCCAAATTACATAATGATTAATCCGTGAGTTCAAAAACTCAATCCGTCAGTATTATTCATCGCGTACTGGTGGTGGTGATTTAGGTGGTCATGATAGTTGTGAAGTGGTAGAGGTCTCGGCTGTGCCTGTGATTTAAGTAGTGATCTGATGATTGTTCAAAATAAAATCACACAGTGGCCTTGTGGTACTGGCGATGATGATGGCGATAATGCTTGTGGTGGTGGTGTGCTGATGCTGGCATTAGCAGGAAATGGAGGTAATTAAGGTGATCAAGTGATGTTGGCAGAGTTGGTTAGTGGGGGTGTGATGTGGCCATTTTGAGCCAGTGCTGGTCGTAATGATGGTGAAAATATTTAATAGAGTGGTAACCATGACAACAGAAATCATTGTGGCACCACTACCATAACTGATTTTTCTAGCACTTATAAAACAAGATTAGAGTATTAAAACAACAAGCATATGTAATTGATCAAATCTCAGCAAATTAAAGTTAACTACCTTGAGGGGATGATGTGGGGAAGGGGTTGAGAAGCAAAAGACATTCCCATTCATGGTTGAAACAATAAGATCCAGGTCATCCCCGCCATCAACATTGTCTGCCAGGACCATACTATATCTGTTGCATAGATTTACCAGCAGGATACACTTTAGAAAGGCAAGGAAGCAAAATTAGTACAGAACCAAAAGACGAAGGTAACATGTCTTACGAAGTTTCGCCAATATCAACAACATCCGCACATGATGTGGGTCCATCAATAAGATACAGATAGCCATCAAATGATGTTGTGACCATTGAGAGCCCCATCTGTTTCTCACCGCGTTTACTTAGATCAACCAGAAGAACCTGATTCATTATTCTCCCATGAGTGCGATATGGATATGGGCGGACTTGTGATCCATCCTTGCCACTGAGAACATATATATTTCCTGATATTGTTGGAACTACAACATCGGTATGACCATCCCCATCGACGTCACCAACTGAAGGAGCCTGATTAAAATCAACAAACTACTTTACCAAACTGCAGCACTAACAAGGTTGCTTCTTTACATACATATGAAAAAGATACAAAAATAAAGCAAAATTAGGATGTTCATACTACATAAAGACTTTAATCAACAATGCATCACAGGAAGGTAAAAATATAAGATCCACACTAATAAAGGAGATAAGATGGTAGAGGAGTTCACCTGTGGAACAAGGCTCTTCAAATGTACTTCCCAGATTTCTTTTCCTTGCGTGGTCCATGCAGCAACGTTTCCATGAGTATCTGCTGTCACCAGCTCAATTTTACCGTCATCATTAATATCTGCTGCAACTACAGATCCCTGAATTTCAGCCATCTCAAGGGGAAAATTTGGTCTCACCTTTCCTGCCAAATATGTGAAGCTCAAGTCATTAGGGAAACAAGCAATTTCTCAATGTAAACAAAAATCAAAAGGAGGTATTTTGTTTTTCCTGGAAAGCCCACGGGAACAAAATATTATTAGCAAATTAAACTAATGATCTTCTATTACAATTTCAAACCCTAAACGAGAAAAAATTGTGATGGGCAACAAGAAATTTCTATAGGTCTCAGCACACAGCTTATCACTATTCCTGACGCTTATAGCTAATGTTTATGGTTGAAAATTTGGTAAAACCTACTTTAGGAGGGCAGCGCAACATGGGCTTAAAGAGAGGGCATAAAGTCAAATAAGATATACAGGACGAAAAACAAAAGCAAACAACGGAAAGTATATAATCCCATTATGAGCAGGTTATACTGCAAGAATGACACAACTTTGAAGAGTTGAGAGATTACCATGATGATCCAGGGCATAAAACAAGCCAAATGAAGTCCCAACAAGAATGTCTAAATTCCCATCCCCATCTAAATCAGCTACAGTTGGAGAGGAGTATATATAAGCACGCCACTTTGATCCATCCGTACTTAAATCTAACTGTGTTGTCCACTTAACTTGCTTGGTTTCAAGATTGAAAACTACAATAGCTCCTGCTACGTATTTTCCGATGTCTATACCACCCAGTTCAGCTAAATGTTCTGGGTTGTCATAGTACCTGTCAAATTATGATGCAGGAAATTAATATAAGATAAATGCTAGAACAAAAGGGCAAGTCAGAGTCATGTTGCTAATAACACCCAAACCAAAGACTGAAATAGGTCGCACAACTTGGACACCGAAAAAGGGCTGTTGTACTGCAACAATGTCAACGTGAAAAACGAAGATAGGGAAAGTGAAATTTCAAATCTATAAACACAACAACAAACATAATGAACACAACTAGGTTTGTTTTTAATATCTCATCTGAAAATGTTCCAGCTAATTGAAAACGAGTTAATGCAACACTGCCAATTTCCAATAATTCTGATCATATGCTTCAAACACTTGTTCAGGACAGATGTTTTTGTTTGCTGAAAAAAAAAACTCGGAACATTCTGGTATCTTGTTTTCATGATTGGTCAGATACATTAGTGACTGATGATCAGAAGTTAGGGTGTAAGTGTATTTTATAGCCAGGTTGGGGGTACAAATGCCACCGCCCATCAACTTTTCTTGATGACCAACGTACAATCAACAAACCTATCCTCTTTTATGTTCTTCTCCAACCCAGAATACAAAAGAAATGCTACAGATAACCAATGATGAGTATGTGTAATTGGAGAGTGGATCTATGATGGAGCTCGGTCCTAACTCCCTGCCTCTCTGCCAAAATGGGGCGAGATTTTCTTATGGTATTTTGGAGACTCTTCACTTCATTTTGTTAAAGATTTCATCCAGTATCTCTTCCAGAATCCCTTCATGTTAAGAGTATTCAAGAATTTCCATGTCCTCGGTAGAAAAACTTGAACAAGGAATTGTCTCAAGTTATGAAACTTAAAGGTCCATTGTTCACTTTCACTAACCCAAGCATGCCATAACAAATTTGCTTTTATATACTCTAAAAATAGCTGGATACCTCATATAAATAATACCAAACAATACACGGAATTTTCTACTAGTATAAGAAAATAATACAGTGTTTTGACCCAATCCATCAGAAATGAGTTTTTTCCTAGTAACTACTGGAACCCAAATGAGACATTCATAGAATCCATAGTATCAATTATTTGCACCAGTCAGCGAAATATGATAGCAGTAGGTAAATATCATTATCAAGTCAATATGGGAAATTAGAAAGAATTGGGAAGAAAGTAGAATAAGGTAAAGGAAGAAGACTTATAGAACAGAAAAGCACACAGTAGGTAGGACGGTGCCACTAAAGAAAGGAACTCACTCATGGTCAAAAAAGTAAGAGACGGCAATAACCATTTCTGAAATCCCATCATTGTCGATATCTGCTATGACCTGAGGATAGCCAGATAACCAAATTTTAGCTAGGAAACAGTAACACAATTACAATTTCCACAATGAACTCGGACAAGTACAAGAACAGACACAAAAATTAAACTTACGGGAGTGGAAAGTATGTGCGAGTCAATATTCACATAATCCTCCATTTTCTCATGCTTATCTTCTGTCCACTCCTCATCACCCCACATCGTTTCATCAACATAATCATCATAATCATAATTATACTCATCAGCTAGCTCTTCATTATCACGGAATAACTCAAAAGATGTGTCAGCATCAGCTTCCAGACCTTCATCATTTTCCGCAGTTGCAGCAACATCCTCTATATTGGTATTAGCAGTAGAATCGGATCCAGTGCCCTGTGTTGCAGTTGAATCATGATCTTCAAGGAGCCGCCTCCCAGAGCTTGTTGTGTTACCCGCTTTGACAGCCTCTGCACCTGACACTACATCTTCAGTGGAATTGTGCTTATCAGTTGGCAACTTAATGATTTCTTCTGGATGACTAGACTTTACTGCATTGTCTGGCATGGAGGTGTTCATTGTTGAGCCAGGGTTCCCGTTTTTCGAGAAAGAAGCTGAATCGCTTGAATTAGCAGTAATTCCATTTGTATCTACAGGAAAAGAAAAGAAAAAGGACCATGTGCTGAAGTTGTAAGTCACTACTACAGAATATAGTTCATCTGAAAAATAAACAGTCTTCATTAAACACTTCTCGATAAGGGGAAATCCTAAAAGATATACTGTACAATATGTGTTTTACTTTTTAGCAACTCTCCCATAATTGAACATGTCAAATGGGTATGACCATCACTAGTTTTTGACGGTGTTAACAAAAAGGAAGATTCAAAAGCTTTCATAGCCCATTGTTATTTACTGGTGGAGATACGCCCACATACAACTTTCCTTTCACCAAATTATGATGAGTAACACAAAGAGAGGGAATTGCGGCAACAGAATCCCAACTGGTTGCATGGGTACAGGGTGTTGAGCAAGTTCCAAGTCTCCAACATCTACCACTGGCATCGGCGTCGCGAGCCTTGAATGCAGCCAGAGACAGACCACCCAAAGTCACAGTCAATAACCATCAACAACGAGCAGAGAAATACATCTGTGGGTCTAACAATGTTTTGACCAAGTTTTGGCAACAGGTGTGCAATATGTTAACTCCCGATAATGGCTCAAGGGCTCCTTCTCATGGTCAGAACTTTCTTTTGCTTTGAGGTTTAGTTTGAGATTATTTTTCCTCATATTTTATATAAGATCATAAATAGGCTACTAGAGTTTCCTGTTAAATGAGTTTCAACATTTACAAAAATGTGTTGCCTCCCTGAGATTGTTTTCAGTGAAGGAGAAAACCTAGAACTTCTATTTCTTTCTACTCTACCAAAGTTTCAAGATTAACACACATCGAATTCACACTTCATAGCTATTTAGGTGTAAGCAAACTTAAAACCATGTTATGAAAGAGCTTACGGTCAATTAAATTCATCTCAGCAGCCTCCTTGATAAGTAACTCATCTTGGACATCTGGATGAGAACGGTCTACTGGGTCTGGATGCAACCCAACATGCCAGTCTTTACGAACTCTTAATCGAGGAATCTCCAACTTATCTGACATCAAGTACCCTGAGGTCCTACAAGAATAGTTACGGCAATACTAATCAGTCCAAATTGGGAAGTGTTGGACTAAAACTGCAAAACAACAGTTCTTGTTAACTTGGCAACTGTCAGTGAGAATCAATACCTGAAAAAGAGCACTTCTCCATTGTAGGTAGCTAAGGCTATTTCTCTCACTCCATCCTTGTCAATATCATATAACAGAGGACTGGAATGCACATTTGATTGGTGAAAGGCAGGCCAGCCTGAGACATGAACCTTTAATGTCACTCAGCACTAAACGAAACATGGTATCTCACCATACTTGAGTATGGTTGAAATAACAACCTAGGTTGAATAAATATTTTGTTCCTTATTGCTAAGCTCAAAAATGATTACAAACATCTAAAAGAAAGCAATATACAACATTACCTGCCATTTTATCTCCATCCGAACCTTCTAACACTTCCAAGTAATGAACAAAAGACGGCACCACTATATCGAGCTTCCCATCACTGTAATCTCAGAGCTATTAATTTCCTACTTCATTTTATAGAATACTATTATTAATAATTATGCATCAGAAAACCTTTTAGTATACACAGACTTAATCAATTCTTCTATTTCTACATTAGCATCACTTCATTCGAAAGAATTTATACCCGTTTATATCAGAGATCAGAGGGGCTGCGTATATGCTGGAGGAAACTTCAGTCTTCCATCTCAGTTCCAAATTCTTTGGGCATTGAGTGTTCAAAAGTGCATCCTCATCTCTACATAGGTGAAAAATTGATAATGACAATAAGTACAAAGCAAAAAGTCATACATTTACATGAATTCTGTAAAACCCAAATCAATAATAAACCCTAAAATCCAGTAAGAACAACATAGGAGTGTAAAATTAAACGATAGAGATTGAAATTACATGTTAGGGTAAGCTAGGGCATCATCAGTGGCTTCACGTTCTCGAAACTTATTTTTAGTTGTTTCTTCTGATTGAGATTCGGAAACAACTTCGATTATATTGAATTGAAGAAGTACGAGGATAATCAAAAAGAAGAATAGTTTCTTCATTTCATTAGATCTTTTCTTCTCTACTCTTAGTACGAAGTCAGCTGAAATAGCTTGATGATTTTGCCCTAATTACGGTTTGATCCAAAAGTCACTAGTATTCATAACTGGTGTACGGGGAAAGATTCAGACACTGTTTTTGAAGATTTACTAAAAGAAACCGCAATTGATAAAGGGGATCCCAGTACCTACCGATCTAGAAATCCAGCAGTTAGAATTGCTTTGTTTATATACTTTATATCAGGTCCACCTCAATGGTTTTCCATCAAACTTCGATAAGAAGAAAGTTAGGGATTCAATCTTCACCGTAAAAGTTTATATTCGTATTAGTGTAGTTATATTAGTAGGCTTTGACGGAATGGGTAATACTGTTATCACCCTTTATCAATCTTGAAAAAAAACGACTATAAATTAAATAACGAAAAATTTTGATGATCTTTAGTACGACCAAGGTTTTTAAATCGTGAATCGCACTGTGGCTTTTCTTTTAAGAATCAATTCGTATATTGATTTATCATAAATTTTTATAACTTTATATTTTAACATATGTGCCTAAAATAAAATTAAATTGGATAACTTTGATTTTAGGTATAAAAATAAAATGAACTAGTTATTATCAACGATAAGAATATAGTACAATGATCAGAGTGGTTAAAAAGGTACCCCTAGGTCATAAGTTCGATTTTCAAGCAAGATTTTCAGAAGAATAAATTTCAATTGAGCAATGGTTGAAAATTGATCATACTCAGTTGACCGAAGCAATATCTTCATGATTCTGGAAAGATTTGATTCATTTAACAGATTCTTACGAGTCTAAAAACTACGGGTACGACCGTAATATATATTTTTTAAAGCGTTGTACGATCGTAAATACTTACTGTGTAACTCTTTTTTTTTCACTCCAAATTTTTATTTCCTTTTTTTTTTTGCGGTGAAAAATATAACCAAAGAGAAAGGTATAACCAGAAAGATATGAGTTGGTGAATGTGACCAAAAATTATAGTAAAACTTGATGAGCATTCTCCTAGTGCCTGGAACTTAAGTACTTCCTCTGTTTCAAAAAGATAGACTTGTTTGGTTTTACACAAAGTAAAAAGCCAATCATTAAAACCACTTTTTCATTTTTTTTCTTAATTTTTTCTTAAAAGGGAAGTGGTCTCCTTCATTTGTTAATAAAGAAAAACATAAGAAAAAAGATGGTCCCCTCAATTTGTTAAAATAGAAAGAAGAGGGATGAGTGGTCCTATATGGGCAAAATAGTAATCTTTATCTTATAGTTATTTGTTGTTGAGGAAGGTCTTATCTTTTCAGAGATCATCAAATGTCCCGTCTGTATTAGAAATGAAAGTTTTAAATCCCTTGAAAGTTGACCCCTTTTGCTGATTCAAGTGTCAGATTCTTGAAATTTGATTCAATAAAGCTTCCAAGCTAAGCTGTTGGTGAAGAAGATGAAGTGACTCACTGAGTCAACCCAGTGTGCCATACTGATCCGGGTCATGGACCAGGTTAGAATGTCGGGTCATGTGTTGACCCAAATAGGTAATCGGGTTAGTCGATGGGTTAATGGCCGGTTTGTTGGGCGGGTCAGGCTTGACCTTGGGGCCAGATTCCTTAAATTGATGTTTTGGACCACTTAGGGTTCGGATTAGCTTTCGGTTCCTTCTGTAAAATTGTATATTTTTGCGGGAGCTTTCCAGTGTTTCCTAATACATCTGATTTGGACAAGTCGTGGATAATAGGTTATGGAACAACTAATAATATAATTAGACATATTAGTTATTTCCCCTAACCAATAACTTAAAACTTGTATGATTAGTTATTGTGTGAGTCTACTGGTTAGATTTTTAGAGTGCTCGTGTGATTAACAGTTAGTCTGTATTAATAACGACCGATTCAGAGGATGAACCAATGGTTGAAGAACGTAGGCGTCGCTTGTCATCAATTCATGTGGGAACTCTAATAACCTTCTTGTAATCATTAAGTAGTTTATTATTCATTGTTATCTGTGAACATGTTTGTGTACAATTGGGTGGATATGTTATGTGGTGCGCGTTGTTTGGATTTCCTGAAGAGTTATATAAATTTTATGTTGATTTGGGGTTGGGACTATAATATTATAAATAGGGGCTGGACTCCCAATATTATCTTTTACATTTTCTTGTGGGAATCCATTCGTGTGCATATTATGCTTGATTGTCAAAATATATGATCTTGGTGGTAGTTTCCAAAATCATGGTTTGTATGGGCACTTCATGTGGATGACACTATTATTATGGTTAGAGTTATTCTTGCGTCGCCTTCCCTATTGAGTAGGGCCGGGTGAAGTTGTATAACATTTTTACTTTTCAAATTCCATGTTATCTATTATGATGTTTGTTGTTTGTTGGGTGAATAATTTAATGTGTGTTGTGTGGTTTCCATTAAGGAGTACCGTTTGTGATATCCACATAGCTCTTTACCAAGTTGAGTAGCATAGGAAATGCAATATTATAAATAGCACAGGAAGTGTAAATATTATTACTTTTTATTTTGTATTGTATATTATGTTTGAGTAGCACGAGATATGCAATATTATAAACCGAGGTATCTGGAAAAATTACTCATATGCATGTATTATTGTTCAATTACTACTTTTAGAACTGCAAAGCATGTTACTGGTTGCTTGCAAGTTATATGTTTCCACTGAGCACCCCTCTGGGATGATATGCTCATGCCAATTCTCACTTTCTCTTTCAGAGACAAATAAGGTAGCGATCGTGGTGATGACCGTTCAGGATTTGGAAGTTTAGATGATTGAATTCAGTTTGTGGGCTACTTTATGTTTATGTTTATTTTATGATTATGTATATTGGAAAATCAATATACTATTGTATATGTATCATTTGAGATGTGTTCTTTTATAAATTCTCATAGAGGGTTTTAAATTTGGGTTAAATTTTATTACGAATCTTTAATTAAGAGTTTAAATTGATGTTTTAGATCTTTAATGTCTCGTAATGCATAATGGTCTCTTAGATTTCTAAGTAGGTGTACTTTGGGGGCTTACATTTCTTAACTAGTATTTTTATTTTGATTTTTATTTTTTTGATCGATAATGAGTTTAGTATTGACGAGTTTCGAACTTAGGTTTCGTATAATCACCCAAAGACTCTACAACTGTACTATAATGACATCTGCTTAACTAGTATTGTTTTGGGTTATTTAGATTTTAGCACTCAACTTTATGACTAAAGTTTCATTTGAGTCTCAAAAAATTCAATATTAGAGTTCGGTACCCAGAACCAGCATTGACTTCCTTAACAATTAGAGAAGCTGGTTAAATATGGAAATGACTGTATAAAACTTAAGAGTCAATTTTATTTACAATCTACCATTTAATGATCGATAAAGTGAACCATAAAAATGAGACTCTTTCTTTACTACTTTCTCTCCCACTTTCTTCAATTTCTTCTTCTTCACCTCCTTTCCTAGTTTCCACCATTCGTATTTGTTTATTGTTCCTCTTCAATTTTCTCCATGTTCTTATTGACAACACTGTGTTTTGCCTTAAATTTTCTTTTTCTCTCACTCTAAAGGAAGCTTGATATAGGGGCTCCAAAATTTTGGAGGGGCTCCTATAATAAGACGAAATAGAGACATTTCTGAAGTAAAACTCAAAAACCCCTTATCCATAATATTTTTATAATGCCTAAACCACCCCTGATTAGTTAATATTAATTACACTAATTAATTAATAAATTAAGCTAATCATAATTAATTAAATATAATCTTGTACTTAAAAAAATGAATTCAATTTTTTTTTTGAATTTGTATTTTTTGGGAAGAAAAACTAGATGAAATTTAAGAAAAGTTTGTCGTTTTTTTTAACCATAGATTTTGATTCAATCAACAATAGTAGCATTGAGTATACCTCTAGCTTAAACTCTTGATCTTTTTATGGCTCAAATTTGATGAAATCACGATTTGAAAGATGGATTTTTTGTTATTCAGAGAAATTTACGGTTGGGTTTCATGTCGAACCCAACCGTAACCCTAAGAACACCGAAGAACACCATTTTTGCCCAGATTTACAGTTGGGTTTTCAACCAAACCCAACGTAACTTGAAGAACAATGATGAACACCATTTTTGCCCAAATTTACGGTTAGGTTTTCAACCAAACCCAACTATAACAAATCTTTAAACCACAATCGTAAAATTAGATAAATATATTTTAAGATTTTTTTATTTCTATCTTGTAGAGAATTGAAAGACGAAGCTAACCCAAAAAAATGAGGTCAATCGGACATCGTATGAAGGAGTTATGATCAAAACGGTGAAATTTATTTGTATTCAGGAATATTTACGGTTGGGTTCGCCAATAAACCCAACCGTAAAT